>OU896715.1:9636796-9950017 GCA_918026855.4 Phaedon cochleariae | reverse complement strand
GTCAGGTTAATGTATCAGTAATTACTTTTTTCCTACGGTAAATTTTTGAAAATCAAATCACAGAATTACACTGACAAATATTTGATTACTTCAAAAGAATGATGAAGATGCCCGCAACGCAGGTGTCATATTCCTGTTAAAAACTTCAAATTCCACGTCGACAATTTTCTCATTTTAATATAATGTAATATCTTCTCAATATTGATTCGTTCTTCTTTTTGTCACAGAAAAAAATAGTGTATTTATACACGGGGAAAATGTATTTTTCCCTTGTATAATAAATAACTATTCATTGCCATCTGAATTCAAAAATAGAACTCCGCGTAAATGGGTCAAGTATAATTATTGTAGATCACAGTATCACAGTAAAATTCAAAATTAGGTCATGAATAGTTAATGGCTGTAGGTAAAATTTCATATTCCTGTACGATAGAGATTCAATAATGTATAACATCATTTTTGTATTTACATATTATCATTCTGTATTTTTGTAACATGTTCTCAACTTATTTGCGTACAAATATTTGTTGAAACGTTAGGTATATGTGAACAATTTGAATATCTGCTCAGAGCAATAAACTGCCTAATCTAGTAGTGATGTCCTCTATCAATATTCGAGAACATGAAAAGCAAAAGATGTCTTCCTGAACGTTATGAAGTAGGCGAATTTAGTTCATCGTTCATTTCATAGCTGGAGCTGCATTGTAGAGTAGATTTCTATCGAATCATTGTTCGACTGAAACATGTTCGAGAGTTTTCTTCTATGTATGAACTTGCTTCAACGTTCGACTCATAGAGGGAGCTAGTATGTATTCAGGACCCTGTATTCTTCATAGTGTCAACAATTCAAGCATATTTTCAATCCATTGCCTTCAGCATTATTTTGTAATTATTAATATTAGAATCTGAACAAACAGATTGAACCGAAATACGTATTAAATAAGTATAAAAAATACCCTATTAGATTTTTATCTATATAGGTACACTTATTTGTGATGATTTCGAATTCTCAACCTGCTAGTAGGGCAATTGGAATGTCAGGAACATACTGTAATAAAGAGTTTGTGTCTGTGAAAAGGAATATTCATTTTTTAATAGCTATAATGATAAAGAAACTGGAAAATATTATCAGTATGTTATCTACGAGTCAAAAGCACTATAAATACAGTGGAGCTGATATGCAATATAAATTATATATCTTATTTACTGATTAGGAAAGCGATTAACATAAAAATATAGCCGTTTCTTATCGGCAACAGATAACGAACCCTCTGATAAAATTTTCCGTGTTTATATATTATGGAGAGAAATTATTCTGTTGAATTAAATAAATACTATACAATGGCACTATCATTTTATTCTCTTGTGTTCAAAAACTATTTACAGTTTTTTTTATTTTTCAGCATCAACGATATCTCAAGATGATCTTGAAAAAAAAAACTAGTTAACAACAAACAATCTGACAAGACAGAATAGCCATATAATGAAAAGAAATGAATGATCTAAAGGTAATTACATTATTATTTCCTTGAATGTTGTTATATTCATGATACATTTTCGCTTAGCTTATTTAGATATTTATTTTGGCTTATATTGCTATTGTAAAATATTTAGGAATAGTCAAAGAAACTCTAACACACTCCGATCTAAAAATAATGATAATGGATCTAATTCCGATCATTATGTGACAGTGAAGGCTTCATGAGTACATGCCTCATGTCAAACTTGAATTTTGCACAGTTATGAACCATATTCTTGGTGATGGGTGGCATCAAAAACTTGAGCATCAGATGGGATCTGAAAACAATCATCTATTATCGATGGTTGAAGAGGTCAGGAAAATAATGTATGATTATCAGGCTATTAATCAGTCCTATTATCAGACACTACGAGACACTGATCTTCACATAACAAGCGGTTCATTGAACTCAAATTATTCGATTATGCTCCTTCAATAGATGATTTTTTTTATTATTCACATTTTCTATCGATGTCGAATTTGGTCTTTCTCATTCGAGACTTCAAGAATGATTTTTTTCATCTTCAATTGAGTTTGAGTATCTAGAAATATTTGATACTTGGTCATCTCTTGCTAAACTTGAAACTAATTCTTCGCTTTTCCTTTGACTATCGCTGTCACCTAAACCTGTACGGAGAGCAACCTCATCAGGTAAAGCAAAGGACTGGGGCATAGTTTATCATTTAGGTCGCAGTTTATTCAATTCACCCCTTATATGCATGTAATACAATACAATAAAATATTAGTACATACCTACTAACTTTGAGTATTCAGTATTCACACTAGTCTACTCATCAAGATTCCTATTGTCCTTGGCCTCGTTTGACACGCCGCAACTGATTGGTATATTATCATGCTGTCAATATGGAAGCATACCTCAGAAATGTGTGGAATACTCGAGATCGATAAGGTGGAGAATATTGCGAGCTCCAGTTCCTGAATACATATATTTTCTCTTACATATACTACAGGGTGTTTCAATTCTCAGTTACCAAACCTCAATGGGCTGTAGTACTAGTAGTTGTATGAAGGTTGTATGAAGAGACAGCTTCGGTTTTGCCTTACATAGTAATTTCGACTAGTGGTTCAAATCCTATTTCGAGTCCAGTGATTGGAAGTGGACTATTTTTATGTCATGAATTATTCATCTTCGTACTTTGATATATAAGCAATAAGACTTAACCGCTCTGGGGTTCCAACTGAACATGGTGTAGAAATCGTTGAGTAAAGTATCGCTTTTTCGAAGTGTGGTGTAAGAAAATCAGTAATGAAGGTAAGTGAAGATTTACTTATCGATTACTGAAATCTTTCATTTTACAGCTGATGTGGCCAAAGATGACGGGATGGAGAATGAAGTCAACGCAATAAGCTTACAGCTTACTGGAAAATCAAAGGATAGGAGTAAAATTTTATACATCTTCAAAAATCAATGTTTCATTTCGAGTTTTATTCAAATTCCTCTCAGTTAGTTATTTTAATTTTCTATGCAGTTATATTTTGAGCCAACAAGTTTTCAACAGTATAAAGGTATCTGATTTTGTTCAGTAACATAAAGTAACTTGAAAATTGGTCCATTTACCTTCTTGTTCGCTTCTGGATCACCTTTCATCTGTTGAACCAAACTTTTACTTACGAATGAGAGCTGTCACCATAGACACACATCACCCAACTAGCAAAATGCGAAAGGTTTGATGTCACCTCTGAAGTTCGATGGCTTGAAATTCGTCACCATGAATAACAGTACCGTATACACATAGAAAAATGTATCGTTGATTTTACACATCACTCTTCGACCTACACTATTCACAGAAATGGTAATAGTATTTGTGTGGTATATTCATAATGAAAAAAACTCATGTATCGACAACTTTGGCTACACATATCAGTAACTAATAAAGTTGAATAATAAAACTGGGGAAAAATGAACATTTCTTATCATTCATCATTGCCAGAATGAAGTAGAGTGGTTAACCCATCTTTAGACTCGTAATTCGCCCCTGTAAACATTTTGACGCCGCACTTACAAATTCGGTTCTGGCGGGAGGCCTAGGTTTCGCATCTGGGTATAGTTGTGTGATCTGTGCTACGGATGACTCAGTCTAATTTTAAGAATAAATTATGAACATGTTGAATAAATACATACCAATATAAAGGTTTTTATCACTTGATTTGCATTATGTCACATTCAAATCGAAGTACTTCGCTATCTGTCATAACCGCCCATGGTATATTGAGGTTTTTGAGAAATCAATTCAAAATGTCTTGAGACGACTCAAGTAGGCAATGGGTTTTCCATTTTAGCATACTCAGGTTATTTCAATAGATCTATTCACTATTTCTTGAATACCCCTGTATGAATCCATCCTTGAACTAGATAAAAATACCAACAATACGGTCTAAAACACCAGAGGTAACTGGAACAAGAGTGTTTGGGCCTCTCACTAAATATTCCGAACCGATGTGCCATATATTCACGCCATACAAAGTACATCAAGTTCAACCTCGACAGAAAATACCAGAATAAGGAAATCGCTATTCTCTCCTACAGCCAAGCATTAATCAAAGCGTTGAGCTCTTCCAACATCAACTCAAAGTAGGTTTGGAGATGTCAGATGTCTAGACAAACTCTACAATCTAGGCAAGAACAACAATAAGGTAATCCTCTTCTGGGTTCCGGGGCACATTGAAGTGGATCGAAATGAACAAGCAGAGAAGGAGCATAAACGCCAGAACCATATTCTGCGCCAGAATCATATTCTGAAAATCCTTATTTTCTTGAAGAACTTGATAAAGCCATGAAGCTGAAAAAGCAATGAGACCAACACACTGGCGAAGATTTCCAGGACTGCGGCAGGCCAAAGATCTCGCCAATTTCAACGAAGCAAAATCGAAGACACTGATTAACCTCAGCAAAATAAGTGTCAAGGCAATAACGGGATTTACAACAGGGCATTGTAGACTAACAGAACATCTAAAAAAGCTAGGCTCGGAGGAGGGCAGCACTTGCAGATTCTGCGGGGAATATCCAGAAACATTACACCACATATTACTGGAATGTTATGATGTACCATCAAAAAGAATCTAATATATTGGTATCCTACCAACTGACTGTGGGAGAAATATCTCTCTTGGGGGGGCTGCTGTAAACGAGAAAACCTTGAGATAGCAGAAGATGAGACACAATAGATCGAATCAGGTCGCAGCGCATTTGTCAGCATCCACACCTACCAATACACCCCCGTATACCCATCTGATATACTTCTAAAGTCCGTGTGAGCCCATCGTCCATCCCAGGATAATGTCTAGTAATGACAAAAGAAACAAAAGCACAAACGCATGTTAACGTGCGACTGATAACGACCGACTTGTTTGTTAACGAACAAGAAAACAAGCGAGAGCAATGCGCGTGCGCGCGTCGAGCAACAGTCGGCACCGATCATGAATCACTGGCGAACACCGTCAGTTGTTTTTCTGCTGTTGTGGGTGGAGACGTAGAAGCGCTCCAGACGAAACGCACGTGAACTGTCAAAACCGACCAAAACAATCCGGATCCTAACCTCTTCCCACGCGTTTACCGAACTGTCGTCCCGTCTGATCTAACAGCCACCCTTTCTGTTGCTTTGTTTGTGTTCGTCAGTGCCTTTTGTGTTTATTTTTGTGCTTATTTGATCATGTCTGTTGCGATGTGACTTTTGCGAGGAGTATCTACCTACCATGTCTAGACGAAAACAGAGCAATCCCAAGCCTTTGAAAAGTAGGTGTTTCGCTTTTATTATTCAATGTGCATTCTTGTCGAAATCTTTCCTTAGTGTGCCGTATCGTCAAAAGATAAGAGTTACTGATTCGATGGTATGTCTGATGGTCAGGAATGCTCTCGGAATGCTTGAGTGAAACTGACAAATCAAGTGGTGATATTGGCTTATCAATGCATTTATCAGCGACTTCCTTGTGTCCTATCAGTTTTATCATCGCTAATGGAATATAGATGTTCGCTTCGCATAGTTTTGCGTCTGCCTTCCACATATTTCAATTTTATTACATCAGATTTAAAAATTATCATTCATCACTTTTCGAGATTGCGATTGAATAGAAATTTACTTTGTTATTTTGATGAATCATCGATTATTTTATAGTTTGTGATTACATTAATTTGATACCAATAAAAAATGAGTAATACTGCAACCTCGGCTACCACAATATCATTTGATATTATTTGTTGAAAAGTTCAAGTAGGTTTTATCAGATGAGGAACATTGGCACAAAACAGCCATCACCTTTATTGGGAAATGTAAGATAATATCCCATGCAGAATATCCAATGCGAGGTCAAATGTATATCAAAAAATAATATCATCAATATCTGGAAATTGAAATTTGGAAAAAAACCATTATGTTTCCAATTTCAATTGTATTGGGAACTCACTGGATGATTTGTTTAAAAGAAAACATTTGTGGGTAATTAAGTTTCTTGGTCAACATCAAAACTTTTTATGTCGCTTCATAAGTTATACTTCTAGATGCCTTTTAGTTGTATACGAGGTGTTTTTGAAATAAGTACATATATTCAGAACATCGGTAAGATACATTCTAACGAATATCCTCATGATTCTTCTAATCAACGAAAAATTTTATTTCGAAAAGTCAAAAGAAACGGGAAAAAATCAAGTATGTCACTTTCGAACAATTGAAGCGATTGAACTCCGCGTGATTGTGCCATCCTCGCGGAAATTTGCTACAGCGTAAGGGTCTCACGCCAAATTATATTCTGATTCCAAATTTTTGTTCGTGCCATTTGATAATATATGTCGAGCTTTCTCATGGGTTGAAATTTCTGCATTTATTTCAATGGCACCCTGTTTATTTCAAATAACTATCTAAATGATAAGTCAGCTCGATCAGTTTATTTTGCAAACTAGGACTCTAAAAAATTATGTATCATTGGCAAAGGTCTCACTGTGTAACTGATAGCAATAATAATTAATGTTGATTTCAATTCCACCTAATTATGTCTTAGGTAAGTGATAAAATCTAGAGACATGCTGCAGTTCATATTTTTTTCAATGTTTCTCTTGAATTCAGAATTTGATGGAATTTTCGATGATTTCAGAACTTTGGGAAAATGTCAGGCCTTATAAGATGACTCGATTGAAAAAATGACGAAAATATATTCAACCATAACAAAAAATAATAGGTATCGGTTATTTACTGATCATCGTTTTGTTCAGAAATAACCTTCACATATTACCTAATAGCGTCTATTAGTGCAGGTCGGAATTGTAAAGAAACTTGAAAGATTAACTTAAATGTTATTATCAACGGAAGTATTCGAGTATAAATATTCACGTAAATATTTACTCTCGTATTCACTCAACAGCAAAAACAAGAATAAGGAATACCTATATGGTGATTTTTTTAAGCAATTCGGTTTCACTCGTTGCATTCCTGGTTTGATTTTATACGATCCGTTTTCGATTTTAGTGTTTCATCATTGAAATAGAAAAGAGAAGAAATACAATTTCTTACAAGAGACTGAAACAAGAAATATTGTCACTTCAATTAACAGGTCTGGGTAATTCATTCTAGACTTTGCCACTCGGTGGAGTCAGCAGTCGCCTTTCATAATATCATTTTAATTATTGTTTGTTTCTTATGTGTTTCTTATGTTTTGGATTAATCGGATACGATTATTATAATTATTGTTTTTTATTCAAATGAATTCGAATGAATTGAAAAGCATATTGATAATTGTTTATTTCATCGTGTTGTAATTCCAGTTATATAATTAGAAGTCTATAAACAATTAGGTACGGTCATTTGTTTTGAAACTATAAAGCACGTGAGAGGATATCTTCTGATTTTTTCTCGGAGATTTTCTCTGTTGTTTTATTTTCAATTCAAAAGGTTTCTATGAAAATCAATTGGAAATTTTAAAAGAATAAGGTAGTTTGTTTGGTTCTTGGTATTTTACAATTCATGCAGATTGCAGATCCAATATCTTTGCTGTTCTTCAGGACTTTGAAAAGGATTCTGAGGACTTGAAATTCGCAACTAGGAAGAATCATTACATTACATTTCTGAATTGAATATTTTGACTATCCAACGCCTTCTTCACAATTATCACAATGATAGAAATTGGGCATTAGGAGGAAGTATTTTCAAAATTTTGAATGATCTGAGTGGATTATTACCTAGTGATCTTGAATTTTTTTTTTATGAATTCCGAAGTCTTGTTTTGAGGATATATTGATCCCCTATATGTTCAGATATTTGTTGAAAACATACTCATTAATTGGATAAGGAATGGAGTTCCAAGATTATATCAATCTCATAATCATAATATTATCGAGTACATTATACATAAATATGAAAGAAGGTGACCTGGATTATTTTGCAATAACGAACATTATTTCATGATATTCATCTATTTGTTTTAAAATTTTCGAGGTTTTCCTGTTTTACTTATCAATCATCATATATATATTGTTCCTGAAATCGGAGCGATATCGTATATTCTCGCTATCTCGAAGGAGGAAATTATTTATGAAAGCACTCTTGATCCCGAGCTCGATCCTGTTGAGTCACGAGAAAATTGAGAAAATGTTTTACTATCCTGGATTGAATAACTGAAATAATCAAAAATCCAGCCAGTGACGCTATTTCCATCAGACTTGATTAACTGTGACAGATTAAACCACCAGCAATCCTATTCAGATTAGTAATCGACATAACCATTTTTTAAATTAAAACTAAAATTGCATGAGTGCTAAAGTGACGCAATTCAATTAATAACAACGTTGCAATAGAAAAGATCCAATGATTATCATCATCGAAGTCACTAATGATAATTCATTGGAATACACCAGTTAGACTACCCTCTTGCGACATAGGTACACTCCACACACCTCGCTACACACCGAATGGCAAAGAGAAAGACGACATTGGAAGTATGCCTCGATACCTGCATCGTGTCGTTTTACGAATTCTTGCCACTGACGCTATATCTCAATCAATCTTGGTAACTTCATGTTTTTTAA
This sequence comes from Phaedon cochleariae, assembly GCA_918026855.4. Classification (NCBI taxonomy): domain Eukaryota; kingdom Metazoa; phylum Arthropoda; class Insecta; order Coleoptera; family Chrysomelidae; genus Phaedon; species Phaedon cochleariae. The sequence goes on along the minus strand of OU896715.1, from coordinate 9,941,465 downwards.
CTTCGAAAAGATAAAAAATCCAGCTAGTGACGCTATTTGGTCGAACTTGGTCCCTTTAATAACTGACAGATTTCACCTCGTTTCACACCTGGAATCAATCCCATTCAGATTGATAATCAGCGTAACCATTTGAAAAAAAATCAATACTAGAGTAGCAGTAGTGCAAAAATGACTTCGATCCAAAGATTGTAGAAAATCCCCTTTATATCATCATCAAAGTCACTGATAATAATTCATTTGAATACTCCACCACCCTCTTTCCCTGCCACATACACTCCACACTCCGAATGGCACAGAGAAAGACGGCATTGGTGTAGTAGGCCGTGTAAACAAGTATGTCTGGATACCTGCATCGTGTCGTTTCTGTCAAGACAACTTGTTTCCTGTCGCACGGAACGACTGTCCTCTATTCTGTTTCAGCGGCCTCTTCGATAACTTTTGTTTTGTCTCCGCGTTCTCATCAGACGAGACCGAGAAGATGTGCGATCTCGCTTGTCGATAAAAGACGGACGTCGTCGATGATGTACCGACGTCGTTCGGAAATGTTTCATATGCACATTGACGATGGGGTTGTTCCCGATGCAATTTGTCCAATCTTGACCAAATATTCCTTATCTCGAAATGCAAATTTCCAATCCCTATCTATATATATCTATAATATCTGTCGTTTTTGGGAGAGTAGTTTACCCCTCGGGTAGTACAAACTAGTCGAATTTAAGACACAATGAATCATTATTTGAAATTATGAAATAATAAAGCGGGCATCTTTCAAAAACGCTATCACTTGAGCTCTTGATGACGTTATACACCATACAAGCACTATATTCTCTCATATTTCTCAACAACCAATGAGAGTGTAGCCACATAAGAAGAATGGATTGGTCACGGTGTATGTTGTCATGGTAATCAGTGCGTTTTCCCGTATGTCAAAATATAGTGGATTTAAATGATTATTCCGAATCATTCAAATAATATGTACGGAGCTCTGAAGTTGGACTTGAATGAAAAACATGCATTCTGACAGTTTTCTGAGTTAAATTTCCTGTAGGCAATAAAAATCGAATTATAAATTTCAAGTTTACTTCGACCCAAAAACATTGCTCGAGAGTGATTAGTTAAGACAATTTAATGAATGCGTGAATCATACTATTGTTGATTATTTCGCGACGTTCCGACATATTGAATACAACGCGAGATTGAGAAAAAAACACATAAACGTCATCTAGATCCCTTCACAATTTTGGTTGTCATATGGTTTCAAATGTTAGGTTCCGTTTTGTAGTTGGAAAACTTGAGCAACGTTTTTTCGCTGTCATAATAACAAAACAAAATGGATTTTTTATGCATGAATTAAATGGTCGGCATTAAAAATTAGAAGACACGCAGATATCAGATGGTCTGAAACATTAATTGAAGAAGCTAAACAAATACATTACTTATGAGTTGAAAACGGTTAATCAACATTTTTCACTGAAACAGACCCATTGTTGCCAGTTGATAGTTTTTTGGCAGTTGAAATTAGATGAATAGGATATCTCAAAAGAACACTTGGGAATGGAAACTTTGATATCAGACGGCCTGAAACAATTGAAGAAGCTAAACAATGACATTAGCTATTGTACTCGAGTCACCATAAACACGTCACAAATTCTCTGACTCATGGGTGAAGTTATACTTGGCTTCAATGATCTCCAAGTAATTGACTTCGTGAAACAGACAGTTTTTCGGAGACTGCTCGAGTACAACCAATTCCCCAAAAACCTAACTATTGCTCTTTTTTCTTTCTTTGGAATAATTCCTTTGGCAAAGAAATCCAAGAATTTGCCGATCTATAGAAAATTACTGGTGGAAGTACCTATTGAAGAAAAGTGAAAGGTCACCTACGTTTCTACGGTCTTTCAATGCCGTCAAAAAAACAGTGAGTGTGGCATCACCCACCAGTGTGGCATCACGCTCATTTGACGTTATCTTGAAATGAACTCGAAGCGGCTTTATCCAACAGATATATCAACAGGTGACTTTCTAGCCTAGTTTAGTCTAAAACCATGTCACATACGATATCTACAACGTTATTGACGCTCGACTAGTATTCAGAACATCGAAAGGTTGCAAGGTTTCAATTCCCGGCAGATCAGAGAATTTTTATTTATAAAACGAGTTATAAATTTTAACTTCCGTAGCTTCGGCTGGAGATGATTACGCACGATTCGCTGTTGCGTTCCAATTAACAGTGCTGCTTCTAAGGCGGCGTATAAAGTTAGTAACGAAGCCTACACAGAACATGGGCTGAAGGATCTCTCGTAAGGACGATGGCCAGTTGGTATCTATATACATACATACAAACGAAGTACATAATTATACTACTACTACTACTACTAGCATTATTGAAGCGTTCACCCTAGCTGTGGCACCTGATCCTTTTGAACAAGCTACCTTATTACCCACCATGCTTTGAGATTGACAGGAAATGGCTTGTCGAGTAGGATGTTGGCCTCAGCTCAGAGAACAAACATTCGTCAAGCTCACTTCAATTCATAGAGTAATAATATAATTAACCGAGTAATTAACCATTGTTATCCATACGTCGATACGAATAGCATATTATTGTGTCTTATGGAAAGTTAACTGCCAGAGGTTTTCAAATAAATCGATGTTTCGTCAGACCGAGAACGGCACTTCAATATTGTTTCTCGCTCGCTCCGCGTAGAGCGTGATAAAGATCGCTGCTCCATGGTAGAGGAAAAAGCGTCGGTTCATTTAGTACCATTTAAAGTACATAGAGGATGTCGAGATAGTGCAATAATTGCTGTGTAAATATTTTTATTGTAACAATACTTCGACGAGAGGAGGCTCTCGTATCTGTTTGGAATCGGAGAGGAGCGCTATCGTCCCATATGATGCCGATGGGCGGCACCGGGCAGTTCGTGTTCTAAGGGCGGGGCTCTCACTTCATGAACCCAGATTGATTGTCCGTCTCGTTAACTCGGAAGATTTATGCCCGATCCGGGTCGTAGAGCGAGCCGGAATCGGTAAAAACGGCAGGTAAATATGACATTACTGGTTATGATAGTAATTGAGATGGCCGTGAGGGTTATCGGACGATCGAATCTCTTGTAATTGGAGCGTTTATGGGTTGATCGGGGATTCGTATTTATGGCCTCATGGGTGGGTTCAAAACGATGAATTCCTGCCCAACGACGACACTTGGATATGTCATTACCAATTAATATATCATAGGCTCATATTTTCTTATAGGAACCACCGGTAAGCGGTACTGTTGAGTATAGTGTTGGTCTTATCTATTCTGAAATCTTGTCTATTTTGTAGTATTCAATAATGATGATAATAATGGTGTTTTTTATTTTCAACACAATAATTACAATGATTGAAATAACAATTTGAATTTAGTGAAAATAAAGGGCGAAGTTCAGCTCATTCAGCGAAAACATACTTCTAAGTATGTTGGTACTTCATCGGTCGCTCAAGATCTACGCTAGTTCATAGAATACCCTTGGGCAACGGTAATCAAATTCTTGAAAGTTACTTAATCTATACTTTACTATGTCATGAGAACACGCTTCAATTCAAACGTGCTTTATTTCTATTGAGATATACATTGTTGAAATTTCTATGGTAACGATAAGACAAAAGCAGTTAATAATAGCTATTTATATATCAAGGGAGAAGGTGTGAAGTTTGATTTGCTCCCAAGATTGATGATTTTATCGTCGTTCTTAGAATTGTGCTTCAAGCGGTCTATCTCTCGAGTCCCGATCCAAATCAATGTTTTACAAAAATGTAGTATGCCAAACATTTCTGTCACATTGAATTTGTTTATTGTGTAATTGCATTTTGAAGTTTCGATTGAGTGAGTTTGGAATATGAGGAGGTATATGAGATCCTCGATGAGATCATTGGAGTTCAGAAAGGTAATTGTTATTTGTTTCATAGTAGTGTTGGAGACACTGATTAGGTACTTGGGTAGAATATATCTTATATCTTTACCAAGGAAGCAAGCTGAAGCCAATCAATTTTACCTTCCACGGGAGGTAGGTATTATTTTTTTTTTCGGGAAGTAAATTGACTTATCATGCGATAGGGTTTCTTCGTTTTTTTTTTGTTCTTTCGTATGAAAAACACGAATTTCACAATGGAAATATGGACGAACCGCTATTTATCGAGATAGGTGTTTTATGAAAAAGTGCAAAATTTCACCTTCTTTTGCAACCCATCTAGGATAATCATTAACAACTTGTTACTTGTCCTATTTTTCCATCTCTGGACACTATATACTCACTCGACAGACTTTGAGACTTTCATTGTTTTTCTTATAAAAATCAATTGGACCACTATGAGAAATATGGATGATTTCCATGATTTTATATACACACGTTGTACTTCAATAACACATTTTATTTCCTAAAATCAACAAGAAGTATGGGTTATTTGGAATTTTTTCATATTTAGTGAGCTAAGGCCTCTCCTCAAATACCCTTTGCCATTCTGGGTACATTCAACTAATTACTTTCCTTTCATATCCACCCCCAGGTATGCATGATGTTCCGATTTCATTTCCTACGATCCACAATTAATTTATACCACAAACTCCAAAAAATTTACATTGTGAATACGATATTCTTATTTCAAGTTTCACATGCCGAAAAGCTTGTCAGTCTTGTCACAAATACCTACATAAGCATTGGTCATGGCAGTTCTCGCGAATCAACAATTCGATTTCGATAAGAAAAGTTGTGGGTGTTCCAACCAGATAGGCTAATGAACATTCACCTCACATCCCACATTGTTATTGAAAATTGATTTCTTCTATCGGCGCCTATATCAAAGTAATTGGCATCGTTCTAACAATGGAATATCTCGTGAGAACTAGCCCACTGATCGATTCTACTGGGAAAGCATAAAAAATGTTCACACAACTTTTTATAGCACACTTCCCTGATGAAAACGAGGCGTGATCAAGTGAAGCAGAACAACGTTAAACAAGTTTCGCAACGTTCGAAATCTGATACCGAGTCAAATTTTTCGAAATCCTTCGGACAATCTGAGAGTGTAATCTCGCATCGCCATTCCATTACAACGTAAATACCTACAGGGTGATCGGAGGCTGTCGATAATGCTTGTGAATGATGGCCCGAACCTGAATATACCACAACCGTCTGAATTGGAGAAATACCTTCATATTTTTTATCATTTTCCGAAATATATTATTGTGTCGGGTGATATGTATACACATAGTACATTTCGAGTAAAACGATCCAAATAGCTTAGCCAATGATAATATATCTGCAGCTCGATCTGTAGCTTGAGAGAATTTTAGTTTGGGTTTCCAATAGTGAATTAATGAAAGAAAAAGCAATTTCGATTTGATGCCCAACTGGTTTCAATCTGCAAGAGAGAAAAGGATTTTGAAAGGTCCAAAGAACCTAAGTCTAAAAATAAGATAGCTTTTCATAATGACACGGAAAAGTAGTCTTCCCATTTAAGTTTGAACTACAAGCTCTTTGTGCAGAAGTGCTATGGCATGACAATAAACAATTAACTTTTTATATCTCTTGGAGTGCTCAAAAGAAAAATCATATGATGATCGAAGAACATCGTGCGTAAAAGGATAGGTAGGTATTGGAATTTTGTGTTTCGGAGGTCATAAGTTCTTGGGAATACTAATACTATCATTGGCGAAGAATTCCAAAGCTTTGAAATTGATCGTAATTAGGATGAAGAATTATAAAAATTATTGTCCACAAAATCGCAGCCACACGAGTACACCGAAATGACCGAAACTGAAATGTTATACCTACTGTACGTAAGACTAGATAGTTTTGTATGAAAAATTACGTATTTTTTGTCAAAGCAAAGTGGAGAATTCAGATAATTGATTGATTTCCATTTTATAATTTTTATAAATCTTATTTTCCATATTATTCCTCTCTTATAATTCATAAGGACTTTCTTCTTCGTATTTCTCAATCTATATTTCTGTTAGAGAATTGGCATCGTTCTATAATATTCAATGCATCATTATTGAGCACAATTTTCATCTGTAACTTCACGACTTTGTGGGTGGGACCGCCCATTTTCTGATTACTTTATTGTGATCCTGATTAGATACTCGTTTCGTATTTTGCCTCGCAACACGTAGGTGGGTGCTATAGGTAATTATGAAGTTTCAGATAAGAGTCACATTTTGGTTTTATGTCTATTTACGGCTGACCCAATTATAGATATTTCCAATTGAGAGCCATTCGAGTTGACGTCTCTCAACAATACGTCGCATTAAAGCGATGACGTCAAGGATATCGACTATCGAGATAACGTAATTAAATTTTTACCAACTTCTGAAGATACGATCTGCATGATTTTAGATTTCTTCACATCATAGCGAGAATATTGTTTGTTCGACTATTTGATGATAATCAATAAGTGTTCAGAAAAAATTCGCAGGATGGAAGGTTGCTGGACAGTTCCATAAAGGGGGATACTAGACAAGAGCACTGATTTCTAGAAAAAATACTCTGCTCGCTACTGATTGAACCTACAAAATGCTACAACCTGCTCGATTAGTAATCATGTCAGCCATGAACTTGTAGAATTGGCGGTGGAGCTGAAACCTATATTGGTGACAGGTGTTATTTACAATACATTAATGAATATCGAATCATCTCAACAGTTTATAGTTAGATCGATTCGAAAAATGAGAGATATTCACTTGAAATAAAAATAGCTGGCAACACAAGGAAAGGAATTATGAGTATATAGGCGAGATTAAAAATAATAAACTTGAATTCACGCAATTGTGTTTTTTCGTATTGATGAAGATTAGGTTCATATACGTCTAAATATTGGCTCTTGAGGATCACTATTGATATTGGAGGCCAGAAGTTATAAATATCCAATTTAAAACTTTGACAACTGTTGAAAGAAATGTACTCGTCTATCATCGGATCGGATTCTATCCTGACCATTATTACTCGATCTGTCATGTAGTGTTCTGAACTCGGCACGCTGGGTGAGTTGCCCCCTCAGTGACGACAAATGGAGAATAACAAACGATTTCCACGATTCCCATTGGACGATAATTTCCTGTGTAGTTGTCGCGGCCCGGCGTGGACCGGCATGTTGATCGCGAGAAATCTCGTCATCGTTTCCATCGTTAATCAGCTCGAGGAGAGACAGCGGGATATTACGTTTCTTGCAGGAGCAGGGCCACTTCCGTCGTTTTCGGGGTCCTCGTCGACGGCATCTGCATATTTATATAAAATTATGGGTGGTCCGATGCCGGGCCGGGATCGTTTGTTTTGATGGTTCTTTCGTCGGGCTGCGACAGAAATGAATCGAAAGTATCCGCTCGGAGTGGTGACAGCAGGATTGACAATCGGAATCGAATAGTGTGAGGATTGTTTGGACTTATCAAGGAAAATACTGAAAACCTTTGTAGGCTATGAATGGCTTGAATTGTAATGTAAACTTCTCTGCCCAACCTGATTATTCCATATGTCGAGAAATGCAATGAGCTTATAAAGTAACAGATGAGCTTAGTACCTATTTATGCTTACATGATGATAATTGATAGGGCAAGCCTCTCGCCTCTTAAATGCTGGGATATCTCTTTCGCTCCAAGATTTATTCCACCTTACAGCAGCTTCCAACTCTTAAACAGCTCAGATTTTAATATTTTTTGAATACTGTTCACGTGTCTGGGGATTGGCTTCAAAACACTTCCTGAGTTTACTAGAGTCGATTCAAAGAAAAGCCATCAGACTCATCAATGACCGAGATGATCACTGCAAACATTACATCAGGGAACCGTCGCAGACCTATGGCTCTTATATATATAGTCTAACCTTTTGCGAGCATATCCGGATAAAATGACACCGAAATATGTTCATTTGTCCCAGACAACTCATAATTCATTTATTTTTAAATCGAATCTGTACAAACAAAGGTCTCTAATGATAGCTCAAGTAATAGTCTCTGCATCGATGCAGTATAATCAGTAGTTCTGTCATGTTACAAAAGCTCTCACGAGAGATTTTTCCATTTCAATCTATGCCAAGACTGCAGTTCTAGCAAGTTGCAACGTTTGACACATTCGATGAAGACAGAGCACAGGGCTTCTACAGAATTGAATAATAAACTTGAATATACTTGTGTATTAGAAACCATTCACGATATCTTATGAGTTAATTGTTGTTTCATTTCAGGACTTTTCTCTTTTATGCGACTATATCGTAAATTTATCTCGAATTATAATAAATAAGTCAAATTTATTCAAAGCAGGACAATTTTACCGTGAAATATAATCTCTTCATTATTAAAAACTTGTTATGTTGACATTTTTGTGGAAATTCGTGAATTAATTTATTTTCCTTGAACTAATAGGCCGTTGATTTATGAGCTATGTACAATCACCGTTATACCTAATTGGAAATAGTGTAAGGTCTTTCTCAATAGTCAATTCTGAAACAGCTGACCAAAAGTAGGTAATATATAATTAAAATGCAGGTGAAATTGGAGGTAGCAAAACTCGACTGCAAACTGAAATGTCGAAGCGATGTTAGATTTCAACTGATTGAATTTCAGAGTAAGAATCAAGAATCAAGAGTTCGAGCTATATGGTGCGAAATTGCTCGACACTCGAAAGTAAGCTATCGAATTGAAAAAAGGACGATAACAAATTGATATATGTATACTTAAATGCGACTCGAGAAAACGAGATAAGGAACACCAACTAAGAAGACACCCATATCTGCTGCAAATCTACAATGCAGTTACAACAAACAATATCGGCTGAGCGGGCACAAAAAACTGCGCAGCTGCATATATACACGGCGAATCGACCGCAACAAAACAAACTGTTGCAAATAGATAGTTTTCCAAGATACTAAATAATTATACTTGTCTCAACATAAATCATATCGCGTCTCATATTATTCATTTAAACATACACATCCAGCTGGGCTCGAACGATAACGTAGATAAGCGACGAACATTTTATGGCGGTTTCCAATTTTTTTATCTTGGCATATCTCACATTCGATAGTTGGGCGAACGCCCACACGAGATGTCGCCTATATATCTTCATGTTGTACTTATATGGCGTCTCTGATGTGGCAGGCAAAAGGGGTCAGGTTCTGCAGAATGTAGATAGAACGAATATGATACATCTTCGGGCGACTTCGACCGATTTATGTTAGAATCCGAGTGTTCAATAAGCTGGAACTAAATGGATTTATGGAAGTTATCAAATTTTATGTCGAAAGTCTTATCATTTTTCGCCTTACATTTAACACTCACCTAGTTCGGCATGAAAAGAGATTTCTCAATGCTAGTCGGTCGCGTGATTTCATTCACAGATTTTTGGGTCATATCTGGGAGACAGAGATTGCTAGATGTAGGGATATTAATTCTGATAGGATTATCTCCCTGTTTCGCTTTTTGCTGACGATCTTTTCCGTAAATAGTCACGTTATGAGAATAATACTCGTTAGTATAGTCATAAGGTCCTATTGCTTAAGAGCATATTCCTTGAACAATTTCAAGTCCAAAGTGCCTTTTACACTTTTGTCCAAAACTCGATAGTTGAGGAGAAATGAGCCATATTAAATCTAACAGACGTGTGTAATGACGCAAAGAGAATGTTGAATAAAGTGATGTAATATTTTATCAATTCAGAATTCTCGATTTTGTTCAAAATGCCCCCCCTGCTGCTTCACAACACATTCTTGCTCGTCTAATTATTGAAAACGTTGCTCTCTGAAAATAATCTGGGTCGTTTCTTATGAATGCAGCTGTAGTCATGATATTTTGAATTAGCTTATCTCGGTTTGTGGTTTATTCAAATACAGTCGTTTTTTCATGGGTCCCCAAAGATATTAGTGGTCAGGTGACCTCGGTGGCAACTGGACCAGTTGTTAGTTATTCGCTCATAACTTCTTAACTATTGAGTTTGAGACAAAAGTGTTTATGGCACTTTCGACTTGAAATTGTTCAAGGAATGTGCCCTTAAGCTATGGTCATCGAGTCACGGGACACCCGCGGACACCCTGTATAAACTTGACAGTCATTATGATCCGTAATAATGAGTAAACAAGGTATGCTCAATTCCATCATGTCATGTTCATTCACTGAGAGTTCAAATAAGGACTATTGTTTTTCATTGATGTGGGGTTGTAAAAACACCAAATGTTACAAAATAATTAGTCATGTCTGGGCAATTCAGAATTCAGGTACCAAAGAAAATCGGTTCTTGTCAAAATTTAAGAGCTGAAGTAGATTCCCTACGAAAACATTTTTATTTAAACTGAACTGGCGTTGAGTATCACTTTACCGCCCGGTTTTCCGGGCATGAACTGGCACTTTACAGCCCGCGGACAACTATGGACCTGGCATGTGAATAGCCCTCGCTGTCGCTAGGTCTCTTACCTACACGCTACGGTCCATAAAAGTCTATTTTACACCCTTGATACATAAATAACTATTATGTGGGGCCAATATATTCCAGTTATGGCACTAATGGCACTAATGGCAGGCAATCAAGTCTTGAGAGAATTTTCTGTCCAATGATAGGAATAATGGTCGACTAATTTCTAACATGAGAATAATGGAAACTCCTGGCTATTATACATAGACAAATACGACAAATATAACAGATTATTTTGTTCAAAAATGATAGTGTATTAAGAAATCAAAAATTCCATTACATAAGGTAAATTATAATATCTTGACAAAACAGATTTATTCTATGGACATATTCTCATTGTCTGTGGAACCGAAAAAAACACAACTGCCGAATCGATTGGGATCAAAATTGTATGGAACATCTTTCGAATTCCTTCAGTATGAGAGAGTAAATCCATATTGGTAACCGAGTTGACGCCAATAAATCGTCAAAGCTTTCTTTGCCTTCGACCACTTGTGTTAATTTGTTTACAAACCTACGAGTACATGATTGGTTCAAATATTTTTGTTCAAATTTATTGGTTGCCTAAGTCAGATGGCCACTGACACTCTTTCCTGACATGGCACATCAGATTCTTCAAAATTTCAGCTGCTCATCTGATCAATTCGGATTTTTCACGATGAATACACCTTCAGCATAAAGAACCCTTTCAATACGCTGACTGCAGGACGGACATTAGCGACCATACATCTTCCATTCACTCGTCGGCCATCACCATCTGCCCGGAGCTTGATTAATGAGCGATCTGGCGACTCGGGCTGGAATTAATTTCAGCAAACAAACGACGATAGATAACCGAATATATCCATAGAGCTATCGGATCTCGTCCCTTCTCGCCGGTAAAACGTGAGAATACGCGAATCTGATAAAAATATCGAATACGCGTCGGGTCTGGCGATCCCTGCCCGCGGCTGTTTGAACGAGATCGCGGGCCGATATTGCGGCCAAGGTGCGCCAGACATGCCGTGCGGGCTCGACCAGCGAGAACAATGGTGCCCTCTGCCAGCAGATCTTAACGGACTATCCGTTCCTCGTTCGAAATTTTTGTAGATCAATCTCTGAATTTGTTTCACGGAATGAGGATCTAAGTGACGATGCTGAAATAATTGAATCAAGTCGGTCAAATGTGCATTGGGAATAGGATCGCTTCACCACATACCCATTCCTTAAACTGTGGCTCCACTGTGTTTTCCAGAGGCCCACTGGTAAACTAGGAAGCCTAAGCATTGGCTCCGGCAGAATAGGAGCCAATTTCTCGCAGATGATGGAAGTTACCCCTTGATATTGCTCTACCAATCTCCGGATGAGTCATGCTCCGAAATAAATGATCGAAAGTATGCTGAAAATAGTCAGTTCAGAAGTGTGGTGGCCCCGGCTTGATAAATTCAAGTGATGCAGTGAAGGGTATATCCTGCACATCAGCAGATATTGCTTTTCATTTCTCACATATCACCTCCAATATGGAGAAAACGAACAATTGTTAATCACAAATTATGGTCCATATAATGACAACAAAGGTAAATTTTTATGTTGCCCACTTCCCTTTCAATCCAGGTTAGATTAGAGTGCTTAGATCAGTCACTGTTTCAGCCTGAATCATAATATACCCATCTTGCACGGTAGTCTATGTACGTATAATGTAATTATTGTGGTTACGAAGGCACAGTGAGGAGATTTGGTAACCGATGACCATGGAAAGTCAACTTTCATCCTGATTGGTCGAGTATTAGTTCCTAGAAGCGATTTATTATTTGTATGGCAGTCCTTAGTTTTTCTATTGAATGTATGTATTTAAATGTCACTACCAAGATGCAATAGATGCAATTTGAAATGAATAATTTGAGTCGATTGGTCAAGTAAGGCCCCTAAACTGCACTAAAGATTTAATTGTGTTTTCCTAGATGCAGTTAAGTTCATTGTTAGAAAAAAAGGAAAATAGTTGCCAAGGTGGCTACCATGATTTTAGCTGGTTATAGGTGTTACTAATTAATAAAATTCCTTTAAGCAGGACTGTAAGCATCTGACATGAATGATAGAATTTCACATCAAGAATCATTTGTTGAAGGAAATGGGATCATATACATTGTTTTAAGGATATACTTTGTGATGGCTTCATCCAAGATAGGTGTAGGTACTCAAGTGATACATAGTATGTCGAAGTATGCCCCTCACACTATAGATATTCATGAATGAAGGGACTTATAAGGGCCTTAATTACCAATGGCGAAGTTTAACAATTCCCGTGATATCATAGGTAATTTTATTTCTGACCGATTTTGATAAAATTCTGTTCAAGCAAGAGAATCATAAATTCCATCGAAAAGTGAAGCCGTATATCGAATAGAATATAAGATGTATTTGAAGTGGCTTACACGAGGAAATGTTATGCCAAATTATGCCACTGAAACTGTATTTCTGACATATTTCCAAGAACTGGTAAGGTATTTTCAAGGTAGAGGGAATTATAGAATCTATAATGTCCCAAGGAAGATATGACCCTCTTTATTGATAGCGTAACTATGACGATATAGGCTCATAATACCCCGGTCAGAAATGAAATATTGTTCTTCGTAATCTCATATGTTATTTTGATTTAACGGTATTCAGATGACAATTGAAAAGTTAATGTTAACTGTCTCCATTGTTAACGGCCGTCGGCACTTAACTGTTCTATAACAACACGAGGTACATGGTTTGTGCTTTCCTTGGAATCAAAATGTAATCTTTCAGCGGGTTTATGAAAAGTCTGCAACGACACGATAATAACTATTTCACCTTTGATATCAGCGAAAGGAATAATTCGAATTGGTGTCGAAGGTGACACCTTAGCAGTCAAGCTGAATTTACAAACTGTCTAATCTACTTGCCTTCGATTCATCTAAGATGACTGATATAGTCTTGGAATTGTTTTAGGTTGAAAAAAAAAATTATAATTTGTTAGATTCTCATTGTCTCAGAGGATGTCCTCGACAGCAAAGTTGCCTTCACTAATCTCACTTGAAAACCTAACTATATCATCTACACTGTTCACTTGGTTTACACGTATCATTGAATAATTTCGAGATAGATAATATAGTTAATTCTTGTTGGAATGCTTTTCCGTACGTGTAGCGCTTCTCATTCTCCGACTATAATAAATTATAACCGATTTATAACTCGCAGGGAGTATTCACAGTTGAGGAAATTAAATATCTGTACCGAATTCAATCTCGGTGGAAGAATAATGGGTTCTGATGACAAACTCTGTTGGCATAATGGTATATCAAATCGACCTGAATAGACGTGTAGACGCCTCACAATACACCTAATCTGAAGGGAGCCTGGATAGGATAGTCTAGTTGTTCGCTGTCACCTGAATTGAATAAGGAATCAAATATTCCGGTACTTTATGAATCAACTGTAGTTTGTGTAGTTACACATTCACATTAAAAAAAAACATGTGGTGGGTATTGGATCAAGAAAGAGAATACTTCAAGATGAATCGCTGCTCAGAGTGAGATACATTAATTTATGAAGCAGAGGTTTACATTTTTTAAGCATGTGACTCTTCCGCTTTCAAGAGTAAAGTAGCTGTGGTTTAGGTCATGTTCCGATATTGCTGACATTACTGGCCACAGCAATTTAGGAACACTAAACAGTAGCAGTAACTTCGAATTTACATATCATTTCGGAACAATTTTGGCAGTATTGGTACACTGGCAGCAAAATATAACCATAATCTATCTTTCGATTTTCCATGTTCTGTTTTTTTATTTTTATTTTCATCATTCTTTACCCACGTTGAAATTATCTTGGAAGACATATTATCCGATAGTGATTCTGATTCATCGGAAATACCAAGCTTTAGTACCTCTATATAGTTCCAGTGATGAAGAAATGAAACATAGCTGTGAAATATTTGATATCAAATGTGGGAATAACAACCAAGATATGGTTCAATTTCACCGTTGTATTGATTTAGTAATAACAAGAGAAACAAATTGTTCGAGCAATTGTTTTCTCAATATAGAGTGTTTATTCTTATCTCAGAATGCATCTGAGTATTAGTGAGTTGGATCTATTAGTTTTTATACCGACATCTATTGCCAAATAGGGAGACATGGCTTTGAGTTGAAGTTTTGATAGCATTATCTTTTCATCATGATAGAACTATAGGTACATTTTTATAGATTATCTATCTAGATTCGTCTTCGAAATTTTCGTACTTATTACTTATGGAAAGTTTTTTGCTCTTGTGTCCAAGACACTAGATTGGTCTTTCAACAATGCATATGTTTTGGCTTCCCAATGTTATTCCATACCTACTTAGCCCGAGAATACACTTGAACACGGAAATACGTTCATAGTCATACCTGTAGATGCTGTTGGAAAACTCGTATTGTTGAGATGACAACCACGATGACATCTGTTAATTTAATTATATTCATTTTTTGTCATAATAAACTTTATTTTCTTCTGGTTCAGACTAGCTTATCAGGTTATGGACCCTTCTCTGAATTGAATCGTTGATTTCGTGACGAAATTCATCAGAATATCGGCACTGATTAAGAGTGAGCCGTATGACAATTTAAGGATGGTGACTTTCAACACAGCAGGTGCTTCTATCGAGAAACTTCTTGGTCACGAAAATTACAACACGTGGCTGGAGACGATTCAAGCTGTTTTGGAGCTGGAGGATCTATGGACTGGCGTTGTGGACGTGGAAGTTGATAGTGATGGGAAAGTCACGTGGATGAAACGAATGATAGGAAAGCGCGTGCAAAGATTAAATTAGCGATCGACCCTTCCCTTTATTCCCATCTCAGGGACAAGAACACAGCTTATGACCTTGTTGAGATGACAACCACGATGACATCTGTTAATTTAATTATATTTATTCTTTGTCATAATAAAATTCACTTTCTTCTGGTTCAGAATAGCTTATCACTTATATTTAGAAAAGCAGTATCCGCGTATATATACCTACCATACCCACTCGACAAATATACTCGATAGAAAGTACGCCGATGCCCGACTCATCCCTACGTCTTATCGCCTCGTGCATGGATTGGCTGATACGTTGATGTATTTCCCCAGATTTATTAAAATAAATTGAAAGCAGAGCGTCCCGCTTATATTCTATGCAGATAAGTGAAACCGATCGCGTCCAGCGTCTCATTTCCTGTCTCTGCCTCGGTCTCGGGCCCCTACCGGTTCCTATATCCCTATACGCCCCTATACGCCAGGATCTGGCTGGCCTGGCGGTCGTATCAGCGCATTACTCAACGATATTGACGATGTATTCGTACTAAATCAAGCCGGCGATTATGGCGCTTCGCGAGCGCAAGTTATAACGCCTGTGTTCTGGCAGATATCTCGAACTAGAAGCTTATTCAAATCGACCGCGAACGGGCTGTAAGAGCACCATCTGTTGACCGTTTCGTTTGTGTGGAAATACAATACTACCGTGCTCCGTGCTATGTTTGAAAGATGTAACTCTAGAAAGATACTCTCGAGATAATTCAATTTGAAGTTAAATGTATTTTTCAACCGGATAATATTTGATAATACGAGAAATATTACACAGTAAGGTTGTATTTGATGGGAATATAATGACCAGGACGAATTCGACTGAAAAACTCTATTTCGAATAATATTTGATCGACACCAGTTTCAAGAATAGTATTTCGAAAGAAAAATGAGATGATAGTTTGTGGTATGTCCAATATGAGAAATCAATAGCAATGTAAGAAGCCACTGCACATTATTTGTTTTTTGCTAGATTATGTCAAATAATACGAAATACGAATGAAAATATCAAGTTTAATGCTCAAAAACAAATGAAGAATGAATTATTACTTGTATCATTCTGTCAGGCGAAAAGTCGTACTTGCTCATCAGAGATGATATAATTCATTATTAACGTGGTATAGCCACTATAATTTGTATGTACCACATTATAGAGCTCTGCTATGGTTTATGAGTTTGGCATACACCACTTTCGAAAATATTCTTGATCGATAGAAATATTTTTATTTACCATTTTGATGTCATTGAAATAACCTATCAAAAATAGTCCAAGAATGATCCCTATGGTAGTAACTCCATTTGACGAGAAAGTGGAGTTACCACTTTTGACAGAATTACAAGCTACAATATGATTTACCGCTGCATATAAGCAAACATTATTCTTCAGGAACTAGGAAGGACATATGTTTTCATCGGTAGGAAGATTTTTATTTAGTTTTTCTAAGGATTAGACTGCTAAGACTCAGTGGATTGACTTCTGTAGACTAGAAGACTGTAGAAGAATGAGAGGTAATCGTCTGAGATAAAGCATCTCATTCTAGATGATTTTCTGGAATCATGGTCATCCCGTTTTGCCAAACTAATCACTCTTTTCTCCACTACAAGAGGCATTCGTTCTTGTTGAAGAATTTCCCCGATATCTATGTCCATATTGTTTTTCCACAAAATCCTTATTATTACAAAAATTGAAAATGAGTTCATATGGCAATAACTATTAACAAATCCATATTCTCCCTCTGAAACCTCAGAAAAGTATGCGGCAAATCATGGGGAATGAACCCCTAAGAGATTTACTGAATTTGCCAAACATTGGTAGAATCAATGGTCAGGTATATCGCTCGGTAGTCTGGTGGACTAAAGGTCTGCAAGGGACAGCCAAGGCAAAGCTTGCTGGTCTTCAGCTGCTGGCATGCCTGGCCATTACAGGGGCGATGTCCTGTACTCCAACGGCAGCGATAGAAAACCTCCTGAACCTCACTCCCCTCCACATTGTCTTGGAGAGGAAAGCCAGGATGGTTATCTACAGATTCCTGTCACTGGAAAATCTAATTAGAGGGGGGCGACTGCTGGACCACTCCGGGATACTGTGTGAAATAAAAAATCACGAAACTCTAGGAATGGTTCCCGACATTTTGGATACTCAGACACACGTGAAAAAGTCTTTCTAAGTCCTCTTCCCGAAGAGAGACGAGTGGGTAAGTGGATCAGTTCAATTCCCAGAGACCGAACACGCAATATACACAGATGGTTCTTGGAGTTGGAGCCGGTGTGTTCAGCAGAAAACCTTAGACAGAAATCTCTGCCAATCTCGGTAAGTATGCTACAATCTTTTAGGCGGAGGTCTTCGCAATTGAATTGTGTGCTGGTTGACGAATAGACTTCTAGTAAACATAAACATCAGTATTTTATCAGACAATCAGGCTGTTCATAAAGCACTGAGCTCCAGCAAGATGAATTCCAAGCTTGTATGGGACTGTATTGAATTCCTAGAATGCCTGTGTGCAAACAACAGAGTTACTTAGCTGTGGGTGCCTGGACACCAGGGGGTGGAGGGCAACGAGAAAGCCGACATCCTCGCCAAACAGGAAACCGAATCTGTGTTCATAGGACTAGAACCATACTTTGGGATCACCGCAAGTGCGGCAAAAACAACTATCTCGGAGTAGGCGGATGAGAAAAGACTCACGTTCTGGTCTGCGTTTCTGCCTAAACCATCAAAAATATAACCAGGCAGATCCTAGAATGGGGCAGAGGTAACCTGCGAATTCTGACAGGACTGCTTACGGGACACTGTCCTCTAAGATACCACCTGGTATGAAGTTCGACATATTTGGCTTTACCAATTCAGAAACTATCGATTTCAGACAATTTTCACCTAATTCAAGAATGGACTATGTATAAAGATGTAGATTGTACACTGAACTGTTGCCTCTAGGGGTGAGCCACAATGAACCCATCTGGGGTCGCAGTGAGGGGGAGGTATTCGCCCCACTCACATGGAACCTACCTACCTTATCTGCAGGCTACTTTCATCTGACGGATAAGTAACTATAGCGGATAAAATCGGCAATTGATAAACCGGCCCTGAATTATAAGATATCGGATTTTCTAGATTTATTTCACTATCCCGAACTTCTTTCCATATGTAAGTGTGTCCAGTATGGTTGTGGAGAACCTCAAGAAGTGTGATATTTCACAAACTTGCATATTAATGCAATCGGATCGTGAAATATTCCATAAATGAATTCGATACATTTGTCGGCTCGGTAATCAGTTGATCACTGTCGAGGTAGGCGCGGAGAGATACCGACTTGTTTTGCCTTTTTTGCGAAAATAGGTGTTAGGGCGTGACCAACTTTCACATGGTGTGCGAGCTAAACAAACATGCATCCAGAACGTTTGTCTCTATATCTTGAACACACATTCTTTGAATAATACATGGTTTGTGGGGTTCGAGGAAAGCGATAATGAAACGGAACTGAATTATTCATGCGCAATCGCAGATCGAACCTGGTTGAAATAAACCTAAAAAAAAATTACAGAGGCTTTATACTGGTTGGAAAAGA
The DNA here is from genome assembly GCA_918026855.4 of Phaedon cochleariae. NCBI lineage: Eukaryota > Metazoa > Arthropoda > Insecta > Coleoptera > Chrysomelidae > Phaedon > Phaedon cochleariae. The sequence continues at coordinate 9,922,634 of OU896715.1, read as the reverse complement.
AGGCGTTGCAATCTTTGTTTTGCTTGGTAATGATACCATCTGGGAGATTTCATCGAGATATTGTTACAATATTCCACTATTTTTTTCACTATAATAATATTGTCTTGTGAAACCCCAAAATTTCGTGAAAGGGAGACTATGTAGTAATGTTATGATAACAAGCTTTTCTCACAAACTTGATAGAAATCACTAGGAAATATCTTACTCTTCTTTCTTTGTCTTTATTTGTTTCTACTTATTCTCCCTCTTTTTATTAAATATTAATGAATTTATTTGAACAATAAACTGCAATACAACTCCCCTTCATAAATAAGGAATAACCTATTACTAAATATATTAAAAAAACATGAAATCACATTGAAGAAGTTCGACTCAAAAAATGTTTGGATTCTTCGAAATAAAATTTCAATTATTGATTTCAATGAACGAGTAGAATTCATAGTATAGCTATACGAAATTATACCGTCCACTGGTGTGAAATAGATCAAAATCTGAGTTTTTTCAGCTTTCTAACCAAAGTACATTCCTTGACAATGTGAAAAAAAAATAAGATTCGTATAAAAAATTCAACTATCTGGAACGATTTTTTAAAAAATTCCAAAGTGTGATCCGCTTCACAACTTTCAAATGACTGAAAAATCACTCCTGTCACAGAAAAAATATTTGACAGCATGATAAATATTCAGTTTCTTTCATTAGTACTGTTATAAAATGTATCATTGTAAATATAATTTCACTTCAGTTCCCATAATTTGTTTATTTATGTCTATTTCGATGTAAAATACTCTTGATATCATTCAAATATGTCGATTTCTTAATTTTGGTTGATTATCATCTCCATATCGTGATGGTGATGTAAAGTAACCTTTCAAAGCAAACGATATCGACTCTTATTCGTCTGATTTCGATAACCTGTGCTATCTTCCAGATATCGATATCAATTAAAGCATAACAAATAACTTAGGATAGCGTGATCAGTTTTGTTTTCGACTCATTATCGAGATATTGTTCACTAAATAATATAATATATAAATTATGTACACGTTCTTGGATGTCCATGTGCATGATAGCTTCAGCTTGTGCTACCGAAGTTTTTGCTGAAATATTTCTTGCTTATATACCATTATAAGGAATCCTATTACCATTGCACATTTTCGAATAGAAGCAGCACGTTGGTATCCAGTTCTCTGCCATCAATTTACATTTTTACATTCATCAATGTCTCATTTATATTTGAAAAAATTCACAAGAAACCAGTTACCCTAGCAATGTTCATTGAGCATTTTGGCTTTTTCTTAGTTGAAGTCATGCCTGTCAGGCAACCAGCCACTCCCATTTCATGGGAATTTGTTTTGGAGTGTTTCTTTCCTGCCCAGGTGGAGTTCGTGTCCGTTTCGAAGATACATGGGTAATAAATGCAGGGATGCGTTTATGTTGGGTCAGGTACGCACCAGATAGCGGTCATGAATGCTATCTGGGACAGCCCTGCACTGATGAGAGCCAAAAGCTCGAAACCCGTCACGGTAGTCACGCATTCCTGAACCACTTAGGCGCAGTTCGGCGTTTAGGAAGGAAATACTTGTGATTTTATTCGTCTATACGAATTATTGCATAGATTTCGGGAGGATGTAATTCAATGTTCTGAGTGGCATATAGCCAGGAAAGTAGTTGTTTTTCTCTCGTTATCTACCAATTTCGTTTATTTATGAACATTTGTGGAAATGACTTTGAGCTTCGCGTATTTATTTAATGTTTATGCACATTATACCAGAAATTGTATAGTTTATCCAAAGTGAAACTATGAAAAGTTGCAAAATCCGAGAGTCAGACTAACAACGTCTGCCAAAAACACTATAAATGTTGAATTATTCAATAAAATACCAGAGCACTACAGACAACTACTACCCATACAATTTGACAGTATAATCAAAAAAGTGTTGATTGGTGGGTGCTTCTTCTCAATCGAGGGATACATATCAACTACATTTTTCGATCCACTGACACGGTGACACCTTATGCGTCTTATCGACATTATGAACATTTCTGGGATATTCAACACTTTCATACCCAATCAGGGGGTTCAAACGATGGAAACTTGTGATTTTTATAGACCTCTAATCGCAGATTCGTGATAGAGTCTCAATTCAGAATTTCTTTCCACGCCCTGTATGATGAATGTCAATTTATCATACACCCAAAAGCATTTCTGGGATAATTCGATTTCTAACATCAATGTCATTAATGTCAACCGTCACACCAGTGATATTTTTCTTTTACTTAACAGCTCATAACTCGTGATTCACTAACAATATACATGTCATTCTACAGAGTAAACAAAAACTAGCGTTAAATGAATGTGTGAAGCACAGTCGTTCATATCCATATCTTTTAATCTAAATTCGTATATCTCGAGAGATAAGAACATCTTTTTTCATATAAAGCCTTGCTTTATTCAACAATGGATCATAAGGACATAGACTGCTGCATTTCGACGTACCTAAAACGATAACGATCCTTTTTGGTGCCGAGATTATCCACCCAAAGCAAAGGTAAAACACTCAATACACGAGGATTGTGAGAAACGTAGACTCCGAGAAATTATGCTTTATCTTAATCAGAAAGAGGAAACTGTTATCACTGGACATTTATCGAAATTTAATCTAAGGCGTATCCGGAGTTTGTTATTGTAAATGTAAATGTGTTCTCCTGTGGCTGGTTTGTTGGCAATCTTATCAAAATCTAGTGGATATGAGTGTAAAATTGACTTCAGTAATGGTTCCACATAGCGTTCGTATATTTAATGTATTCATTATTCGTTTAATTATTCAAAAATACTTGATATTTGAATTTCATTTGTTCTTGATCAGACACTTAGAAATTTGTAAAGCAACAGGTGGCAAGGATAGATTATAACGCAACAGGATGAAGTTCTCGAAATCCTTCATTGGACCAGTTCGGACCAACAGTTTCATGTATTTCATTCATATTAATATCTTTCATCTTACAATCCAAACTGTACACGGAACTCTTCAAGGCAATTTCTGAATAATTTTATCTAAAATAAAATCGTTGACACAATGTTTCACGAACATAATAACGATTCCCTTTCGTACACTACAAAGGGTGAAAATATGAGTTCTTGATCTTTCTTCAATATGTGACCAATAAGCGAGGGACTTTCGAAAACAGTATGATGTATACAATATGTTAGTTTTCCACGCTTAAATATCTTCTTTCAAAGAGAAGATACGAGTGTCCTCGAATATTCAATGAGAAGATACGAGTGTCCTCGAATATTCAATGAGAAGATACGAGAGTAAGAGAAAATGGATTTTTTGAACTTGCAGAACCTAATCTCAATTAATAAATACAAACGAAAAGAGTGATAGTAGGTTTGCTCACTGGCCCCTGCAAACTCAAACACCACATGCACAAGATACACAGTGCCGTCTATGCATGGAGGAGGATGAAACGGCTAAACACATTTTATGAACATGCCCTGCAGCGGCCAGAATCAGATTTTCAACATTTGGCAATACAACAGTAGGGCCAGAAGACCTGATGAATTGTTCTCCCAACGTACTCCTTAATTTCGCCAAGGGATTAGATATACTGGGAGAAATATAACCATAGGGTGAGCCACAATAGGCCATTGGCCGCAGTGGAGGGCGCACTCACGTTTAAATCTAACCTAACCAGCCTTCAAAATTGGTAGTCTATTATGGGGAACCCTGTATATATGTATGAAGAAGATATCGATAGAATTCCGAAGGCTTTCAAAATCTAAACCAATTTGCTCCCATTAGTCTAAGCGGTGATTAGGTTTTGATACTTTATTCAATCATTCATGGAATTACTGATTTTATTCGTCTATACGAATCATTGCATAGATTTCGGGAGAATGTAATTCAATGTTCTGAGTGGCATATAGCCAGGAAAGTAGTTGTTTTTCTCTCGTTATCAACCAATTTCGTTTATTTATGAACATTTGTGGAAATGACTTTGAGCTTCGCGTATTTATTTAATGTTTATGCACATTATACCAGAAATTGTATAGTTTATCCAAAGTGAAACTATGAAAAGTTGCAAAATCCGAGAGTCAGACTAACAACGTCTGCCAAAAACACTATAAATGTTGAATTATTCAATAAAATACCAGAGCACTACAGACAACTACTACCCATACAATTTGACAGTATAATCAAAAAAGTGTTGATTGGTGGGTGCTTCTTCTCAATCGAGGGATACATATCAACTACATTTTTCGATCCACTGACACGGTGACACCTTATGCGTCTTATCGACATTATGAACATTTCTGGGATATTCAACACTTTCATACCCAATCAGGGGGTTCAAACGATGGAAACTTGTGATTTTTATAGACCTCTAATCGCAGATTCGTGATAGAGTCTCAATTCAGAATTTCTTTCCACGCCCTGTATGATGAATGTCAATTTATCATACACCCAAAAGCATTTCTGGGATAATTCGATTTCTAACATCAATGTCATTAATGTCAACCGTCACACCAGTGATATTTTTCTTTTACTTAACAGCTCATAACTCGTGATTCACTAACAATATACATGTCATTCTACAGAGTAAACAAAAACTAGCGTTAAATGAATGTGTGAAGCACAGTCGTTCATATCCATATCTTTTAATCTAAATTCGTATATCTCGAGAGATAAGAACATCTTTTTTCATATAAAGCCTTGCTTTATTCAACAATGGATCATAAGGACATAGACTGCTGCATTTCGACGTACCTAAAACGATAACGATCCTTTTTGGTGCCGAGATTATCCACCCAAAGCAAAGGTAAAACACTCAATACACGAGGATTGTGAGAAACGTAGACTCCGAGAAATTATGCTTTATCTTAATCAGAAAGAGGAAACTGTTATCACTGGACATTTATCGAAATTTAATCTAAGGCGTATCCGGAGTTTGTTATTGTAAATGTAAATGTGTTCTCCTGTGGCTGGTTTGTTGGCAATCTTATCAAAATCTAGTGGATATGAGTGTAAAATTGACTTCAGTAATGGTTCCACATAGCGTTCGTATATTTAATGTATTCATTATTCGTTTAATTATTCAAAAATACTTGATATTTGAATTTCATTTGTTCTTGATCAGACACTTAGAAATTTGTAAAGCAACAGGTGGCAAGGATAGATTATAACGCAACAGGATGAAGTTCTCGAAATCCTTCATTGGACCAGTTCGGACCAACAGTTTCATGTATTTCATTCATATTAATATCTTTCATCTTACAATCCAAACTGTACACGGAACTCTTCAAGGCAATTTCTGAATAATTTTATCTAAAATAAAATCGTTGACACAATGTTTCACGAACATAATAACGATTCCCTTTCGTACACTACAAAGGGTGAAAATATGAGTTCTTGATCTTTCTTCAATATGTGACCAATAAGCGAGGGACTTTCGAAAACAGTATGATGTATACAATATGTTAGTTTTCCACGCTTAAATATCTTCTTTCAAAGAGAAGATACGAGTGTCCTCGAATATTCAATGAGAAGATACGAGTGTCCTCGAATATTCAATGAGAAGATACGAGAGTAAGAGAAAATGGATTTTTTGAACTTGCAGAACCTAATCTCAATTAATAAATACAAACGAAAAGAGTGATAGTAGGTTTGCTCACTGGCCCCTGCAAACTCAAACACCACATGCACAAGATACACAGTGCCGTCTATGCATGGAGGAGGATGAAACGGCTAAACACATTTTATGAACATGCCCTGCAGCGGCCAGAATCAGATTTTCAACATTTGGCAATACAACAGTAGGGCCAGAAGACCTGATGAATTGTTCTCCCAACGTACTCCTTAATTTCGCCAAGGGATTAGATATACTGGGAGAAATATAACCATAGGGTGAGCCACAATAGGCCATTGGCCGCAGTGGAGGGCGCACTCACGTTTAAATCTAACCTAACCAGCCTTCAAAATTGGTAGTCTATTATGGGGAACCCTGTATATATGTATGAAGAAGATATCGATAGAATTCCGAAGGCTTTCAAAATCTAAACCAATTTGCTCCCATTAGTCTAAGCGGTGATTAGGTTTTGATACTTTATTCAATCATTCATGGAATTTCTCGATCATATTTTCCCAGAAGTGAATCAGCCAGTGCCCGTATACATATAACAAAACTCCATTTTGATAACAAATGAATAACCTGTACCTGTATAACTTTTATCACAAGATGTGATTATGGAATGAGTTTTACCTATTTACTTATCAAAATGAATAATTTATACCATTAAGGTAAAAGATTAAATACCAGACCGTCCTTGCTACTATCGAATCATATCTCTAAAGCCAGACTCGTCGTCCATTTTGCTTTTACGTACTGAAAAAAGACTGTTGCCTAAAGATATTTGGATTACGATACACTTATGGAGTTTATCACTTATCGCTTATCAAATTTATGGTAATACGTCTCGCGGACACGCAACTTTTAATTTTTTAAATCTGGAGGTACGAGAAATTTACTTACAGTTATTCATAAATAGAAACGTTGTGTGTTAGGTGGAATATTTCATGTCTCAAACACACCTGTAACGTGCTAGATTCCTATACTTGAAGAAAAATAGGCAACCTCGATATATTTGAATATTTATACTCATGAAAATATTCGAAGAACAAGAAATATCATTAATTCAATACAAGATACGGATTTATAAAGTTATGGCAGCCTCTTATTTGTTAGATCATGATACAGTGATTGCAGTAGAATGATGGATTGAAAAATAGTACCTACCAAATTTGCTGAATAAGAACCTCTTCTTGAATATTGATGGAATTGGATTTATCACTCACAAGACTGAATGATCCGAAAAATTCCTAATAAACAGAGTGTTATAGAAATAAATGAATATAAATATGTATTGATCACAGTAATATGATTCGGTCTAGGAAAAATTCCCAAAATATTCGATTTCTAGTAAGTCTTGAAATTAATGAGAAATGTCATCTTAAAAATTGAACAGAAAATAAAGATTACGCCACTTCTTGGCTAGTGACTTTGCCATCCACATGATGAAGTGAAGGAAATACTTCCAATACTCAAGTTTTTACTCCACTTTCGACCATTCTAGTATTTGTCTAGTATTTGTGTTAAATTTTCAAGCTTGTGCATTTGTGATGAAATGCTTGTGCATCGACTTCGAAATGATTGCATTATCTATTTTAATGTCGGGTATCTGGGGGTTCTGGAGACTCTTATATACTATTATTGGAGATAAACAGTTGCTATTTAGTAATTAGTAGTGATTTTGATATTCCACTTTTGAACTTTATTTGATGTCTTACGATTTTTATCAACTGTGGCAACGTCCCTTTGCGATTCTCCTTGTTTTATATGCTTTCTATGAGCGACTAGCTCTCGATGAATAAAAATTTGGGTGAAAAAAGGGGGTTGTTACCACAAATCTTATTTTGATCGCTATATTTTTTCAATGGTGCCATTCACACCTTGATGAGCCTTCTTTGCCAACAAATTCGGAATGAATACACTAATTTCTATTTTAATTCTGTGTTCTGATGATTTTTTTCTTATTGCTATTATGTTCATTCATCTCTATTTGGTAGGTTCGATATATTCTTCTGTCGACACGGAATTTCAGTGAAGATTATTGTTGACACATTCTGGAATGAACCGTTCGTTGCTTTTTAGAATGGCATGTTAGTGGTTTCAAGAATCTTTTGAACATTTTGATTGTAATATTTTTTTATGTATAATGGATTTCCATATCAAGTTTTTATGGAAAATTGATATTCAAATTAAATAACGAAAAAATGAAACAGAATGCGAAGTCACGAGTTAAACGAAAGGGTCAGTAGCGAGTATATCCGCCGCCGGCACTAAAAACTACTCAGCAAAGACGGCCTATAGGTACTCAAAATAAGATACCTAATGTCATGTTGGTCCATGTCGTGCGTTTTCATAAGTATTCAAGTTACGTTCCTCTTGTAATCTTGTCCCAAGAATGTCCCAGAGATTCTCAATGGGATTTAAATCCATGCTCCGAGCTGGTCATGCCATGGTAGCGATACAGACTACCTCTAGATGATTTCTCACAACTCGGTCGACTTGAGGCCTGGCATTATGTTGCATCAACAAAAATCCTTACACTTTATGTGTAAAATCACCGATGTACCTTGCAGCTGTGAGGCTTCCAGTTCACAAGTTCCATGCGACCAGTCGAAGAAATGCCTTCCCAGACCATAGCCTGCTATACTATCGTGCTTATAATGCCAATTGATTTCAAAAAAATTATGTTATGCTATAAAATTGTGTTCCTGGAGAAATAAGATTGATAATTAAGTGAATACAAAAAAGGAATGTTGAAAAAAGGCTAAAGTGTACTGTCGATTTCAACTTGATGAGGTTTTTGTGAAACTCCACACCAATTGATAAAATAGAGGTTCTTATGCGAATACAACTTGAACATCAATGTTCAGAAGGAACTAACATGTCGTTCAAAATAAAAAACGTCCAAATCGGAGAAGTAGTTTCGACGAAAATGTTTCCTAAACTTTTGACTATACTTTTTCGTTGTGCGTTAATTTCTTGGAGATGTGTATATTCATTTTCATTTATTCATCTCTGAACGATAACGTATCACGTCAAAGTCAGAAACATCTACGGAAATTAAAACTCTGCTAGAGGATATCGAGAAAATGGTAGGCTGATAACAGATGTGAGAAGATTAAACTCTGCATTGATGGAACGAAGAGCCAGTGTAATACAGCCGATGAGACGAACCATTTGAAAAAAAAAGTATCGACTAATCTTCTGCGCCACGTGTTCATCGTCTGTTGTATAGCCAGTCTGTTCGTAACGATGCATCTGGTGTTCCAGGACGGCTGGATAGTTCGACCGTCCTGGAATTCATTTCCTGAGGAGGCGTGCCGTCTTCGTCTGATCAGGAAACGAATCGGGACTCGATAATAGAAAACAAAGCGTTAACTAGACCTATCTGGAGAATGGATCGTCGTTCGGATGGTCTCGTCACTATAGGACTCGAGCCCGCTTTGCAAATGGAAATGAATGATTGAATTATGGCAGAGCCACTGACTTTAATCTTCGTTACGTGTTTTTTGAGTTTCTTCGCCTAAACAGTATAGTATCATAGTCTTTGGTGGAACTCCATTTTGCCAAAAGTGGAATGACATTTTTCAAAGGAAGGAAGGAATGCTCGAAGTCATCTCCACAAATTCCAATGGTGTTGTTACACAATCATAAGGGACATGTTTCGGTCTTATGAAAGACCATCTTCAGCCTAGTTGAAAGATCCACAATACGAAAAAGGTTGATGTGAAAGAATCACATAATTTGTGGAAAATTCTTTTTTTGTTGAAACTAGTTGTCGTATTGTTGCCAATGCCCATAGTCGAAAAATCAAATTATGAATGAAAAAAAGGGTTTTCAATAAATGAAGGCTCCGTGCCCTGAGAGCGCATACCATATATTAATCTCATAGAAAATTCCATGTACCAAAATGGTATATATGCAGGGTAGTTGCCGAAAGGTTCACTATGAAATAACAGGTTTTTAAAAAAGGGGTTTCCCGTGCCCTTATGACAGCGCTACTTAACGAAAATATCAATAAGATTGATGGAGCAAACAGCCAGCACGTGTTTTAATCTAAACTAATTTGGGGTTAGAAAATACTGGAAATAATGTCAAATAATGACGTAGACAAGACGTTGACATAAGTCGAAGTCAATGTCAAGGGATAAAACATGAAATTCCGACCATGAGCATAGGCACGTAACAATAGCTAATACAACTACTTAACATAATGTGGAGGTAGGAGGGATGCCTGTTACGGGAGAGTTGATCAAACCTGAAAACCATTGACTGTGCATATACCATGGAATAAGATTTGAGACTGCAACACTGCTATAAGTGCTATCGTTATTCGTTAAATAAATGATACAAAATACAATGGTGGGTAGAGAGAGGGTGAACATCGCATATAAGAATATCATTGGTGGGTGTAGATCAATGATACTTTTCAAATAACTGCTGCACTTCTCATAGACATCAAAGCATTTGAAGCAGTGTTCTTGTTAGTGTCCATTATTGGCATGATACAATCGATCGTTTGTGAATGAGTGATCTGAATCGGAAAATGAATATACTTTTTCGAGGCGACAAAGAGTTGAATTCTTCATGGATACACACCATCGAAGAATATCCAAGCGATTCGACAAATCTAGATAACAAATGAAATTAATATAAACAAGACTCTATCCCGTCACAATGGCCGCCGATGCTAGTCATGATCATGGTAATGATCCGTCGAACACAACAATGAGACCAGCGGTCGCGAGACACTAAAAGCCCCAAGAACATGATACCCTAGCGCCGCAGGTGTAAATATTGATGGTTTTCAATCGGGGCCTGCTGTGATTCAATCATGTTCGCCTTCTTTCAATTATTTATCGATCGAAAACCGTCCGCCTCACCTGATCTGTCGGTTCTGAAAGGTAGGTATGTGTCATTTCTCTCAGCGTTAGCATCGCCAGGCAGGCAGGAAACATTCTTAGAGGTATACTCTGTGAAATTTGATGACACGATGGGCCTGTTTCACTGAACAATTTTATTTCCTCACTTATTTGACCTACTACAGTGTTTTCTGGATAATTATTTATGATAGTACCCTCCATACCGCCTTCTCTTCCAGGGCTCCAATTCCAGCAAGGCATATCAGAAACGAACGAGGGAGAAATGTTGACAACATAAATATAGACTTGGCAACATTTCTCGAATGGGGATCCAATAACTTGGTAGATTTCGATGCAAACAAAACACAAGCATGCCCTTTCTCTAGAGAAGCCGATCTCATTGTGCCCAACATAAGCTTGTCAGGAGTAACCATGCCTTTGAATACATCCATTTCGATGCTTGGGATTACTATCAGCAATAACCTTTCTTGGGAAAATCACGTGAGATCAATTGCTAAAAGTGCATCCCAAAAACTTGGTTTTCTGTTTCGGGCCAGGAGTTATTTCACTTTCAGCCAGCTGCTTATGACCTATAAGGCACAGATCCGACCTGTTCTGGAATACCGTTCCCATATTTGGAGTGCAGCACCCAAACATCCCTTGAAACTGTTGGATTCTGTCAAAAAAAGGGCAATTCGTCTCGTGGGTGATGCCTCGCTCACAAACTCACTCACTTCCCTGGAACACCGTAGAAAAGTTGGCGATCTGGCTCTATTTTATAGATATTTTCATGGCTCTTCTGAAATATCAACAATTGTTCCTCCCTTGGCAGTCCCCGCGAGATTAACCCGTCGAGTCGAGGCTTCGCACCCCTTCGTGGTCACTTTGGAGACCTGCAGAACATCTCTTTCCAAAGACTCGTTCATCCAACGAACAGCGAGGCTCTGGAAAACATTGCAAGAGAGGTGTTTCCCGAGGCATATAACCTCCAGAAATTTAAGAAGCACACCAATTCCTACCATATTTTCCTTGGTTCTCACGATGTTCTCTGAACATTACAGGATATTCCTTTTCGTGGGAACCAGAACATAAAAAAAAATTCATCACCGAAGACTTCGGACAAAACGGGAAAAAACGCTAAGTTTAGCGTTATGCAATGCTGTAATGCCCCCAACTTTCTTCGTTAGTTGGCCTACTACAGGGGGTCGTTACAAAGTAAGTTTTCCTCGATCAATGGGTTCGTTGATTATTGAGGCAGGAGGCAGACTGAGATTGTAGACAATAAGACAACATATAGATAGTTACTGAGACATATATTCAGGCAGAATGGTCAGGCAGAGGTTACAGGCAACAAAATCAAAGTTTGCTTACATTTTAGATTGCACATTATTGTTACACTGTTCACTTGTTTTTTTCAATTGGCGAGATATTCACTTCACTTTTACGTCTTAGTCACCAAAGTTGCAGATTACAATAAATCTACCTGAGTGGTCACTTCCACAGGTATTATTAACGAAGTTCACTGGTACTGTTCGAAAGTAGCATGTTTGATAGACAGATACAAAGTCGGCTGGATACGTTTTGTATTGAGTCACGTTTAAGACTTGACATTTTACATTCTGCTCAATAGATTCAATGATTGAAATTCAATCATTCCCGAGGCTCACTAACAAAACTTTCAACTAACACAACGGAGATCGAGACATATCGTATTGGAGACTGATCAAGACTGCTTCAAGAGTAACTTCAGACTGTCTTTTCTCATTCGGATTGTTTCTGCTTTTATACAGAATTTGGCAATAAATTTTGAGAAAATCAATTAAATATAAGACAAGCTCCATGTTGTGTTTATATTAGGCAAGATTTTTCGTAGATTTTTGAGCGATAAATTACAGATGTTAGGATTAATTTGCGAAACTAAAAAGATTTCGTTGTAGTTCTGAATTGTTATGACGATACATAATTTTAAGCTTCAACTCATACTCTTGCTGTTGATTAAACTGTCACTTACTATAGTTTTCCATTAACCCTTTTTCAAGCAATAATTCAATGTGGTTTATGATTCTCATTAATTTGTCTTGACTTCAATTTGCACAAGTGAGATGATTTCGATGTAACTCTCCAATGTTATGATAATAATTCACTTCAGGAATATTAACAAAATTGACAATTACATGCTCTTTCCTTTACGTATTTGGGCTAAATGATAATTTATTGATCTTTCGAGCCAATCAGATTAAAGTCACTCCCTCTTCACTGAACTTATAAATTCTCTGCAAATTCTCATCAACGTCATTTTTGTCTCTCAATTCGGTCCTGTGATATCAACCTGCTTCGTTCTTAAGTGACCAGTGAATTCGTTTTACAAAGGTAACGTACCTACTTATTCTATACATTTATTTATGCCAATGATGCTGCACTCAATTCAAAATAAACATTCGTCCGTTCACGTAATAATATTGCCTAGTATAGACGCATGATAAAAGTTATTCTTGTTCAAGACAATTATTTTCCACTTTACGTAGTTCAAAAGAATTCAGTGCTCCATACCATTTTCTCTAAGATACCCGTTCATTACAATGCAACCACGTCTTACGTAAAGGGTGGGCCAAATTGGAAACTTTTAAAGGGAAAGTCAAGTCAAGCTGATTGATAAAAAATGCAATGACTACGTTTTCGAATGATGTACTCATAGATGTGTATGTTCCTTCCTCACAAAATATTAACAAACTAGTTCATCCTTTCGCTCTTCGGATATACTGATTTAGCCAAGGAAAAACTAGTTTATCCAATCAATCAATCAGTATCATTTATTGTATCTGAAGAATCATATTCTTATCACAAGAAAATTTGTGTGAGCCAAATTTATATTATATACAAACATGACACTGTTAACAGGAGTATATAAAAAAAACTGAGAACATTTCGAGTACAAAAATGAAACTATATCATTATAACAGATTAAGTTCTATCCAAAGAAAACAAAAAAAAGAAATAAAATAATGAGACTAAGCAAAAAGAGTAAAGTACTCTTAATGATGAAAGATCGTTATTTTAAGATATTCATGATGGCATGAACCAGCTGCTTCTAAGTGTCAAAAGATTGAGAATTAAGGATACCTATCAAATATTGTTCAAACAGTTCACTTCTCCGTATGCCAGCATATATAGGAAATATGAATAAAATATGTGCTAAAGTATCTCTCTCATGCAGATTACAGATAGTACCGAGTTCTTCTGTGTTGATAATGTAAGCGGAACCCGAGAAAGTAAATTTCAATAGTGTTTCGCTACATGTTCGAATTTGAGCAATAATTCTGGTAATGTGTATTGGACAAGCAATTTTCAGATATTTTTGGCTGGCGTCGTACAGCGTTAGTGACTGATATACATGGGGAAAATTTGATAGATTCAGGCTTAAAAACTAGTTTATCCTAAAATCGGGTCTGTCCGGTAACATATTCATTTCAAATTCATTGGGTTTCGAGATCTCATCAGGGCAATAACTCACGCCCCCACTCGTATACCAAGATAGCATTCTAATTTTTGGTAGTATACCTTGTACCTGCACTGATCTCCTACGAATTCCTGAACTTAATTAGATTACAGCCGATACCCCAAAACACGATGGCTTATCGAAAATTAATTTTATCTCACCGGCACAGCACTGCGATACATCGTAACCTTTATAAGTTTGCTTATTACGAAGTCAAACGATAAGATCTCCTTTCGTATCGAATATGGTACACACAAATAAGTTTGTATCAGAGGAAACAGATGGTAAATGTGTAACTAGAAAGAAGTAAAGGTGCGGAGGAAAGAAATTACCCACTAAAACGTGCCTTGGATATAGTGGAGAAAAAAGGCAATGTCCAGTGTAAAAACATTTACCCCAAAACGCTCTTCAATCTTCCTAGGCCAACAACTCTCCGATTATTATTTGTAGACCAATCTGTTTTGTCTAAAGAACATTGCATTATTACAAAAGCGTGATTCATCGGCAAATAGAATGGATTTCACGAAATTATTGTTTCTGTCATGTTTATTGATTAGCCACTGACAATATTACATCCTTCTTTCTTCATCTCTCTCATAAAGGTGCTGGTGGAGATTGTATAAAAAAACAGTAACGTAGAGAATTTTCAGTTTTCAAAATAATGTAATATCTTCTCAATATTGATTCGTCCTTACTTTTCGCCAGAGTGAAAAATAGTATATACACCTCAGGACAGAATGCTATTTTTCCCTTGGTGCTTTGTATCTCTCGGACTTTGCCCTCGAGCTACAAATCACACCTTGGGAAAAATCTTGCATTTCTGTCTCTCGATGTATAATGTACTATTTCTGTGACAGGAAAAAGGTTGACATTTCATTTCTGTTGACAGGTTATGAAATGTCACTTTTCATGAATTAATTTTTTCCCAGATCACAGAATTATATACTGACAGATATTCGATCACTTTAAAAGAATGATAAAGATGCCTGCAACGCTGGTTTAATCCCTGTGTTAAAAACACTCCAGAGATACTCACCAAGTTACATTGATTACTATAAGTATCATATTATCATTATGAGCATTATTATATATGTTGTGTGATTCGGAACCAGCACCTCGTGTTATGTTCAGAATATCGACGGGTGCTGGTTTTATGACTAAGATATATTGAATATATGATTAGGGAGTTATATAAGCTAAGGATGTTGTCGAAGAATAAAAAGTCGATATTATTTAAGCAGTTTCCCCCCCCCCCCCCAACACCTGTTGAAAACAAATTTCACGTCGATAATTTTCTGATTTCAATGAAATGTAATATCTTCTCAAAATTGATTCAACCTTTTTCCTGTCACTATATTATACACGGGAAAAATATTAGATTTTAGCATAAGGTTTTTTGTCTCTCTTGCCTACGCGTCGAGAGACAACACAACCTCGAGCTAAAATCTACTACTTTTTTCCCTTGTATAATAAATGACTATTTTCACTTTGTAAACCAAATATTCCCAAATGTTCCAAAGCGGGAACAGTGGTCAATATGGTTAGAATTTTCCATCGTTCTTATATAATGTGGAACAATGGACATTTATCGTACAATGCACCTTTGATGAAATATTTGTTTGTGTCAAAAACAGCCTCTCTACCAAGCGATAGCGACAGACGTCATCTGTAATGTAGTAGATATAGATACTTCCACGGGATATGTTCTTCAACAGTCTCTATCATTTCATCAATAGCAACACCAGTCAGTGACAAAATCTCGAAATATGTCGAACTACTCTTCACCAAATCTCGTTTGTCCATAAAATGGCGAAGATTTTTATGCCAAAGGAAACATTCCCATCAAGAATTTATAATCTCCAGAAGTTCGAAAAAAATCCATTACTTACCTTCTCTTTCTATCCTCTCTAAGGTACTCACGATGTTTCTCGAACATAATAGCAGGGATTCCCTTTCGGGCGCTCCATGAGATGAAAAAACACAAATTAGTATCAGAATCAATGTGTAGGACAGGGTGGGGGGAAATAAAGAGGAACTTTGTGGACCCTAGTTCCAAAACAGGAACAATGAGTTTTTTTTGTTTGTTCGTTAGAAAAAAATAAACAATTTCAATTTGATAAGTTGTTTCAACGATCATTCTGACCTTGTTTTTACAAAACAAATTTTTTGCTCATGTATTCCTAAATGAGGTTTTGGAGAAAGGCTAAAGGGTATTCATGTGTATACTTTCGATATCATATTTAAAAGTTGACTGAGACTAAAGTAGACAAGTTGCGATACAATCATATTTCCGAACTCTGAACTAAGAATCGTTTAGATAAAAACCTTGGATTAATGGCGAAGTGGTGGAAAATTTCATTTAAAAATTACACTACTCTATATCACGGCGATAAGTATAAAATATGACTAGCTTCCAGGTATGTGCGGTTAAAACAGAAAGAAATGTGCAAAGTAATTACGTTCTTTTAACTCGAAAAAATAAGTATTTCCACCGCCGTTTTGAACGTTGCGTTTGGGAAGTCTTAATGAAGATGCAGGGCTGACCCCCGATGATAAAGCTGATTTAGGGGAGATTTTTTTCGGGGTGATTGAGTCTCCATCTCGAGGGGATTTCTTATCTTTGTTTCTCTTATCTTTGAGCATTGCGAGGGAATGACAAAGCAGGGCTGACTAATCTCGATTGGAATAACCAGTTCAGATATAAGCCAGGTAGTTTGGCGGGGATTTTTGTCATCTGGTCCATCGGAAGGCACTGAGATGATGGAGATAATAAAGTGCATTCAGGGGCGTCGATAATAATTTTTCTTGGGGGGAGAGGGTTAATCACAGATAATGAAAAAAAAATCATGTTATACAGGGTGTATCTAAATAACGCCAAAAAAATTCAAGGGGTGATTCCTTGTGATATTCTAACAAATAAATTCTATAAAAACATGTCTCCGAACTTGCTCCGTTTTTGAGATACAGGATGTTCAAGTTGAAAATATTAATTGTTTTCATTTATAACCGCCCTGTATAAGCTTTCATGGTGCCAAAATTCAGTATGGATAGAGACTGAGAAAGCCCCAAAATTTCAAAATGATTGTAATTGGGGTTATTGAGTAATCTCAATGGAAGTCTTGAAAACACCTACATTATATGTATTTGGAGTCAAATCGAATTTTTATTGTTTCTTCAAAAACTAAGTTAGATACAAAAATCACATAAAGGATTAAAAAGTTATTATTTCAATAGTTCAATCTGATGAAAATATGAAACTCAGAAGAACCGGTGGCGTACAATGACATTTACCATAAATATTCATAAATTCACCCACTGTGACGCCACTGAAAATATTATTTCGAAACTAATTGCACCAGAAGAAGCTCCAATTCACTATTAACGAAACCACAACGTTTTATTGTAATTGATAAAAATACAATTGACTAATTGCAAAGTAAACCGAACAGAGCCCTCAAAACCACTTTTCACCTTATTAAAAATACCGAATATGAGAGAGCTATGTTGCATCTGTATCAGTAAATCTGTAAAAAAATATCAATCTTTACTAAATATTGACGTTCAGTTTATCCGTAACCAGAGAAGCGAACTGATTATGCGCGTACCTTTCGCAAAAAAACTTCAACTCAAAAATCTTTCCTGTATATGGCACCTAAAATTATCAATGTTATTCCTCAAGACATTATTGCAAGTCCTCACAATTCTCCACTGTTTGTTAACAAAAAAAAAATACTTCACCAGCATCGATGTTCAAGTAATATTTGAAATTATTTAGTAAAGGAAATCTTTTCAATGAGGTAATACTGGTAATAGTTTAAATATAAATTTCATACCAACCAAAATATTCAAGGTGACCTTTAAAATTATATTAATACTTTTATAATATATATAATCTTCTTCTTCTTTCCACGTTTTGAATCTTGTTCACCCTCTCTACATATAGTTACTTGTATAATTATGATTATATCCTTCACACACAGGTATATTGCTGCCTTGTGAAGATGCCAGTAAATGTATTTATTGTTTAAAAAAAATTGATTTATATAGTATAAGTAGATATATGGAATGTAAATAAACATAATATGATTTAAATAAAATAGCACAGTTCTCCGCATTGATATAATATACTTGGTAAGCTTACCCACAGATTACCATATCTTGTAAACTATCAAGTAGTAATATCAAGGACAACGGCGTAGGTATTAGTGTATTTATCCCATGTATTGCAGTTACTATGAAAATGTAATATCTACTGTATTGACCCACTCAATATGTAATGTAATGTAATGTACAATTTTTTTTTCTGGCAATAAATGAATGAAATGAATGAATGAAATGAATAAAAAAACGATTTTTTATGGAAATATTAATACCCTGTATCTCGAAAATGAAGCAAGTAAGGACACATGTTCATATAAACATCTCCTGAAATATCACAAGGAATCACTCTTTGCATTTTTTCAGTGCTATTCAGATACACCCTGTATACAGGGTGCTTCAAAAAAACCTCACCCCCTTGCTTAGGTAGGTAGAACACTGCAACATAAGTTGAGTTTGTTCAGTACAGATATATGGTGATCAGAATTCTGAATCTTCAACCAACCTGGTATATCTGTTCCAATTAAATGTCAGTAGATAGTAAATTAAAAGTTAAAATAGGGACATGTGAGCCGATTTGACCAATGATGAAGGGTTTAGACAAAAAAAAAACTGAAATTGAAAAATTTCGATTTTGAATACCCTATATTTCTGTAATCATTCCCATTCCCGCTAGACCCCAAGTGTAATGTATTGATGAATTCGTCTCTTCGGGGAGAATCTAAAATCGTAATAAAATACAGGGTGTTCCTGTCGAAAAAACTGCTGACTGCTGATATAATAGCTAAAGGGCTTTCACGCTGGGTTGATAGTTGCGCAATACTTGGTAACAATGTCGTGCCAAAACTGCACATCGGAAAATACTAGTAACTTTCGAAATGGGCGAACCGCGCTATCGATTTAAGTTGGCAAAACTGTACACCGATGCCAGATTTATTTCACATTTCTAGAAGTGATTTGTTGTGATCAGCTGAACTCTGCGAATTATTCATTACTGACAATTTGTACTTTCAAAAAATTGTTTGTGATTCATTTGTGGATCATAGGTGAAATTCGATTTATTCAAAATGCCTAAACCATTGAGTGCATAGGCGCAGAAGATGGTCCATTACTTCCAATGACTGCTGTGAGAGATTTAAGTTGAATGATAGTATCAATAATGATATTTTGTGTTGTCCGAATGATCCAAATATGATTTGTGTTAGTTTATTGTAATGACATAGTGGTTTCATGAGTTTTTGTGGGTTTTCCTCATGAATTATATCGAGAATATTGAAGTAAGAACAACTCTTGTTGTCTATTTCATAATTTCCAATATAAGTAGATGCACCACTATTTATTTTCCCACGAAATAAAATCAATTGATCGAATTTCTATTTCATTTCACCAATTTATAGTAATTGAAAAACATTCAAAACGATTAGATAACCTCAAAATTGAATTCCAAGTTTTTATTATTTCCACTCAGTAAATGTGAATACTGATCAGTTTTATTTAAAAAAATAATTCAAGACATGATTGTGTATTGGTAGAGAAATACGTTATTTTTAATGTCAATATTTGTGATTATTTGTTGATGTTGTTATATAATAAATCATTCTTCAAGTTATTATTCTTTATGAGAATTTCATTATCATTAAATTTCATATTCAGTATATTGTTCAGGTGCATGGTTGATTAAATACAAATATTGAAGTTCATTTATCAACTTCGAGTGCTGATTTTGAAACATGAATGGACGGCTTTTGAGTTGGTTCCAAAAAACATTATAACGTCCGACGATCGCAACACTAGACATATCCATACTCGGGCGGTTGGTCATTCAGTCATTTCCTTTCAACTGGCAACACTGTATGTGTTGACATATTGACGTCACTATCAACCCAGCGTGAAAGCCCATAAACATGAACGTCGATTATATCTATACCTATCTTACATATTATTATTATTCTTGAGAGGGGTAATTACCCCCATTACTTCCCCCCCTCATATCGACGCCCTTGAGTGCATTAACTGCGAGGACGGATGATTTTTATCTCATTTTTTGATCGTGTTTGTTGTTTCAGGTGAATCTCATGAGGGTACCCAAGAAGCACCTGAAATTGAAAAAGGTAAGTCAATATGTCAATATACACTCACCGGCAAAAAACCGGCCACCAAAAAAATTTGCAGAATTGATCGCCCTGTACCTTTTTTAATTCTTGTCCAATTTGCTGAAATTTCGACGAAATCGTAGATTTATGTATCTACATATGTTGACTAAACCCTGTGGCAAATGTGGGTGATTGAACTTAGAATCATCATCTCTAGGATTGAAGTGTAATCCCTTCTTGAAACAATAGTTTTTTATTCACGTCAATTCTTCATTTTTAAAGAAGATACAAGTAGAAACTATGGATTTTTTGCAGAACCTATCGATTAACAACTCGAAAAAACATCTAAAAACTGTGATATCACCTATTCCCACCCCATTTTTTGAGCATTCACCAGCAAGAAGAATCCTTGATTACTAAAACCAAACGAAAAGCAGAACTCTTGTAGTCAATAACGAGTATGCAATCCTCGAGCTTCAATTACAGCATTCAACCGCCGTGGCATCGAGTTGATAAAATTTCTCAAGCAATCTTGAGGAATTGCTCCAAAGTCTGCTTGAAGGGCGAATCGTATAGCTCTTGAAGAGTCTGACAAGGCCTGAGGAAGGCGATTGTGCCTCTGGAGTTCATGCCAAAGATGCCCTATATGTTCTAAATTATTATTGATGAAAATTTTCCATACTTTCTCAAAATACTTGTATCTTCTCTTGAAAAGAAGATATTTACGTGAAATTGTGTTAACACATTGATTGGGGATTGGCTATGGCGGCTGAACCACAGTTTTCTATTATTTGTGGGCATCTTTGATTTCGTTGTATCACTCATTATGAGAGACGTGGTCGCTTGCGTGGCCCTGTAGCAGAAAAAGAAGGAAAAAATTATCGCTGAAGGCTACGGTTTCTTCAGTATTTTCTCTTTTGTTTCCTGGGTTCTCTATAAGCAGACCACAAAAAAAATCTCGATACGAGCATTTCAAGATATATCAGCCGCAGACCTACTTGATTTGAAGAATTCGGACGAACCACAATAAAGGACTGAAACAGCAAAAGCATCTACTTCATCGTATCATCCACAAATTTGCTTGACATGTTCCAATGAGATATATTAGTTTAATCTTTAGTTTGATTGTTTACCTCATTTTGTAGGGAAATAATATAATAGTTTTGACTTTTTGTACTACAGAGTCTTTATGTTTTCAATTTTGCTCAAACCAAGATTCACATGGTTTTCTCCAGGGGCCACTCTCTACATTCCCCATTTAAAATGTACGGCAGCGTGATGCATTTGTGAGAGACACGCACTGATAGAGTATAATATCTGTCTCTCACATATGAGAGACGAAGCACCCTGGGAAAGTTCAATGTCGCTTATATATGAGAGACATGGCACGCTATGTGTTAAGAAGAGACGAAATCACACTTCAACTCAATTCGATGCAGCAGAAGGTTGGAGAATGGTTATTAGACCGCGAGATGGTGTCACAAATTATTTGGTCATTTGTTGCATTTGTACCAGTATATGTCGGTTCTTCTGGGGTCTAATCACGTAATAACAAAAAGGAAAATGATGGTCATAGCGCTGGAACCGACGGCCCAATCGTGTGGGCGTTAATCGAACATGTCGGATAAATAACAAAAATTCTTGTATTTTCCGAATTCAACAAAAATGTGTGAATGTGAGTTGTGGCATGTTTTTGACTTCTTTATTTGGTTTTCCTTATTCAAGTACGATTTTATGGTTATGAAGACGTGCATCTTCACCTGCTTAATTCTTATGCTTGTCAGATACGATGGATCTGGTCAACCGGTATGATTGATTTTGAAAAACATTTATTCAACATTAATAGGTCTCACTACACCTTTTCCAATTGTAATTCAGAAAGTGTAACTTGTAATTCAGATTAGTAAAATGTAAGTCAGAAAGTGTAATTTGTAATTCAGAATACTTAATTGTAATTCAGAAAGCGTCAATTGTAATTCAGATTAGTCAATTGTAATTCAGAATGCATAACATGTAATTCAGATTAGTCAAATGTAATTCAGAAAGTGTAACTTGTAATTCAGAATAGTCCATTGTAATTCATATAGTGTGATTCATAAATACTATGGACTTAAATAAGGGTATAGGGAATAGAAATCAACGAATGGTTCATTGTGTGGTGAACATCAATATTTTATATTTATCGACCAACGAGCATATCTTGAAATGCCAGAATTGCAGCATGGTGAATGGTGGTGTGTTGTCTAGCCCTAGCACAATCACCTCCAACAATTGTATCTTTGGCCTGGTCAATATTCTGTTCTACATAGATAAACAAGTCGTTGTTCTTCAACACCCGGACCCCAAGGAGAATGGATGCATAGGTAGGTACCAATTGTTCCTAGTTTCTGAATCATAAGTGATACTTTCTGAATTACAAGTTATGCTTTCTGAATTACAATTGACGGTTTCTGAATTACATTTCACTATTCTGAATTACAAGTTTCACTTTCTGAATTACATTTCAGTAATCTGAATTACATATAACGCTTTCTGAATTACCATTAGCTAATCTGAATTTCAAGTTATACTTTCTGAATTACAATTGACTATTCTGAATTACAACTTATACTTTCTGAATTACATCTTATACTTTCTGAATTACAATTGAAAAAGGTGTAGTCTCAGCAACTTTCGAAACTGGAATAACATGTAGTGCAAAAAATTACTTGCCCTATGGGGTTGTACACACTAGTAGAATTTACGTCACATATCTATTTTATATTGATCATTCCATGTATAAATAGTATTTGATGCAATCATTCGTTATTTAAAATCATCACAAATATATTTTTTCAATAATTAAATTCGACGACTTCGAAAAAAGCCAGGTTCGATCACGTCATAAACCGAATTCTGGCTTTCGCATAAAAAGTAGTATTTGTAGGTAACTAATAATTTCCTCATCATGAGATTCAATATGACAAATGACAATAGTATTCACATTCACAAAAGACAATAGTTAGACCTGGTCCCTGATAATCACTTATTGAATACTTATATGAATAAATATCCATATATGTATGTATGTAGGAAATAAATCTGTAATCTGTACATACTTTCAAGATGCTTCATTACCAATAAAAATATCCTAGTATTTCTAATAATGGTCGAGATTTTATTAAATCCCAAATTATTTTGTGGCACGGGCAACAGTGTAATGCCTAAGTTCCTAGAAATACAAAAAAAAAAGAAGAAGAAACAGAAGACAAACTACGTTGTCAACCTTCAAATCCTTTTTCATCATGTCAAGATCCGAATATTCAAAGATAATCCTCATAATCTGATTCTTTAGTTGTGTATGTGTTCTCTGTTATCTGTAGTAAGTACACTGAAAGAACTGTTTGGTTATAATAAATAAATATGATTAACTGTTACCAAATCCGTTATTGAAATATGGCTTATTAAACGTTTGTTTGAGAAAAACAAATTATTTGTTCACACCCCCATGAATGAGCCTCGTGCATGGTTAATTTATGATTATTTCATGATAATATTGATTGAATATCTGAGAATATATATTTCTTCACCCACACCAAACGATATTTATTATTTCAAAATCTTTGTTTTTAGTAACAAAATATTCATTTATAAGTAGGTACAGCATGAAAAGAAACATTTTATTGATAATAAATAAATATTATGTTCGCTGATATAATTCAATGTCTTCATTTCAGAAAAATTGCTAATTGTTTTATTAAATTTCCTGATGTATTATCACCAGTCGTGAATCACCCTGAGGGAATGTTTTTAAGCCTTATATCAATAACAAATTTAGTAACAGTTAACGAATATTATTTATCTAAGTATATAATCAAACTATTCGATCAGGGCTGATGGTTACGTATGAACCTATTACCTTATAACTCATCAGCCCTCAGCTATGATGGCGTACTCACGTTTCAATAATATAGTACTCCCTTTCAAATTCATGCAAAACAAATAATATCAGAAAATACTCATGCATACTATACATATAGGCATTCGCACCTACTTACGTTCAAAATGTTCCAATATTGATTGATTAGCTCCACATGCACCACTGTTTTTCTGAGAACATACTAAATGTTGTATACTGATGATGCACTGATAGTCGTCCGCCATTTTTTTCATATGTGATGTTGTACCTACATGAAATTATCCCAAGAAGCTGATTGTAGACGTAAATACATATGTCCAAATGTAAACAAACCCGCACTGTCATATAAGGGATTGAACTAATATAACCATCACACTTCATAACTTTCGCGTTGGTCGAAATCAAATGAAAATCAGCAACGATATCAAGAAGATGCTCACGCGATAAAAGATGGAAGCTAAACTAAAATGATGGCCCATGCGCATGACAGTTTTTTAATTATTACCAAACGAAGAATAAAATGAAATATCCATTGTTATCCTTTATATTACGTATATTTATAATAAACAAATTTATCATAATCAATAAACACATATCGGCGTAGTAGATGAATTGTTAATTATTAAATGATGCTGTTCACAATGAACAAATGTGACAGTAATAAATCATTTATTGGTAATAAATAATGCATAGAAACAGGTACGATTTTCGTGAATAAGACTTTTTAATTATAAATATGGCTAATTGATTATGAACAAATTTGACGTTAACAAATATTTGATAATTATTACTGAGATTTTTCTTTCGGTGTATTCAATCCAGAAAATTCATTCCATTATTCCATATTCTGATTGAAATGAAAATCAGAAATATTCTTGCACTTGTCTATCAGAAATAGAGAATTGATACGTAAGTCGAATCTTGTATGATGTTCTCGTATGATTACTTCACGCATTTTCCCGCGTTTTTCATGTTGAAATATCGTGAATTTCAATAATTATTTAAAAAATTTTGCAGAGCTCTGAGGAAGAAGCGGTTTGCGACATTGAACTAGCTAGTGTTAGTATTTCGAATGAATGAAATAAAGTTTTTCACTGAAACAGGCCGATTTTTATAAATTTGGTGGGTACTCGGCCACACTTTATCGTTTATTCCGACATATCATGCCGGCTCCGCCATTTCTAGTTTCAATATCATCGCAAAGCAAGCTTGTTGGAGAGAGATCCTAGATACGTTCTAGACTAGAATATTCGAAAGTTGCGATAAAGCTCCAACTATCTGATGCTGGTACCTTCACGACCCTCCGACGATATGGATTTTCTGTTTCACTCGAGAGAGATAATGTTAATATCGTATTAACTTATCGCGAATGCGAACACACTTTTGATTCTGAGGTCTAGCAGGATATGGGTTGTTCAATTCCGAATGAGATACCAGATATACAATGTGTTCCACTTCGATCACCACCCTTGTATTTTCTCATTCGTTGATCGATTTAAAATTTTTTCAGCTTAACATGTAAAATACTCAATGGGATCTATTTTCCTGAGTTCTTAATTCTTCTATTACAATATTACAAGGCCACCTATGATCGATTAAATGTGCAAAAAATCAATAGTATCAGTCATTTCTTTATCAAGAAACTAATATCATCACTCATCAGCTTGTTGCGAAACTACTGAAACACCTGATGTGTTTCATTTTTTACGATGATGTCATGTACAAGGCGATGATTTTTATTATAGAAATCACCCATTTTCTGTGTGAGAAATCAGTTGAAAAATATTATATAATTTCTCTTTTTTTTCGGGGGTGGTCGAAATACTCTTTGGTCATCAGGAAGGACTATTCCATTTATGGTAGTGTAGGAGTCCCGATAGGTATAGTTTTTCCACTAAACTCGCCTCCGCTTTCCAAGGTTCGTCTGACTGAAATGTCAGATGACACGTCGAATATGCTGTTATTTATTTCACCATATACGACTCATGGTTCTTATATAAGGGCCACTTCAAATACCATCACGGTCACTGTAAGACTCTCTGTGCTGAAAAGTATAAAAAATTATTATCGGAACAGAGTATACACTATAGTATATGTATGATGTGACTGAAAAAAACGCCCCGAAAACTATAGCGTATCGCTATTAAGTATCTGATTTTGAAAAATGGAAAAGCAAATGTAATTGATCATCAGGAGTAGGCTCTGATCATTATTTTTTCATATTCCAACTGTTACGCCAGCAGCTGTCAACTTTCTCTTTTCAAATAAGGCACCATATATTGTTCGAAATATTTTTCTGAATACAATGATGTATGACAAGTTGACTTCTAGAAAAAAAAAGTTGAAATAAAAGATGAATGCTCATTTGACAAGAATGAGATATTTTCATAAAATTTTTAAATTCTCAAGGGATTGTTTCCTGTCTGTATGAAGAAGGCGCTTCGATATATTGCGCCTCAGTTTACGAAATGTCTTAATCCGCCACTGAAGATGCAATGGATACCATCCAGGACAAGATGAATAATGATGAGTACCTGGCCAAGGTACCTCAGGTTCGCCATCCCCGTACTCACCAGTCTCTAGCTCCTGAGGCGAATAATTTCTCTTTGGTGTTTGGTTTCTACTTTTCATTTTCACCCTGTACCTATAAAATAATTCTTTCACTTCAGGATCAATGTTTTAACCGCAACTTCCCGAGGTGTGAATTCCTCAAATGCATTTATCGATAGATTATCCTTCGTGACATAATATACAGGGTGTATACGTATATCGCCAAAAATCCTGACATATTATTATAGTTATGCTATCGGTATTACCTTCGTTAATCCGGGCGATCGTATATGTATCTGGGTCTTTATCTCTGGCAAACAGATCTAATAAACAGTGGAATATACTTAGCGAGCCACGTTATCAGCAAATGGCACCTAATGTGCTCGTTCAGGGACTAGTTTGGATATATCTATAAGCTAACATTTTTGTTACTAATGAAATACACGTTCTAGAAATCGTCTACATTCTCCAAAAATGGAACGTTGGTTTTATCATTGAGTTTACCATTTTCTAATATATAAATAACATTTTCGAATATTTGCCTTTATTTTACAAACATTATTATTCCCGAATTTTCAGCTCATCCATTCAGGCCACTATCTAGTTATAATGCTGCTATTTCTGTCTTCTACAATAAATGTCAGGAATATCTTCGTAGCACATTTATTGTCTGATCATGAATTGTAATCAAATCAACAGTGCATGCTCCCTCACTGATGCTGAAACAATGCCTGAAATAAAAGAATAGCCATCGAAGTGTCCCAGAATAACGAATACAATAAATTATACAGGATGAACTAGAGACCAAATTATAGGCCGATTGAAATCAACTTACCTCTATACAAAAATGCATTCACGATAGAATATTGCCCTACGAATTTAAGAGCAGTACCTTTCAAAGATTTTGAGATATTCAAGAGAATCTGGAAATGAAATTATGGCCCTCTCACAGATGAACGGTGCATGCATTTTCGTATTGACGTAAGTTGATTTCAGTTGAGGGTTCTGGAAGACATTCGCATTCATAACACAAATTATTCTCGAATTATAACATCTAGAATTTAGAATGGTATCTATATGGAAATAGTATATTACACACCGAGATTAGTTAGTTAACCGAGACGCAAAGCGTATACTATTTTAATTATAACCATCATAATTCGATCAAAATTATCTGTTTCGTCCTGAATATACCTAATATTACATTTAACGACAAATTACCAAAAGTTCGAAATATGACTCTGCTTCTGAGATGGTGGATTCTCTTGAATAGCCCTGAAGATAGATAGATATTGGCCACGTTTATACCGTATGGATATGTGGTATGCTTACCAAGATGATTTGACCAAATTCAGACCTAATGCCTTAGTTAACGCATGTTTACACCATGTATCATTAGGTGACTAACTTTGCCAACTTTGTTCTTCTTCTTCTTCTAGTTTTGTGGCCTCTTGTCAGAGGACATACAGCCAGTTATAGTATCTTTGCTTATTGCAATCTTCCCTGAAAGGTGCACACTTCTGTGCATCTGGAAACCTTGTCCATGCCCTTCATGAGTAGGATGGGGGTTTACAAAGGTAATAAGACTCTTCTCGCTCTGTGGTGTGTCCAGAGCTTTACACATGGGTTTACACCAGGGTATGCCAGGATGGGTAGAGGAATAGATGATTTCTGTTAACAAAAGATATTTGTGGTTGGTCAACGATTATTGTGGTTTTATATGAATATTTTCATGCCATGCTAAGCTTGAGGAATATTGGGTAGGTATGTTTAAAGCGGGGTTAAAGCTTCAGTCCGTTTTCTAATACGTATTTTACAAGGAGTTTAACTGATGTTGAAAGAGGTTTTTCCAGTAGCGTGCTAATATCTATGGGTGTTTGTGAGAGTTTGGCCAGGTTGTTGTATAATTCTGTGTTTTGTTGTGTTCTGTTTGGGCAGCCTAAAAATATGTGGTTGAGATCTCCATATTTTCCGCACGTTGTACATTGTGGGTTGTCTTTAATGCCTATTTTGTATAAGTGTTCTGGTGTTATTGCCAACTTTGTTTTAATTTGATTATTTTTTTGAGGTTAGGTTGTGGAAATCCACTTGAATTCGTTGATTATGAATAATACCTTTTAGTAGGATTCGAAATTAGCTGAAACTGAATGGAATATTGTTATGAAGACTCGGGAAATAACATATACTTGCACTCAACTCAAGTCAAGGCTATGCAAAAGTAGACCAAAGTGTTTACACCGTCTTGGTCATCATACTATTTTAGTCTAGTACGCAACAAGTTTCGGTACCAAACCAAGTTGGTAACTTCACGAAGTGTACAGTTTATACCACACTAACCAAGATTATTTAGTTAAAATGTAGTCTTGTATCATGGTCATTAGTCAGCTCACCGAGACACGATATAAACGTGGCCATTGTCTTCAAAACGGAATTATTGTATATTAATTTTTATGCTGAATTCAAAAATGGAGTGAGGGCGGGAAGTAAAGGGAAGTGAAGTGTGACATTTCTCAACCTTCAATGAGGTTAGTAATGAAAATAGCTATTTGTGTATTTAGAGCGCAAAGTGATAGATTGCCGCTCGACAAAGAAAATCTTTGGAGAGCGGCAATAACACTTTGTGCTCGAAATACACACAAGATTTTTTCTACAAACGCAGCTTTTGGAAATAACTGCCCTGAAAAGCGATTGATATAGTTCAAAAAGTTCTCATCCATATTATCCCATATGTCCAAAGGAAACAAAAATAGAAAAATTGAAATAACTGACAAGCCAGAATATATAGACCAATGAGTTCATGACTTCAAAGTCTTTCATTTTTTACAAAAATGAGCCAGTAAAACGTTTTCTGAATACATATTCACCATTTCGGAGTGGCACCAATTTATGAATGTATCATATTGTAATTCATATTTCTTCCTTGATTTCTCTGGTAAGAGATTCAAACTCTTGCGCTTTCTGCTATATCAGGAGGTGTGTTTGATGATTCACTGTCACTATTTTCCATCATGAAAGAATTGGGGGTTTTCAAGAATAGATAAGTATAGGTTACAGAGATGTGCGAGCGTTTTTTCAATATTTCCGCTCACGAGCGCAAATGCTGTCAAAGAATGACATTTCTGGGAAAACGTCAACTTTGTGCTGGAATTTGAAAGCGTCAAAGGCTACTTTGTTAAGCGCTTGTAGAAAAAATTACATATATGGTTGTAAATTGAGATTCATTAGTTCCATTCTGGATGTTATATCTTGAGAATAATTATTTGTATTATGAATTCGAATGTTAACCAGAAACCTCAATGATTTCCAACATCTGCATTGACAATGTTGCCGCTTCTCAATATTTGTCTGAAAAATTCATAGAAAATGGTTCCTTTAAGTATGTTACGAGTATTAATGTTGTCATAACTAAGTTGCCAAACAAAAATTCCTAATGACATTTTGCTATTAACGTAATTGAAGGATGTTGATGCCAGTGGTGAAGTCAATTTTTCTCGAAAAAAAATCGCTCGTGAGGCTTTGCAATTTTTACGTGAAAAAAGCATAGTATGGCCTGAAAATTGGAAATAAATGTTTTGTGTACACGTTGACCTTTCCACAATCTTCCCACTGAAACAAAAAATAAATGAATTGGTTGAAAACTGTAGATTTCATGAGAGTGCTCTGTTCTAAGTGGGTCACACTGTATTCCGAGAGTAAATTTCTGCTATCTTTGACGACGAAATTCAGTCGTGCAGTAATCCTGCTTGAATCTTTCACCCCGAACAAATCCTAAATCCACAGGAACGTATGGGCTACGGACCACCCCAGATAAGAATATCTATTTATTTTTTAATTCCGACAAATTACATTCACGTAGCCGAGGAGCAACAAAGGAATACTTGAAAAAAATGCACACAAATATCAAGCTATCGGGGTCTGGTGCTCGTTCCGACCAACGAGCAACGAGCAACTTTTTATCGCGCACTGTTGTCTGTTATCCAGACCGATACGGCCGAAACATTTTGTCATTCAGCCAACTGATATCACATTGATAAGGCAGCATACAAACAACATGAATATTCCATTTTGAAAGTATTATCGCGTTGGTGCTAGTTCAGATGGGAGCGGAGCTATGCTACAACTCAATCGACTAGTTTAGTTTGATTAGATCCCCGAACTCCGATTAACCTACTCTCTCTCCATAAATATATATCATAATAATTACTATTATCATGATGCTCATCTGAATGAACCTCACGAGTATTGAGCTGCCAGCCTTTTTGAATCGTCGTTTCAGCTTTGCTTATCCTTCGACTGTACATTACATAATGTTTCATCTCAACAACTGCATTTTGATTGATTGAAATTGTTGCCTTGCCACGATCATACAAATTATTAACAGTTCGTCCCAAATTGTGAGGAGAAAACCTAATCAGCATTTCAAATTAAAGAATTGCGTTTCAAGTCAGCAACTCAGTGTACTTTCATCCCAAAAACTTGGTTTTCTGTTTCGGGCCAAGAGCTATTTCACTTCCAGTTAGCTGCTTATGACTTGTAAGGCACAGATCCGACCTGTTCTGGAATACTGTTTCCATATTTGAAGTACAGCACCCAAACATACCCTGAAACTGTTGGATTCAGTCCAAAAAAGGGCAATTCGTCTCGTGGGTGACGCCAACCTCACAAACTCACTAACTTCTATGGAACACCGTAGACAGGTTGGCGATCTGGCTCTATTTTATAGATATTTTCATGGACGATGCTCTTCTGAAATATCAACAATTGTTCCTCCCTTGGCAGTCCCCGCGAGATTAATGACTAACCCGTCAAGTTGAGGCTTCGCACCCCTTCGTGGTCACTTTGGAGACCTGCAGAACATCTTTTTAATGGTTTAAAGAAGACTCTAATTATGAAACATTTTGTTTACATTTTCTCAAAAAAAAAAACGCAAAAAAGCCGTTATTAGTCCAGCATTAGATCCCCTAGAGTTGAATTATTTCATCAGGAACACTAATCAAAACCTCTTTTTATATTTTCAACCTATTAATTATCGTTTCAAAGGGAACCAAAAAACTTGGGCTGATTGCATCGGGATAGGACGCTGACTGTACACATATTGAAATAAATGGATTACCAATCGCACTTGACAAAAAAAAAGAAAATATCAATATTTCAAATAAATATCAATTCTTTTGGGTCTAGGTATATAAGGACTGACGAAACATTTGAAACCTTATTCTCCATGAAATTAGACGACTTATTCAAAGATAACCGTGTGTTCAGTTCAGGTTACATTTCTACGACGTTTACTAATTATATACTTCTGTATATACAGGGTAACTCACGGTCGATGGTACGTTAGACGTTTATGGAGAACGGGACATAGGATCATTCTGAAATTTTGGTTACTCACGTAGTTGTTCTTGGTCTATCGATCTAAAATATTTTCAGCTCTGCGGCGTTGCCGCTTCCATCAAAAAGAAGCAACAACTTTGTTATTTTGAATGGAACACCCTGTATTTTATTGCATTTTTAGATTCTCTCTGAAGAGCTGATTTCATCGATGCATCACACTTGGGGTCTAGCGGAAATGATCACAGAGATATAGGTTGTGAAAAATCGCCATTTTTCAACTTTAGGAATTTTTTTTGTCGAAACTATTCATTATTGGTCAAAACGGCTTACAAGTCCCTATCTCAACTTTTGATTAACTATCTACTGATATTTAATTGGGACATATACCGGGTGATCAATATTCTGAATTCTGCACCACCCTGTACCTATTTGTTTCAATTAAATCTATCTACTGATTGAAAGTATCTATAATATCTTCAAGACCAGATTATTAAAAGTCAATTGATGAATGTATGAGTATTACCAATAATTCGGCTGCAAATATTGATTAAAAACAGTCTTTCTTTTATTATGAGGCGATACCAGCGTGAAAGCAGCCACGTCTTCCAGCCACGACTCCGCTGAAATTTTACGGCGCGCTACAAAACACCAACGGTTGTCAAATATTAAAAACGTGGCTGGCCAGCCACAAAATATCTAAAGCCGTTCGAATTTACTGGACACAGATTTTTTCTATCACATACAGTGTGAATGAATAAGATTGAATAAAAACACACAATATTTTGCTTGGCATGAATTTTCTCATATTATTCCACCTCTCAGACTTACGAAAAAAACGATAAATTCCAAACTTCGAAAAATCATGACTCTCTTAAGGGAAGATATATCATTGATTTTCGTTCGAGAATATACAGTGTGTATGATGGTAAATGAGATTTATATCATGCAATATTCAGCCGGACAACATTTTTCCCGAAATCGACTACTCAAACTCACAAAGAAATCGATAAATCTGAAATTTTGAAAAATCATAGCTCTCTTAATAGACGATATATCATTGATTTTTCTTCGAGTATATACAGTGTGTATGATGATGAATAAGATCTATATCATGCAATATTTTGCCGGCCAAGATTTTTCCCGAAATCGACTACTCAAACTTGTGAAGAAATCGATAAATCTGAACTTTGAAAAATCATAGCTCTCTTAATAGATGATATATCATTGATTTTTCTTAGAGAATATACAGTGTGTATGATGATGAATAAGATCTATATCATGCAATATTTTGCCGGCCAAGATTTTTCCTGAAATCGACTACTCAAACTCGCGAAGAAATCAATGAATCTGAAACTTTGAAAAATCATAGCTCTCTTAATAGACGATATATCTTTGATTTTCATTCGAGGATATACAGTGTGTATGATAATGAATAAGATCTATATCATGCAATATTTTGCCGGCCAAGATTTTTCCTGAAATCGACTACTCAAACTCGCGAAGAAATCAATGAATCTGAAACTTTGAAAAATCATAGCTCTCTTAATAGACGATATATCTTCGATTTTTCTTCGAGGATATACAGTGTGTATGATGATGAATAAGATCTATATCATGCAATATTTTGCCGGCCAAGATTTTTCCCGAAATCGACTACTCAAACTCGCGAAGAAATTGATAAATCTGAAACTTTGAAAAATCATAGCTCTCGTAATACACCATGTATCATTGATTTTTCTTCGAGGATATACAGTGTGTATGATGGTGAATAAGATCAAAATCATGTAATATTTTGCCGGCCAAGATTCTTCCCAAAATCGACTACTCAAACTCGCGAAGAAATCGATAAATCTGAAACTTTGAAAAATCATAGCTCTCTTAATAGACGATATATCATTGATTTTTCTTCGAGGATATACAGTGTGTATGATGATGAATAAGATCTATATCATGCAATATTTTGCCGGCCAAGATTTTTCCTGAAATCGACTACTCAAACTCGCGAAGAAATCAATGAATCTAAAACTTTGAAAAATCATAGCTCTCTTAATAGACGATATATCATTGATTTTTCTTCGAGGATATACAGTGTGTATAATGGTGAATGAGATCTATATCATGCAATATTTTGCCGGCCAAGATTTTTCCCGAAATCGACTACTCAAACTCGCGAAGAAATCGATGAATCTGAAATTTTGAAAAATCATAGCTCTCTTAATAGACGATATATCATTGATTTTTCTTCGAGGATATACAGTGTGTATGATGGTGAATAAGATCTATATCATGCAATATTTTGCCGGCCAAGATTTTTCCCGAAATCGACTACTCAAACTTGCGAAGAAATCGATAAATCTGAAACTTTGAAAAATCATAGCTCTCTTAATAGATGATATATCATTGATTTTTCTTAGAGAATATACAGTGTGTATGATGATGAATAAGATCTATATCATGCAATATTTTGCCGGCCAAGATTTTTCCTGAAATCGACTACTCAAACTCGCGAAGAAATCAATGAATCTGAAACTTTGAAAAATCATAGCTCTCTTAATAGACGATATATCATTGATTTTCCTTCGAGTATATACAGGGTGTATGATGGTGAATGAGATCTATATCATGTAATATTTTGCCGGCCAAGATTTTCCCGAAATCGACTACTCAAACTCGCGAAGAAATCGATGAATCTGAAACTTTGAAAAATCATAGCTCTCTTAATAGACGATATATCTTTGATTTTTCTTCGAGGATATACAGTGTGTATGATGATGAATAAGATCTATATCATGCAATATTTTGCCGGCCAAGATTTTTCCTGAAATCGACTACTCAAACTCGCGAAGAAATCAATGAATCTGAAACTTTGAAAAATCATAGCTCTCTTAATAGACGATATATCTTTGATTTTTCTTCGAGGATATACAGTGTGTATGATGATGAATGAGATCTATATCATGCAATATTTTGCCGGCCAAGATTTTTCCCGAAATCGACTACTCAAACTTGCGAAGAAATCGATAAATCTGAAACTTTGAAAAATCATAGCTCTCTTAATAGATGATATATCATTGATTTTTCTTAGAGAATATACAGTGTGTATGATGATGAATAAGATCTATATCATGCAATATTTTGCCGGCCAAGATTTTTCCTGAAATCGACTACTCAAACTCGCGAAGAAATCAATGAATCTGAAACTTTGAAAAATCATAGCTCTCTTAATAGACGATATATCTTCGATTTTTCTTCGAGGATATACAGTGTGTATGATGATGAATAAGATCTATATCATGCAATATTTTGCCGGCCAAGATTTTTCCTGAAATCGACTACTCAAACTCGCGAAGAAATCAATGAATCTGAAACTTTGAAAAATCATAGCTCTCTTAATAGACGATATATCATTGATTTTTCTTCGAGGATATACAGTGTGTATAATGGTGAATGAGATCTATATCATGCAATATTTTGCCGGCCAAGATTTTTCCCGAAATCGACTACTCAAACTCGCGAAGAAATCGATGAATCTGAAACTTTGAAAAATCATAGCTCTCTTAATAGACGATATATCATTGATTTTTCTTCGAGGATATACAGTGTGTATGATGGTGAATAAGATCTATATCATGCAATATTTTGCCGGCCAAGATTTTCCCCGAAATCGACTACTCAAACTTGCGAAGAAATCGATAAATCTGAAACTTTGAAAAATCATAGCTCTCTTAATAGATGATATATCATTGATTTTTCTTAGAGAATATACAGTGTGTATGATGATGAATAAGATCTATATCATGCAATATTTTGCCGGCCAAGATTTTTCCTGAAATCGACTACTCAAACTCGCGAAGAAATCAATGAATCTGAAACTTTGAAAAATCATAGCTCTCTTAATAGACGATATATCATTGATTTTTCTTCGAGTATATACAGGGTGTATGATGGTGAATAAGATCTATATCATGTAATATTTTGCCGGCCAAGATTTTTCCCGAAATCGACTACTCAAACTCGCGAAGAAATCGATGAATCTGAAACTTTGAAAAATCATAGCTCTCTTAATAGACGATATATCATTGATTTTTCTTCGAGGATATACAGTGTGTATGATGGTGAATAAGATCTATATCATGCAATATTTTGCCGGCCAAGATTTTCCCCGAAATCGACTACTCAAACTTGCGAAGAAATCGATAAATCTGAAACTTTGAAAAATCATAGCTCTCTTAATAGATGATATATCATTGATTTTTCTTAGAGAATATACAGTGTGTATGATGATGAATAAGATCTATATCATGCAATATTTTGCCGGCCAAGATTTTTCCTGAAATCGACTACTCAAACTCGCGAAGAAATCAATGAATCTGAAACTTTGAAAAATCATAGCTCTCTTAATAGACGATATATCATTGATTTTTCTTCGAGTATATACAGGGTGTATGATGGTGAATAAGATCTATATCATGTAATATTTTGCCGGCCAAGATTTTTCCCGAAATCGACTACTCAAACTCGCGAAGAAATCGATGAATCTGAAACTTTGAAAAATCATAGCTCTCTTAATAGACGATATATCATTGATTTTTCTTCGAGGATATACAGTGTGTATGATGGTGAATGAGATCTATATTCTATATCATGCAATATTTTGCCGGCCAAGATTTTTCCCGAAATCGACTACTCAAACTCGCGAAGAAATCGATGAATCTGAAACTTTGAAAAATCATAGCTCTCTTAATAGACGATATATCATTGATTTTTCTTCGAGGATATACAGTGTGTATGATGGTGAATAAGATCTATATCATGCAATATTTTGCCGGCCAAGATTTTTCCCGAAATCGACTACTCAAACTTGCGAAGAAATCGATAAATCTGAAACTTTGAAAAATCATAGCTCTCTTAATAGATGATATATCATTGATTTTTCTTAGAGAATATACAGTGTGTATGATGATGAATAAGATCTATATCATGCAATATTTTGCCGGCCAAGATTTTTCCTGAAATCGACTACTCAAACTCGCGAAGAAATCAATGAATCTGAAACTTTGAAAAATCATAGCTCTCTTAATAGACGATATATCTTTGATTTTTCTTCGAGGATATACAGTGTGTATGATGATGAATGAGATCTATATCATGCAATATTTTGCCGGCCAAGATTTTTCCCGAAATCGACTACTCAAACTCGCGAAGAAATTGATAAATCTGAAACTTTGAAAAATCATAGCTCTCGTAATACACCATGTATCATTGATTTTTCTTCGAGGATATACAGTGTGTATGATGGTGAATGAAATCAATATCATGTAATATTTTGCCGGCCAAGATTCTTCCCAAAATCGACTACTCAAACTCGCGAAGAAATCGATAAATCTGAAACTTTGAAAAATCATAGATCTCTTAATAGACGATATATCATCGATTTTTATTGAGGATATACAGTGTGTATGATGGTGAATAAGATCTATATCATGTAATATTTTGCCGGTCAAGATTTTTCCCGAAATCGACTACTCAAACTCGCGAAGAAATCGATAAATCTGAAATTTTGAAAAATCATAGCTCTCTTAATAGACGATATATCATCGATTTTTATTGAGGATATACAGTGTGTATGATGGTGAATAAGATCTATATCATGTAATATTTTGCCGGTCAAGATTTTTCCCGAAATCGACTACTCAAACTCGCGAAGAAATCGATAAATCTAAAACTTTGAAAAATCATAGCTCTCTCAATAGACCATTTATCATTGATTTTTCTTCGAGAATATACAGTGTGTATGATGATGAATCAGATCTATATCATGCAATATTTTGCCGGCCAAGATTTTTCCCGAAATCGACTACTCAAACTCGCGAAGAAATCGATAAATCTGAAACTTTGAAAAATCATAGCTCCCCTAATAGACAATGTATCATTGATTTTTCTTCGAGGATATACAGTGTGTATGATGGTGAATGTGATCTATACCATGCAATATTTTGCCGGCCAAGATACATCCCGAAATCGATTTCTAAAACTCGCGAAGAAATCGATAAATCTCTAACTTTGAAAAATAGACGATAAATATTGATTATTCCGGTCAAGATTCATTCAGAATTAGATTAATTTAACATGAGGAAAATTATTAGAAATTCAAATTCGAAAAAACTTTTGATTTCTTTATTTAATTATTTAATTCAATTGCAATACAGTATTCAACAAGAAAATAACATGCATCAACATCAACAACATCAATAATATCAAAAAAACACAATAAAAATTTTAATTCAATCCACAGCTAGGTATGGTATAAATAACACAATTGTTATTTCGTTTTGTTGTTTCGATAGATGGTTTTAGTGGACTGTATTTTAATAGGTTACTGATTCTGGTAATACACTTTCTTCTATAGGATTTGAAGTATACACACTGAACAAGGCGTAACTTTTGAACAATATGTATATTCGTCGAAATTACACAAAAGGAATTAGAATAATGAATTAAAGAATACAGTAAAATGAGCAGTCAACTGAAGATCAGAACTCGGCCTAATCCCAATTGGTACTAAAGAATGTCTGGTTTTGGTTTCACAATTTCGTCCCTTTTTCTGCATGTGGCTTCCATCGTAAGTTGAGATCAAAACGAGGATGATTATCACATAACTATTATGAGGTGTCATCTCGGGTGTCATGCTTGCCACCAGCTCTATAAAGAGTATATTCTCGAGGAAAAAACAATGATTTATGGTCTATTAAGAGAGCTATGATTTTTCAAAGTTTCAGATTCATTGATTTCTTCGCGATTTTGAGTAGTCGATTTCGGGAAAAATCTGGTCCGGCAGAATATTGCATGATATAGATCTCATTCATCATCATACACACTGTATATCCTCGAAGAAAAATCAATGATATATGGTCTATTAAGAGAGCTATGATTTTTCAAAGTTTCAGATTTATCGATTTCATCGCGAGTTTGAGTAGTCGATTTTGGGGAAAATCTTGCCCGGCAAAATATTGCATGATATAGATCTCATTCACCATCATACACACTGTATATTCTCGAAGAAAAATCAATCATATATCGTCTATTAAGAGAGCTATGATTTTTCAAAGTTTCAGATTCATTGATTTCTTCGCGAGTTTGAGTAGTCGATTTCAGGAAAAATCTTGGCCGGCAAAATATTGCATGATATAGATCTTATTCATCATCATACACACTGTATATTCTCGAAGAAAAATCAATGATATATCGTCTATTAAGAGAGCTATGATTTTTCAAAGTTTCAGATTCATCGATTTCTTCGCGAGTTTGAGTAGTCGATTTCGGGAAAAATCTTGGCCGGCAAAATATTGCATGATATAGATCTCATTCACCATCATACACACTGTATATCCTCGAAGAAAAATCAAGGATACATGGTCTATTAGGGGAGCTATGATTTTTCAAAGTTTCAGATTTATCGATTTCATCGCGAGTTTGAGTAGTCGATTTTGGGAAAAATCTTGGCCGGCAAAATATAACATGATATAGATCTTATTCACCATCATACACACTGTATATACTCGAAGAAAAATCAATGATATATCGTCTATTAGGGGAGCTATGATTTTTCAAAGTTTCAGATTTATCGATTTCATCGCGAGTTTGAGTAGTCGATTTCGGAAAAAATCTTGGCCGGCAAAATATTACATGATATAGATCTTATTCACCATCATACACCCTGTATATACTCGAAGAAAAATCAATGATATATCGTCTATTAGGAGAGCTATGATTTTTCAAAGTTTCAGATTCATTGATTTCTTCGCGAGTTTGAGTAGTCGATTTCGGGAAAAATCTTGGCCGGCAAAATATTGCATGATATAGATCTCATTCACCATCATACACACTGTATATCCTCGAAGAAAAATCAATGATATATCGTCTATTAAGAGAGCTATGATTTTTCAAAGTTTCAGATTTATCTATTTTTTCGCGAGTTTGAGTAGTCGATTTCGGGAAAAATCTGGTCCGGCAGAATATTGCATTATATAGATCTCATTCATCATCATACACACTGTATATCCTCGAAGAAAAATCAATGATATATGGTCTATTAAGAGAGCTATGATTTTTCAAAGTTTCAGATTTATCGATTTCATCGCGAGTTTGAGTAGTCGATTTTGGGAAAAATCTTGCCCGGCAAAATATTGCATGATATAGATCTCATTCACCATCATACACACTGTATATCCTCGAAGAAAAATCAATGATATATCGTCTATTAAGAGAGCTATGATTTTTCAAAGTTTCAGATTCATCGATTTCTTCGCGAGTTTGAGTAGTCGATTTCGGGAAAAATCTTGGCCGGCAAAATATTGCATGATATAGATCTCATTCACCATCATACACACTGTATATCCTCGAAGAAAAATCAATGATATATCGTCTATTAAGAGAGCTATGATTTTTCAAAGTTTCAGATTTATCGATTTCATCGCGAGTTTGAGTAGTCGATTTTGGGAAAAATCTTGGCCGGCAAAATATTACATGATATAGATCTTATTCACCATCATACACACTGTATATACTCGAAGAAAAATCAATGATATATCGTCTATTAGGGGAGCTATGATTTTTCAAAGTTTCAGATTTATCGATTTCATCGCGAGTTTGAGTAGTCGATTTCGGAAAAAATCTTGGCCGGCAAAATATTACATGATATAGATCTTATTCACCATCATACACCCTGTATATACTCGAAGAAAAATCAATGATATATCGTCTATTAGGAGAGCTATGATTTTTCAAAGTTTCAGATTCATTGATTTCTTCGCGAGTTTGAGTAGTCGATTTCGGGAAAAATCTTGGCCGGCAAAATATTGCATGATATAGATCTCATTCACCATCATACACACTGTATATCCTCGAAGAAAAATCAATGATATATCGTCTATTAAGAGAGCTATGATTTTTCAAAGTTTCAGATTTATCTATTTTTTCGCGAGTTTGAGTAGTCGATTTCGGGAAAAATCTGGTCCGGCAGAATATTGCATTATATAGATCTCATTCATCATCATACACACTGTATATCCTCGAAGAAAAATCAATGATATATGGTCTATTAAGAGAGCTATGATTTTTCAAAGTTTCAGATTTATCGATTTCATCGCGAGTTTGAGTAGTCGATTTTGGGAAAAATCTTGCCCGGCAAAATATTGCATGATATAGATCTCATTCACCATCATACACACTGTATATCCTCGAAGAAAAATCAATGATATATCGTCTATTAAGAGAGCTATGATTTTTCAAAGTTTCAGATTCATCGATTTCTTCGCGAGTTTGAGTAGTCGATTTCGGGAAAAATCTTGGCCGGCAAAATATTGCATGATATAGATCTCATTCACCATCATACACACTGTATATCCTCGAAGAAAAATCAATGATATATCGTCTATTAAGAGAGCTATGATTTTTCAAAGTTTCAGATTTATCGATTTCTTCGCAAGTTTGAGTAGTCGATTTCGGGAAAAATCTTGGCCGGCAAAATATTGCATGATATAGATCTTATTCACCATCATACACACTGTATATACTCGAAGAAAAATCAATGATATATCGTCTATTAAGAGAGCTATGATTTTTCAAAATTTCAGATTTATCGATTTCTTTGCGAGTTTGAGTAGTCGATTTTGGGAAAAATCTTGGCCGGCAAAATATTACATGATATAGATCTTATTCATCATCATACACACTGTATATCCTCGGAGAAAAATCGATGATATATCGTCTATTAAGAGAGCTATGATTTTTCAAAGTTTCAGATTTATCAATTTTTTCGCGAGTTTGAGTAGTCGATTTCGGGAAAAATCTGGTCCGGCAGAATATTGCATTATATAGATCTCATTCATCATCATACACACTGTATATCCTCGAAGAAAAATCAATGATATATGGTCTATTAAGAGAGCTATGATTTTTCAAAGTTTC
The DNA here is from genome assembly GCA_918026855.4 of Phaedon cochleariae. Lineage (NCBI taxonomy): Eukaryota > Metazoa > Arthropoda > Insecta > Coleoptera > Chrysomelidae > Phaedon > Phaedon cochleariae. The sequence goes on along the minus strand of OU896715.1, from coordinate 9,880,703 downwards.
AGATTTATCGATTTCATCGCGAGTTTGAGTAGTCGATTTTGGGAAAAATCTTGCCCGGCAAAATATTGCATGATATAGATCTCATTCACCATTATACACACTGTATATCCTCGAAGAAAAATCAATGATATATCGTCTATTAAGAGAGCTATGATTTTTCAAAGTTTCAGATTCATCGATTTCTTCGCGAGTTTGAGTAGTCGATTTCGGGAAAAATCTTGGCCGGCAAAATATTGCATGATATAGATCTCATTCACCATCATACACACTGTATATCCTCGAAGAAAAATCAATGATACATGGTCTATTAGGGGAGCTATGATTTTTCAAAGTTTCAGATTTATCGATTTCATCGCGAGTTTGAGTAGTCGATTTTGGGAAAAATCTTGGCCGGCAAAATATTACATGATATAGATCTTATTCACCATCATACACACTGTATATACTCGAAGAAAAATCAATGATATATCGTCTATTAGGGGAGCTATGATTTTTCAAAGTTTCAGATTTATCGATTTCATCGCGAGTTTGAGTAGTTGATTTCGGGAAAAATCTTGGCCGGCAAAATATTACATGATATAGATCTTATTCACCATCATACACCCTGTATATACTCGAAGAAAAATCAATGATATATCGTCTATTAAGAGAGCTATGATTTTTCAAAGTTTCAGATTCATTGATTTCTTTGCGAGTTTGAGCAGTCGATTTCAGGAAAAATCTTGGCCGGCAAAATATTGCATGATATAGATCTTATTCATCATCATACACACTGTATATTCTCTAAGAAAAATCAATGATATATCATCTATTAAGAGAGCTATGATTTTTCAAAGTTCAGATTTATCGATTTCTTCACAAGTTTGAGTAGTCGATTTCGGGAAAAATCTTGGCCGGCAAAATATTGCATGATATAGATCTTATTCATCATCATACACACTGTATATACTCGAAGAAAAATCAATGATATATCGTCTATTAAGAGAGCTATGATTTTTCAAAATTTCAGATTTATCGACTTCTTTGGGAGTTTGAGTAGTCGATTTCGGGAAAAATGTTGTCCGGCTGAATATTGCATGATATAAATCTCATTTACCATCATACACACTGTATATTCTCAAACGAAAATCAATGATATATTTTCCCTTGAGAGAGTCATGATTTTTCGAAGTTTGGAATTTATCGTTTTTTTCGTAAGTCTGAGAGGTGGAATAATATGAGAAAATTCATGCCAAGCAAAATATTGTGTGTTTTTATTCAATCTTATTCATTCACACTGTATGTGATAGAAAAAATCTGTGTCCAGTAAATTCGAACGGCTTTAGATATTTTGTGGCTGGCCAGCCACGTTTTTAATATTTGACTACCGTTGGTGTTTTGTAGCGCGCCGTAAAATTTCAGCGGAGTTGTGGCTGGAAGACGTGGCTGCTTTCACGCTGGTTGAGGCGATGTATTTACTGCTTCCTTAGTTTCTTCACTTCTTCTATCATGTCAATCTACCATGTTCCATCACTCAGTTTTAACCACTCAAAAAGTGCGAAAGCGTTGAACGTATATAAAAATCGAAACGATTGAAATTATAATTGCAATTCATTATTCAATACAAGGGTAAAACTGCATTTATCATGCGATGAGTTTTTTTTTCGAAAATTTTTCTTTGGCACTTACGCATTTTTGTCTGAAAAACACGAATTTGATAATCAAAATGTGAACTAACCACTATTTATCGAGATATTTCAAGAAAAAGTTCGAAATTTTGACTTATTTTTCCCCTTGTGTTGGATGCATTTACAGGTACAGTCGTCTTCAGAGATCATGTCGCGGTTGGACGGTGTCAGCGCTCTTATTGCAAGAGTTATTAAGAATGCTATCATCGTCCATGTGCGACATGTTTTCTGAAGACGACTGTACTTGCTCTTCTTATTTTGTCATTGGACACTTTATATCGAGCTTAATATACTCATGATGTACACATGATGATACATTTTTATAAAGAAAATTCAACAAGAAATATGATTTTATGGCGACTTTTTCATATTTAGTGAACAAGTATACCAGATGACGGCCATTTAATCAATAGTCAATCCAAATACAAGATGTCAAATGTCAACAGATTGCTTTTGAATGACATTACACACGCCATTATCTTAAATGATATTCTTCCTTCTTGTCACTAGATGTGGATAAATCACAAAAAAATCATATTTCTAGTTGACTCATATTATGGGTGTCCGGAAATTATGAGCAAAAAATCAAGGGGGTGATTCTACATGATGAAATAAGAATTTCATTTCATATGTACGTGGGTCCGGAAATGCATAGTTTTCAACATACAGTGTGTTAAAACTTTTAAAAAAGTTCGGTTTTTTATGAATATCTCAAATGTCCTTTCACTGATTTTCTTGAAATTTGGCAATAATATTTTTAGTCATGAGAGGCTGATATATTCATAATTCAATCAAAATTATGAAATCCAGTGGCGTCCCGGGGGGCAACCTACCGAATATTATTGTCAATAAAATGTGCGCCACTGATTTTTTTGAATTCTTTATCTCTATAACCTATCGACCTATCGACATTTTGGTCTCCTGAATTGTTTTGATAATTTGCTTCATTTCCATGGAAAAAAATAAATACCAATTTATTGCATACATTTGTGCCAAAAATTCCTTGAAAAACTGGGGTGAAAATAAATGCGTGATCAATGTCCATAGACATAGAATGAGTATGAAGATTCATTTTTTCAAATATTTCTTGGTACATGTTTGACACACTCTACACTCTGTATATAGAGAACTATGTATTCTCGGTCCAGGAAGGCGTAGTTTTCGATAATACAAAGTGTGTCAAACATGTAATATGAAATATTCGAAGAAAATTAATCTTTATTATAATTCTACGTCTATGGACATGGATCACACATTTAATTTCACTCCTGTTTTTGGAGCTATAAGGTGTAGTTTTCGATAATACAAAGTGTGTCAAACATGTAATATGAAATATTCGAAGAAAATTAATCTTTATTATAATTCTACGTCTATGGACATGGATCACACATTTAATTTCACTCCTGTTTTTGAAGCTATGTTTTGCACTGATTTATACAATAAATTAGTATTTATTTTTCTCCACGGAAACGCAGCAAAATAGCAAAACAATTCAGGAGACCGAAATGTTGTATTTTTAGTTTATCATTCGAATATGACGATGAAGAAATTGAAAAAATCAGTGGCGCACATTTTATTGACAATAATATTCGGTAGGGTGCCCCCGGGACGCCACTGGATTTTACAATTCCAATTCAATTATGGCTAAATCAGCTCCCCATGACAAAGAATATCATTGCCAAATTTCAAGAGAATCGGTGGAAGTATATTTGAGATATTCATAAATAACCGATTTTTTTTAAAAAAGTTCAACACACTGTATCTTGAAAACTATGCATTTCCGGACCCGAGTATATATGAAATAAATGTCATGTTTTCTCATAAAGAATCACCCCCTTGATTTTTTGCGCATAATTTCCGGACACCCTGTATAATAGAAAAAAATGTGTCGCACATTGTGATATATATAAATTGTCCAATGATGAAAAAAGAAGGGCAAACTGTGAAATATCTTAATAAATAATGGTTTGTTCACATTTTCATTATCCAATTCGTGTTTTTAATTTTTTTTTCGAAAAAGCCTAACCTGTACTTGAATTTGGTCTTACGAAATAATAAACTCAAAAAATCGAATTCACAAAAACTGATCAAAAGAAGCACACAGAGGTGGACTATGAGAAGGCTCCTTCTCACGAAAACACCTATAAATGCTGAGGACATTTCGGCAAGTTATCGCGTCGCATTTCAGACCGTAAACTGGACGTCGAATTCTCTTTTGATTGTAACGAATTCCTGAGATAGTCCTTGCTATAAGCTATCTGTAGCCCTGATTAGTTTTTAATGTGCATACTTCGTGGAGTGGTTCGTATCAGAGAAACCAGATAAATTTGTCCTCTTTGAGATTTCGGATTCGAGAAGCCGGCGTTTAGAAATAGACCCGAGAATATAGATGACGAGTTGTACGTGTTGAAATTGGTACTTACCCCTGTACGATATTACTCAAAATTAGTGCTAAATTCGCGATACAACTTGAAATTAACTTGATTTCCAGAGATAACTCGAAATAAGTAGGTACAGTGTTTTCGTAGATTTGTGAAAACTTCACAAACGATAAGATTTCCACAAAATTCTCAAACACACGACATGTTACGCTAACATAGCTATACATTCACCGGCAAAAAAAACCGGCCACCAAAAAATTTGCCCAGATTGTTCACCCTGTAACTTTTTTAATCCTCGTGCGATTTTTGTGAAATCAAACCGTAGATTTGGCCTAAATATTAGTTTCCGTGAAAAGCTGATGATTTGATCATTATACAGGGAAAAACCAAAGTTACTATTTCACCCTTTAATTCTTAACGCCCTGTGGCGGAATTGAGTGATTGAACTTGGCTTCATTATGCTTTGGATTGAAGTGTGATTCGTTTTCAACACAATAGTCTTTGTTTCACGTCAATATCTTATTTTCAAGAGAAGATACGAGTGTTTTAAGAAAGTATGGCATTTTTCAATTTTCATTAACATAAACTTATCGATGAACAACTTTTCTTCTCTTTTCTCATTTCTACCTCTTTTTTTACCACTTACCGGGAAAATCCTTATTTACAAAAAACAAACAAAGCAGACCTGTAGTCAATAACGAGTATGCTCTGCTCGGCCTCCTCGAGTTTGATTTACAACATTCAACCGTCGTAGCATTGAGTTGATCGAATTTCTCAAGTGGTCTTGAAGAATTGCTTAAAATTCTCCTTGAAGGGCGAATCGTAGTTCTTGGAGTGTCTCTGACAAGGCCGGACGAAGGCGAAAGAGCCTCTGGAGTGCATTCCTAAGATGCTTAATAAAAATTTCAAAAATTCATACTTTTTTGAAACACTCGTATCTTCTCTTAAAAAGAAGATATCGACATAAATCTAGAACCATTGTGTTAAGAAGGGACGAAAAAGGATCACAATTCAAAACAAGATGAAGCGGAATGTTGGAGAATTATTTTCAATAAAAATAAAAAAATCCATACTTTCTTATAACACTTGTATCTTCTCTTAAAAAGTGGTTATCGACGTGAATCGAGAACCATTCTTTTAAGAAGGGATCAAACTTGAATCCAAAACATAATGAAGCTAAGTTCAACCACTCACCTTTTCCAATTAGTGTGAAGTTATCCACAAACCTTCATCCACAAATTCTGACGTAGGGGAAATTTTCTATGATGCAGCAATTTAATCTAATACAGTGTTGCCAAATCAATTTTTTTTTATGAGTATGAGAAAGTACTTGAACGAAATATTTACAAACCAGTATGTTTAACAAAACTGGAAAAAGTCATTGAGTGCTAGATTGGAAAAAACTTGAAGAATATTCATTTTCTTGCAAATTACGGCGTGTTTCGTCATGAAATTTTCAAAGAGTGCTCATTACATTGAACGAAATGATTCAGTCGATAGAAAAAGTTGTGCCAACCCGTAGGCCGGGAACTATGTTGAAAAACTTGAAAAATATTTATTTTCTTGGAAACTACGGATTGTTCCGTCATGAAATTTCTACAGAGTGTTCATTACATTGAAAGAAATGATTCAGTCGATAGAAAAAGTTGTGCCAAACCGTAGAACGGGAGCTATGTTGAAAAAACTTGAAATATATTTATTTTCTTGGAAACTACGACGTGTTCCGTCATGAAATTTGCACAGAGTGTTCATTACATTGATCGAAATGATTCAGTCGATAGAAAAAGTTGTGCCAAACCGTAGGCCGGGAGCTATGTTGAAAAACTTGAAAAATATTTATTTTCTAGAAAACTACGGCGTGTTCCATCATGAAATTTTCACAGAGTGTTCATTACATTGATCCAAATGATTCAGTCGATAGAAAAAGTTGTGTCAAGCCGTAGGCCGGGTGCTTAGTTGAAAAAACTTGAAATATGTTTATTTTCTTGGAAACTACGACGTGTTCCGTCATGAAATTTGCACAGAGTGTTCATTACATTGATCGAAATGATTCAGTCGATAGAAAAAGTTGTGCCAAACCGTAGGCCGGGAGCTATGTTGGAAAACTTGAAAAATATTTATTTTCTAGAAAACTACGGCGTGTTCCGTCATGAAATTTCTACAGAGTGTTTATTACATTGAAAGAAATGATTCAGTCGATAGAAAAAGTTGTGCCAAACCGTAGGCCGGGAGCTATATGTTGAAAAAACTTGAAAAATAATCATTTTCTTGAAAACTACGGCGTGTTCCGTCATGAAATTTCCACAGAGTGTTCATTTTATCGATCGAAATGATTCAGTCGATAGAAAAAGTTGTGCCAAACCGTAGGCCGGGAGCTAGGTTGAAAAAACTTGAAAAATATTCATTTTCTTGGAAACAACGGCGTGTTCCGTCATGAAATTTCTACAGAGTGTTCATTACTTTGACAGAAATGATTCAGTCGATAAAAACAGTTGTGCCAACCCGTAGGCCGAGAGCTAAGTTGGAAAAACTTGAAAATTAATCATTTTCTTGGAAACTACGGCGTGTTCCGTCATGAAATTTCCACATAGTGTTCATTATATTGATCGAAATGATTCAGTCGATAGAAAAAGTTGTGCCAAATCGTAGGCCGGGAGCTAGGTTGAAAAAACTTGAAAAATATTCATTTTCTTGGAAACTACGACGTGTTCCGTCATGAAATTTGTACAGAGTGTTCATTACATTGGCCGAAATGATTCAGTCGATAAATAAAGTTGTGCCAAACCGTAGGCCGGGAGCTATTATGAAAAAACTTGAAAAATATTCATTTTCTTGGAAACTACGGCGTGTTCCGTCATGAAATTTCCACAGAGTGTTCATTTTATTGATCAAAATAATTCAGTCGATGAAAAAAGTTGTGCCAAACCGTAGGCCGGGAGCTAGGTTGAAAAAACTTGAAAAATATTTATTTTCTTGGAAACAACGACGTATTCTGTCATGAAATTTGTACAGAGTGTTCATTACATTGATGGAAATGATTCAGTCGATAGAAAAAGTTGTGCCAAACCGTATGCCGGGAGCTAGGTTGAAAAAACTTGAAAAATATTTATTTTCTTGGAAACTACGGCGTGTTCAGTCATTTCCACAGTGTTGATTACATTTGAACAAATATTCTTATGAGGGGGTCTCCAGTTAGTGTGCTTTAATGAAAATCAACAAGTAAATCAAATAATTTATTTTAAAAATATTTTGGTGTCCCAGCAAAAACTCGGAAAATAATAGGTAACTTCAAGAAAATAATCACTTTTTTGTCTCACCTAATCCATAATTATAATAAACGAAAAATGTCAGAATATTCAAACAAAGCAAAATATAACTCTTAGGGCAGGTACTATTCTGTGTATTACAATATGAATGAACTCATGAATATTTTCAGCTCATTTTTATTTCTACCATACAATTAAATCTTAACAATATAATTTTTGTTGCAGGTACATTTTCTGATTATCACAGTATAATTCAGTTGCATTACATATACATCTATCTATTTCGAAATACACATACATATAAGGAATTCGACTCTTGATAAGATTTATGGAAATTGTGATCGGAACAGATAATATACAATAAATATTCATATTTTCGAGTCCTTATATTGATAATAAATACTCATACAAGACCTCAATAGCAGAACCAATGAAATATTTTGAATTCGCGAATTTAATATTCATCATTTGATGACCAACGGCTGTGCCAGGTTTATATCAACCTAGCAGAATCACAGCACAATTTTTTTTTTCTCAAACTTGATAATATGTACCATAATTCATTACTCTTTCATTACTTATTCATTACCACATTCGCCATTTTTTAACTTTCCATTTGAAGGAAAAAATTCGGAAATGTCTGTGTCTCTATATTAACCTAACAGAACCAACGTCTAAACAAATATTTGTTTCTCCATATGTATATGTATATTTCGAATTAGATAGATGTATGTGTAATGCAACTGAATTCTGTGATAATCAGAAAATGTACCTGATGCAACATAAATTATATTGTCAAAATTCATTTAGATGGTAGAAATAAGAATAAGCTAGAAATATTCATACACAGAATAAAGTTTTTGCTGGAACACCCAGTTATTTACAATAAACTATTTGATTTACTCGTTGATTTTCATTAAAGCACACTAACTGGAGACCACCTTATAAGAATATTTGTTTAGATGTAATCAAAACTGTGGAAATGACGGAACACGCAGTAGTCTTCAAGAAAATGAATATTTTTCGAGTTTTTTCAACATAGCTCCCGGCCTACGGTTCAGCACAACTTTTTTTATCGACTGAATCATCTCGATCGATGGAATGAACACCCTGTGAAGATTTCATGACGGAACACGTCGTAATTTCCAAGGAACTAAATAATTTTCAAGTTTTTTCAACATATCTCCCGGCCTACGGTTTGGCACAATTTTTTCTATCGACTGAATCACTTCTTTCAATGTAATGAAAACTCTGTAGATATTTCATGATGGAACACACCGTAGTTTCCAAGAAAATAAATATTTCTTAAGTTTTCCAACATAGCTCCCGGCCTACGGTTTGGCACAATTTTTTCTATTGACTGAATCATTTCGATCAATGTAAGGAACACTCTGTACCAATTTCATGACAAAACACGTCGTAGTTTCCAAGAAAATAAATATTTTTCAAGTTTTTTCAACATAGCTCTTGGCCTACGGTTTGGCACAACTTTTTTCTTAGACTGAATCATTTCGATCAATGTAATGAACACCCTGTAGAAATTTCATGACGGAACACGCCGTAGTTTCCAAGAAAATAAATCATTTTCAAGTTTTTCAACATAGCTTCTGGCCTACGGTCCGGCACAACTTTTTCTATCGACTGAATCATTTCGATCAATGTAATGAACACTCTGTGGAAATTTCATGACGGAACACGCCGTAGTTTCCAAGAAAATGATTAATTTTCAAGTTTTTTCAACTTAGCTCTCGGCCTACGGGTTGGCACAACTTTTTTCATCGACTGAATCATTTCTGTCAATGTAATGAACACCCTGTAGAAATTTCATGACGGAACACGCCGTAGTTTCCAAGCCTACGGTCCGGCACAACTTTTTCTATCGACTGAATCATTTCGATCAATGTAATGTACACTCTGTGGAAATTTCATGACAGAACACGCCGTAGTTTCCAAGAAAATGATTAATATTCAAGTTTTTTCAACTTAGCTCTCGGCCTACGGGTTGGCACAACTTTTTTTATCGACTGACTCATTTCGATCAATATAATGAACACTTTGTGGAAATTTCATGACAGAACACGCCGTAGTTTCCAAGAAAATGATTAATTTTCAAGTTTTTCCAACTCAGCTCTCGGCCTACGGGTTGGCACAACTTTTTTCATCGACTGAATCATTTCTGTCAATGTAATGAACACTCTGCAGAAATTTCATGACGGAACACGCCGTAGTTTCCAAGAAAATAAATATTTTTCAAGTTTTTCAACATAGCTCCTGGCCTACGGTTTGGCACAACTTTTTCTATCGACTGAATCATTTCGATCAATATAATGAACACCCTGTGGAAATTTCATGACGGAACACGCCGTAGTTTCCAAGAAAATGATTAATTTTCAAGTTTTTTCAACTTAGCTCTCGGCCTACGGGTTGACACAATTTTTTTATCGACTGAATCATTTCTGTCAATGGAATGAACACCCTGTAGAAATTTCATGACGGAACATGCCGTAGTTTCCAAGAAAATAAATATTTTTCAATTTTTTCAACATAGCTCCTGGCCTACGGTTTGGCACAACTTTTTCTATCGACTGAATCATTTCGATCAATGAAATGAACACTCTGTGGAAATTTCATGAAGGAACACGCCGTAGTTTCCAAGAAAATGAATATTTCTCAAGTTTTTTCATAATAGCTCCCGGCATACGGTTTGGCACAACTTTATTCATCGACTGAATCATTTCGGCCAATGTAATGAACACTCTGTACGAATTTCATGACGGAACACATCGTAGTTTACAGGAAAATACATATTTTGCAAGTTTTTTCAACCAAGCTCCCGGCCTACGGTTTGGCACAACTTTTATTATCGACTGAATCATTTCGATCAATACAATGAACACTCTGTGAAAATTTCATGACGGAACACGCCGTAGTTTCCAAGAAAATGATTAATATTCAAGTTTTTTCAACTTAGCTCTCGGCCTACGGGTTGGCACAACTTTTTTTATCGACTGAATCATTTCTGTCAATGTGATGAACACTCTGTAGAAATTTCATGACGGAACACGCCGTAGTTTCCAAAAGAATAAATATTTTTCAAGTTTTTCAACATAGCTCGTGGCCTACGCTTCGGCACAACTTTTTCTATCGACTGAATCATTTGGATCAATGTAATGAACACTCTGTGAAAATTTCATGACGGAACACGCCGTAGTTTCCAAGAAAATGAATATTTTTCAAGTTTTTCAACATAGCTCCTGGCCTACGGTTTGGCACAACTTTTTTTATCGACTGAATCATTTCGATCAATATAATGAACACTCTGTGGAAATTTCATGACGGAACACGCCGTAGTTTCCAAGAAAATGATTAATATTCAAGTTTTTTCAACTTAGCTCTCGGCCTACGGGTTGGCACAACTTTTTTTATCGACTGAATCATTTCTGTCAATGTGATGAACACTCTGTAGAAATTTCAAGACGGAACATGCCGTAGTTTCCAAAAGAATAAATATTTTTCAAGTTTTTCAACATAGCTCGTGGCCTACGCTTCGGCACAACTTTTTCTATCGACTGAATCATTTGGATCAATGTAATGAACACTCTGTACAAATTTCATGACGGAACACGTCGTAGTTTCCAAGAAAATCAATATTTTTCAAGTTTTTTCAACCTAGCTCCCGGCCTACGGTTTGGCACAATTTTTTCTATCGACTGAATCATTTCGATCTATAAAATGAACACTCTGTGGAAATTTCATGACGGAACACGCCGTAGTTTCCAAGAAAATGATTAATTTTCAAGTTTTTTCAACTTAGCTCTCGGCCTACGGGTTGGCACAACTTTTCTCATCGACTGAATCATTTCTGTCAATGTAATGAACACTCTGTAGGAATTTCATGACGGAACACGCCGTAGTTTCCAAGAAAATGAATATTTTTCAAGTTTTTCAACATAGCTCCTGGCCTACGGTTTGGCACAACTTTTTTTATCGACTGAATCATTTCGATCAATATAATGAACACTCTGTGGAAATTTCATGACGGAACACGCCGTAGTTTCCAAGAAAATGATTAATATTCAAGTTTTTTCAACTTAGCTCTCGGCCTACGGGTTGGCACAACTTTTTTTATCGACTGAATCATTTCTGTCAATGTGATGAACACTCTGTAGAAATTTCAAGACGGAACATGCCGTAGTTTCCAAAAGAATAAATATTTTTCAAGTTTTTCAACATAGCTCGTGGCCTACGGTTCGGCACAACTTTTTCTATCGACTGAATCATTTGGATCAATGTAATGAACACTCTGTGAAAATTCCATGATGGAACACGGTTTGGCACAATTTTTTCTATCGACTGAATCATTTCGATCGATAAAATGAACACTCTGTGGAAATTTCATGACGGAACACGCCGTAGTTTCCAAGAAAATGATTAATTTTCAAGTTTTTTCAACTTAGCTCTCGGCCTACGGGTTGGCACAACTTTTTTCATCGACTGAATCATTTCTGTCAATGTAATGAACACTCTGTAGAAATTTCATGACGGAACGCGCCGTAGTTTCCAAGAAAATAAATATTTTTCAAGTTTTTCAACATAGCTCGTGGCCTACGGTTCGGCACAACTTTTTCTATCCACTGAATCATTTCGATCAATGTAATGAACACTCTGTGAAAATTCCATGATGGAACACGTCGTAGTTTCCAAGAAAATCAATATTTTTCAAGTTTTTTCAACTGAGCACCCGGCCTACGGGTTGGCACAACTTTTTCTATCGACTGAATCATTTGGATCAATGTAATGAACACTCTGTGCAAATTTCATGACGGAACACGTCGTAGTTTCCAAGAAAATGAATATATTTCAAGTTTTTTCAACTAAGCACCCGGCCTTCGGGTTGGCACAACTTTTTCTATCGACTGAATCATTTCGTTCAATGTAATAAACACTCTGTGAAAATTTCATAACGGAACACGAGTAGGTATTACCGCACTTCAGACCGACCAAGATGGCGGCGCCTAGGGAAGGCGGAGTCTTAGGTGGGGAAGGGGTAATGGGGTGGGGCTTCAAAGGAGTGGGACTTTGAGAGGGGGAATTGTGGGCGAGGTCTAGCAAGGGCGGAGTTATAGAGGGGTTGGTGGGGCGGTGCTCGGACCGGATTGCACGTTTGCGGGGCCATTATTCTGGCATTGAAATGATTGGTTGTGGGGTGGTAATGAAACATGGTGCCATCTTGGATGCTATTACAGGTTTACGATGATGGGGTGTGATATTGGGTACCTGTTTACTCCATCATCCTGTGGGTGTGGTTTGCAGTGTAGGTATACCAACATAATTGGAGAAGGTGTCTGAACTCTTACGGTGCGACTGCCATGGAGTTGGGGGTGTCGGTGGTGACTAATGGTTGAAGGCATCTGGATGATTGCACGTTCGGGATGTTTGGGGAGGACGTATACTTGAGGTAGGAAGTTGATTTATCGCGTGTCTGTACCTATTTTACAGCTGTGTATCGAAAATGGTTTGATGTTAAAAGGTGGAGCCACATCCTAATCATAATAATATATATTAGGGACATAGATTGGCAAGGCCCCCTCATTTTTGTGTGTAAACCATATTGGTTATGTTTTCTTATTGAAAAAAAAAATGAAAGATTTTTTTCGGAGAGTGATCACTCACCTGTGTTGTAGTCGTCAATTCAACATAAGCAGTAACAGCAAGGTGAGTATTCCACTTGGCGGCGGCGGCTGTGGTGCACTGTAGTTAGCTAGGTATACATACATCTGATTCTAAAATCACACTTTTTGGTGTTCAGGCGTCTGGCATTGCTTCTCTCTGCTAGATACGTCTGTTTCATCAACAGCAGCACAATCAGCATATTTTTCTCGCATGTGTATGTCACTGTCACTATGTCAATTACCTTCATTCATCACCTTTCCACACACCTTCCTCCCTCGCACTCTTCCTACCTCCCTCCTACCCTATTTTCTCTCAACCAACCTCCCTCCCACCCTTCCTCACGAACAATGAGGACAAAACATCTGCATCTATCTATATCGGAAACAAAGTAATGTACAACACTCACCTAATTTTTTCGGCATACTCTTACAGAGACGTGTCAATTAAATTCAGACCTGCGTAAACAATACATATACCAAAGTGGAAGAAATCAAAAACAACAATGAAAATTCCAAAAATATCACTGCACATAACGACGTAACCTTGTCGACCGACTGACGTAGACGGGCCTAATCAACTCGGCTACATCGGATTTGAGCAGTTTAGGAATGGAATGCTCGCACACTCTTTAGGGACAAGTCGAACATTCACGAGAGACATAAACACATACACGATGATGATGTCTCTTATCTGCCGATCCTTCCACCTCTTTCGCCACTCCTCTGCCACATGCCACTCCTACTACCTACAACTTCTGCATCCTGCCACTCCTGCCACCTGCAACTCCTGCATCCTGCCACTCCTGCAACCTGCCACTCCTGCATCCTGCCAATCCTGCCACCTGCAACTCCTGACACCTACTTCTCCTGCTGCATGTCAAGTTTGCTACCTCCGATTCCTGTTACCACCTTTCCATGCTACCTGGCACTCCTCTCACCTATCTCTTCTGCAATCTGCGATTTCTGATGGCTGCTGTTCCTCCTAATTGCCATCTTTGTTACCTATCACTACAGTTACCTATCATTTCCTGGCATCTATCATTTGAGTCATCATACTTTTCTATCACATGTCATTCACATCACCTGTTGATTGATCACTTCTACCTCATTGTTCCTTCTGCCTACCACCCCGTATATTATAAATCTTCCTGCAACCTATATATTATTCCTGCTGTCCTTCGTTAATTGCTGTGCTAACAATCTAGCATACTTGTTTCCTGCACTCCTAGTCTCTCGTGTTACTTCTATGCTCCATTCCATATCACGCCAAATTTATGTATATTGAATATTTCTTATTTATCTCTTGAAGCCTACAAAAATGAATTCCTATTAAATTCGAAGAGCATCGTACCTGAGGAGGATAGGGAGAGGAGGTATGTGTTTCAAATCTTCACCGTTCTATAAACGAACGTGTTTTGATAAATTGTTGTTCGACATATTTCAAGGTTGACAAAATAAGAATGTGCTGACTAGTCCTGTCGAGTTTGTCTGACTGGTATTGCTAGTGATGGAATTTTAGAAAAATAAAAAGTCGTCTGCTTTTCCACGGTGTACTGATGAGGTCGATGGATAAGTGAGTGTGGCATCATCCACAGGGCAAATGACTCTTCTCTGGATGGAATCTGAGAGCATCAACGTATGTTTGGGTGTTGACCCCCATATCATGGGAGAGCAATATTCTTAAATTGACCGTATCTGTGCTTTGTAGATTATGAAAAACTGTTGAGGTGTGAAGTAAATTTTCGCACAAAATAAGAATTTGCGTTATTATGATGCAGTTTTCACGATGGATCGGATTTGATTTTTCTCTATGAGAGAGCTAATGGAAATGCCGAGCATAGATATATAGAGGTCCTCGTAGGAATGATGGTACAAGACATTGTTATATCAGGCAAACTGAGTTAAGCTTTTCTAGAAAATACCAATTCAAGCTATTAATTGGTAATCAAGATGAAAGTTATCAGATAATGAGAAAAATAAACTGAGAGTCAATTATTGATTTACGGCTTCAAGATCCTCTCGATAAACCTATGTGCAATATGTAGATGATGAATGATATACATTCGTAATAGACAAATATAATGATAATCATCTTTACTGTCCACATACAAACATTATTGTATATATATTAATTTTTTTTATGACTATTTTGTTTACCTATATAAAAGAAATATTTTATCACCCTGTGTTGAATTCAACCCATATTTTTATGCAAGAATGCCATGAACGATAGGAGAATGATGCGAAATTGATTGTTATTCAGACTTGTATTATTTAGAGTTAAAATACTCTGACAAACTCACTCTGATAGTCAAATTGACTCTAAATTTGAACTCCCAGAAAATTCTCTCGTTTTTAAATTATACTAGATTTTATTTCCACTCATCCCGTTTTTATAAAATAGATAAGCTATACTTAGTCCACTATGAGCTGAGATATTTTTCAAATATCGAAATAAAATTTCAAGGGTTGTTGAAATTGACACTAGCGTTATTGGATTATTCAGTATCGGAATTTCATTATATATTATGGAATTATATACCAAACTAAAGAGTTATCTCGTGAACTCAATAAAGTTAAGTGGTCATCCTGGGAACACGTTTAGTTTTCATTTCCACTTTATTTGTTCACTGTGTAGTTAACCACTATGTATAGATTTACTCCTCATCGCCTTGAAATGGAAAATTTCATTAACCATGAGAAATCTATATACACTACTTATAATTTAATTATATGTCACAAATATATTGAATCATGGTTCGAATTCAATCCCAACTTATAATATTAAGGCAACGCTTTCAATCCGAATTTTTTTTCATGATGATGCAATAGTGTGACGAGGTAACTACCTATCTCAAATTCATGACAATTTCTTCCATACTCGGAGTGAGTTATACGGTATATTTCACAGGGTTTTCTATTGAAATTAATCAATAATTTAAATTATTCAATAAGTCACATTCATCAATATGTTGGATAGATTTTCATTCACATAATTACAAACCTATAATTCAAAAGGAAGTTTCGAGAGCAAGTTGTATGAAATTCAATTATTATAGTAATGGTTGGGTCAATAATACAAAATAAGCAGTTGTATAAAAAAACTACCTCGAAGTACATCATCATAAATTTCATAAAAGGGTTTCAGAGTGGAAAATTTTTTCGAACTAACTGTTTGGTTTGTTTTTACAACTGACCTTGAAAATCAGAAAATGATTATAGATTTCTGTATTTATCACTCTCGTGACAATAGTTGACACCGGTGAGAGTTTTTCGGCTCTGATTTGATAGATCATGATTCACAGCAAGAATAGGTACTGATTTTTCCTTATATGGATATATCAGGCAATCATTTTCAGAGTGATACCCTGCTTATCCAAATCAGTATCTGATGATGTATCACTACTTTGATTATTTTCGAACTATGTCGATTTCTTAAAAAATTGCTCTATATAAACTTTGATTCTTTTCAACTTTGTACTGTCGGAAGCTGAATTAATGAATTCAAATTCATTACTAATATGGTCGTTCTTGATACATGATAGATACCTAATATAATATTGTTTGAAATAGAAAAATGTACCTATGTAATAGTTTAGGAATGTAATAGAAAAATTATCGTACCAAAATGATGATGATATATTTGAACGTAAGTTAAAGAGTTGCAGAATATTCGCTATATATAGGTATCAATAAACTAATCACTGTGACAAACATTTTGATTGTGGATTATAGGTGAAGAGGATATAATATGGGTACATTCTTGTGTCTTACGATCTGCTAATCAGTTCATTTGTACCTACTTGCATGCATATATCATCAAAGATATCAAGCAATGTATTTTTGGGGGCATGTACAAACCATTACCTATGTATATAGTTTTCAGCATTCATCTTTATAAACTCTCCTCATTTTTACTGCCAAAAGAATAGACGAAACAAAATTAGAAGAACCGAATCAAAATCATGATAATATCCAAACCACAAAAAGAATTTACAGCCTATACCAGCACAGGCAGCCGTTATTATACTCAGCACCGATTCACCATAATAAATTAAACTAATAAAAGTGTCCAGCAGGGAGGTATATATTAAAGGTGGTCGTGACAACTGGTATGCTATTCTTTGTGCCGTGATTTAATCTTTAGGGTGCAACAGGGGTATCAGAGGGTAATGCGGTGGGAGACCTAGAAACGGTCAATTCTGGGCCAATCCCAGTTGATGCACCTGTTTCTATTGAATTCGGAGATCGAATAACCCACAAGGAAGCAAGAACATCATTTGATTTCAAAGTGCCTAGTGTGAAGATCTGAAGGCCAGTAGTGATATCTGTAGAAGTTTCTGTTTGCTTGGGTAAGAATATTATTGTTCTAACTGTGATAATGTGTTATTAGATAGGTAGGAAGCTATTTTAATGATAATTTAAGATTTCACTCTCAAAAACCGCGCACAAATGAATTGATACATTTTTCTTCTCACAGTACCTACTAAGGCACTGGTATTTGATATTAGACCTAAGATATACTTTCGCAGAAAAAATAAATTGAAATAAGTTGGAATCATTTGGAATTTGACGATATAATTAGGTGAATCATATCATAGAGCTGAAATCGATTACAAAAAAAAACACCATTATGGTATCTATACCTCCTCGATGGACCTGCTTAAGTAATCAATTTCATTTCATTATTTTGAAGTACTAACCCAAACTCATACTGTCACAAACTGTTTGCTCTTCGAGTTATGTACTTTTTTTTTCTAATTATTAATGAAATTCACGTTAATTCATAACATGAAAATCGAGTGACGACATTTACCGTGAGCATTCCAAGGCAACTTATATATGATAGGATTGATGTACCTATTGGGTTTATATATATACTGATACTGAGAAATTTGATTCTCATTTCCATGTACGACATAGATATATTTTCATTGGTTAATGGAAAATAGTATCATACTTATGCAGTGATTGCATGATTTGACAATTCTCAGTTGAAGACAAGAAATTATCATCGGAAATCGCTTGCTCTGCTTCTTCATAAAATCAGAATATTTTCACATATGACTAAGCGATTCAAGTAATTGTTGCAAAACGGGGCCATACACACAAGTCAAATTCACGTTTAACGCCTAGGTATTTCATTTTGATCTTTCCGAGTATGAATATTATTCGATATAATATCCCATTATTTGTAACAGCGAATCAGTTATAGGATAGTATATGATTTCCTTTTTTTTCACGGATCAGACCTATTATACCAGATTACAGTGTATATGTGTTGACTGGTAGATTTTTGGCATTTGATCATAAAATCAATGCTAAATGATAACAGAAAGTGTAGTTTATGTAGGACAATAGCGAAACAAATTGTATGATGATTATAGGTGAACAGAAATTATTATCGAAGATAATTATATTGAATACCTTATTCATTTAACTTCTTCTTATACTTGCTTATCTCTGTGAACCCTGAATCACTCTGTATTCATTCAAATCAAATATCAGTGGATAGAAGTTGAAATGAGGGCATCTTTTGACCAATAATGAGTACATTTGACAAAATGTAATCTGTAATCATTGTATTTATGCCTAAAGCGTGTTAGATCGATGAGATGAGCTCATAATTATGATAGGGAAGAATTTTGAAATACAATAAAATACAGGGTGTTCTGATTAACAAATATAACTTTGATACGTATCTTTCTTTCCTAACACCCTGTATTAGTCATAATGATAATTTCAAATCGCACATACAAAGATTCTACATCCAGCCAACGAGAAAAAAAATCCGTGATATTCCTTGGTTTTCCATTGAAACTCCGTATCTTATGTGCTGCCTCACCCTGTATATTATACATACCTATATCATGAGATAAAATGGTATTTGTATTTTCCTCAATATTTAGAAATTATCAGTAACATATCTTAGTATTGGCAGATATTATACAATTCTCCATACATATTATCACTTTCCATCAGACGATTTTCGAGTGAAACGACGTTTTTGAAAAGTCATATTGAAGTTTCGCGTCACTCTCGCTATAGGTTTCATGAAGGAACACATTTTTGTGTATCTAGTAAAAAATAAATATTTCTTTTGGCAGTCAAGTATAGGTATAACCTATTCGACTTGAAAATTGACTTTTTTTTATCGCTTGGAGCGCACGAAAGGAAATCCCTATAATGTTCAAAGAACATCGTGCGTTCCTAGGGAGGATAGGGAAAGGAGGTAGGAATTGGATTTTTTTGAACTTCTGGAGATTATAAGTTGTTGGGAATACTTCCTCAGGCGAGTTGACGTCTACGGATATTTATTGAATTATGGCTGTGCTAAATGATATCATCAAATTTAATGGAATGATCCGTCGTTCTGAAGAACTTGTGTTATTGATATTAGAAAACTATCGGATTTATACGTTGGAAATTGCTCAATTTCGTGAACCCTCTACGGGCGGCAGTCATCGAATTGAGATTACCTCAATATTGTTTGATTATCTTTTCAATTTTCTCGAATAAAGGAAGAATAATACCTCCAGCTGAGTTAACATAAATACCTATATACTAATATAAAATCTTTTTTTTCCTGTATAGATTAACTTTTATTTGTTCCACCATGGCACGAAACTTTTGAAAAAGTATGTTCACTTCCCAGAAAAACATTTTCATAATAATCTGCTACTGAAATTTATGGAGGAATATACCGATGTTTTAAGCTCCTTTCATTTCGGGCTTCATTCATTGGACAGGCCAATATAAAAATATTTTCAGAAGATCACATCATGATGCCACATTTAATTGAAAATAGAACCTAACGTTTACGAGTTATTATAAAAAAAGGTAATCATTTTTCAACTTCATTTTACTCAAAAACTGAACAAAATATATTCCTTCCTCGCTTGTCGTCAAATTACAAATGCTGTTGCCTATATATGGAGTGTTGTTTATCGAATTTCAAAACACCCTGCCTATTTATATGATGGGATACTAAAATATCGTTTTTTTTTTGTTTTTGAGGTTTTCCAGAACCTAATAGGAGGTAAATACATGTTTTCATACTCGAATTCGATTCCTTGTATCCTTTAATAAAAACTTTATATGGCCAAAATGACTAATTGATAATCTATTGAAGGTAGCTGCTATGCATCATATATAGCCTTTGATTTGAGTATACTATTAGAAAAAATGGAAACTTTCCACTATCTACTATTTACCTAGGCATTGCGATGACCTTGATCAAAACACCTTTTCTATATGGGGTGATTCAATTGTAGCTACGTTTTTATATACAGTCTAGACTTTAAGTAATTGATAGCGGTAGGGAAGATTTTTTACTCTTGGAACATTGTAATATGACCATCGTTGGTATTTTCAAGCTGATGTAAACACATTATTAGCGAAAACGAAGCGATTCTTTTTTTTGCCACATAAAAAAATTATATTTCTTTCTGAAAACTTGAGGGCCATCCTGCATAGCACTATAAAGGTTATGTTATGGATGTTCCGAAATGTCATGTTCATATCGATTGGTTATTTTTTTTTCCTGATTTCCAGACCAAAAGTCCCTATATACACAAATGTCTGGAATTGTTTCGTTTCTGAGATACAGGCCGTCAAAGTTGAAAATATGCATTGATTCTTCTTCTTCTTCTGTGTAGTTTTTTTCGTGATGGTAAAATTCAGTATGCTATGTAGGTAACTGAAATAGTGCAATCATTTCAGAATCATTGTAATACAGTAATCTGAACAGATTTAGTAGGTAATCAGCATTTACCACAAAATTTGAAGTCAGCTCATATTTTTCCGTTTTTTTCTTTCTCGAAAACTCATTAGGCGCTTACCAATTCAATAGAATATTATTCGAATTTTGTCCAGTGGTTGCCTATCAATTGGATTGAACTTGTTATTTTTATCAACGTTGACATTATAAAGAATTATTTCCTCCAATATGTACCTACATGATATATAGGAACACTCACTAGTCATTTGACCTCATTAGAGCATCGTAGAAAAGTCCGCGACCTTTCACTTCTGTATAGATACTTATCCACGGGCAATATTCCTCAGAAATCTCTGACTTGATTTCATCACTAGCAATACCAGTCATACAAGCTCGACAGGCCCATCAGTCAGCACATCTTGTCTACCAAAACTCGTTCGTCTATAGAACGGCAAAGCATTGAAATTCTCTTTCAATGGAAGTATTTCCACAAATTTATAATCTCCAAGAGTTCAAAAATAATCCCAAAATCTCCTCTAACTACCCTCCATAGGTACGCTCGATGTTCCACGAACATTATAGGAATTTTACTTTCGTGCACTACAAGAGATATAATTACTTTGTATATATACGGGGTTCATAACTAATTAAATATATTCCAGCTAAAAAAAAATAAAAAATTTTGAGCTCAAAATATTGAGATCCATCTAAAATCACCAAGATGGAATGTGTCTCCTGTCGGTTACTAGTTATTTATTAGAATAGAAGATTCTAAAATCATTTTGTTATTGTATGTATGTTTTTTTTGTAAATATGGGCTGAAGTTCCATTTGCGTGATGAATGCAATCCAATGATCAAAAACATTGACATAATTTATACTTTAAAATCGGAATAATTATCAAAACTTAAAATACGTACCTCAAAGCATATGATGACTTTATCGCAATGAAAAAGGAGTATTATATTCACGTTGAAAGTATTTAAGGATACAAAAATTGTCATAAAATGGCAATTCCGCCAGTGGCGTGGAATTTGGGAAGTATCAGCCAGTCAGTTGCTCCTGATAGTAGCCAGAAATGTATATTTCACATAATTTAGTAGGGTGAATATACTGTATAGAGTCTACATTTCCCGCTATATTGATATGACAATGATCAGTCAATAAATTTCAAAGTACAAATACGTTTCGAATTTTCAGTTAGGTAACTCAGGAAACATCTAGGCGATTATGGGTGTTGATTCTTCATATTTTGAGCTGAGGATTCTATGGCTGAAATATTCCCAATCAGTTATAAAACAACCTACGAATTATATTTCAGAGATATTTATATTTCCATGATAAATCAATTTTTTAATCACTACTCAAATACTCTTTCATCGAGCTCAATTAAACTCTGTGGTTTTGTTGATACTAACATGGGGCTTCTTTTGGTGTGATTAGATTCAAAATAATATATCTAATGGCCTCACATCAATGGGTTAATTTAACGGCATTTATGGTGAATATCATTGTAAGTCTCTGTTTTTCTAAGTTCCAAATTTTTCCTGTGTTTATTTTGTATATCGCTAAATTTTTCAGTAAACAATAAAACATTTATTCATCTCTCAAGACACCCCATTTAGACAACTCAATAACCTCAATAAGAATCATTCTGAAATTCTGTGACTTTGTCAGTCTCCAACCTTACTGAATTAGAGTGACATGTTAGTTTATACAGGGTGGTTATAAATGATAACAATTGATAATTACAACTTCAACATTTTATATGTCAAAAACAAATCTAGTTAGGACACATGTTCATACGAACTTCAATTTCTGAAATATCACAAGGAACCACCTTCGTTTGTCGCACTTATTCACTAATATCTTTCATATTCGTGTAGTTCATCGCTGTATAGTAGGAAATAGTTACCCTATGACAAGGAATACTGAACTTCTCATAGATGATTTTGATGATGAATATGACATTTTCAATCGACATTTGCTTAGAAGCCGTCGACAACATATTGGATGCAAAACAGAGAGTTTCAGGAGACTCAGTAATAAACGGCAAGAAAAAATACACATTCTTGTAGAATTTAAGTTGATGTCCCTTCAACAGGGTGCTGCGACGATATAACCGTGATGATATAATTAATAATTAGGTTAGAATTTGAGATCCTTAAAAGGCACTGCCTCGGTCATTATGACATTGCTTAAACTATACGCATCAGAAATGTCAGTCGTTTTCGTTTTCAGTACGAATTCAACGATAATGGTATTCGCGATAGAAAATGGCGTTCGTCACCTATCGGAGTTAACGAAAGCTGTCAAAGCGCCCTGATGTGTACTATTTTTTCATTGGTTCACATCTGTTTTTTTATTTGTTTGTGCCTATTGGTCATATCATCAAAACAAACCGCTCAGAAGTGTTCAAGTTGTTGCCATCAGGTGGGGCGACGTGTTATTTTCTATCGCGGATAGGCGTCAGAGGGATATGGCTTCATTATCGACTATACATTGGGGAAGAGATTTAGGAAAAAAAAACTTGAAATTATATTTGAAGTTCTTAATACGTGTTCAGAAAAATCACTGGTTTCATGTCATTATTCCAGTGTACTCTCGAATTTATATTCAAACTTTTGAGTACCTACGCGTTCAGAAAAATCACCG
Source organism: Phaedon cochleariae (assembly GCA_918026855.4). Classification (NCBI taxonomy): domain Eukaryota; kingdom Metazoa; phylum Arthropoda; class Insecta; order Coleoptera; family Chrysomelidae; genus Phaedon; species Phaedon cochleariae. Next base: position 9,857,343 of record OU896715.1, on the reverse strand, counting down.
GTTTTATGTCATTCTATCAGTGACCATTAATAGTAGAAAAATGCTATATCAAGTCCATATAGATGAGTCTGTTTAAGTTATGTGTGATAGTGTTTGTTATGTTCCCTCTCATCATTTCATTAAAAATAATCCAAGATGGAACGTGTGGGTTCAGTTAGCGGAGGGTTTGAGTCACGTTGGTGGAGCGTTTGGGTTACATGAGGAAGCGTTTGGGTTATGTGAGGGAGCGTTTGTTTCTTGCTATGCGTTTGAATGTGACAACTGTGCGTTTGAGTCACAATGTCGGGTAGTGTGTTTGGTAGTATATTGTCGGCTGCTGGCTCAGTATAAAAAGCAGAAAGTACTATTAAAGATATCATTAACACGCTAGCAACCGGAGGAAACGGATCAAAATATCATAATGTCGGAGAAACATATGACAAAGAGAGATAATGATTGGTATACCTTATTTTGTGATGGGCCCGATCATGATGCCGTCTACGGTGTTCGGAGAGGAGGTGAATTCGGTGAATTGGTAATTGGTAAAGAACTGATTGAATTTGAGAATGGAGATATATCAGTTAGAAACAGGCGTTTCAACCAAACTACGGGACTCATCAGCCTTTTATTCAAGAAGGAGCCGACCAAATATAGCACTGACGATATGAGAAGCTATAAAATGATATTACTTCTGAGTAATGGTCACAAACAACTGTATGAGGAAAACGGGAAAATAAATTCAAACAGGAGTTTGAAGTATAAGAATATAATATCAAAACTATTTCTAGCAATGAGGAAACGGAATTCCCGGAAACTTACTATGAAACAGTTGAGTGGTAGATTCATTTACAAATGAATGCTCTGTATATTTGATATTTTCATCTCGTAATACACCCAATAAAATTATAGTTATAAATAATGTCATTTATTTCATTCAAACCTTCACGAAGCAGTTAGCTAATCGACCTGGCTCTTGACGCATTTTTTCGAGTTCATAAAAATATCGATGACTCATTGAGAAAGTCCTGTTGATATTATAATATACTCCTCATTCTCATTCGATGAGAACAACGTTATGCATGATGATATCATCCTCAGAGTTATGATTTTTTTTTCATCGCTTGGAGCGCACGAAAGGAAATCCCTATAATGTTCAAAGAACATCGTGCGTTCCTAGGGAGGATAGGGAAAGGAGGTAGGAATTGGATTTTTTTGAACTTCTGGAGATTATATGATGATGTACGGACTGTGCTTAATGAAAACAAATCAACTACGGCACATTTTTTTATGAGAGAGACTGGTCGACTATTGGAGTATAATTATTGTTGATTCAGTAACTAGTTCAATGGTGACGATAGATGGCTTTACGTTGTTTTCAGATTCCTCCTCACCGCATCAGATCACTTATTCTACTGGTATAAATAGGACATCGACTAGTCTATTAGTCAGTCTTCTGAAGTCTGCTGAACAGGTCGGACGTGTTCTAGCTCTTGTGAACCATCTAGATTTCTGTCTTATCATGGAAAAGTTCATCATTACCAAGGATTACCGGAAAGCAGTCCGTCGATTCAACCTTCAAGGACGTACTCTAGAGTTCAAAATCAAACCTATCCCCAAAGATGTCGAGCCAGTCGGTTGGTTGAAGGAGGCTATAAATCAGATCATATTAAAAGGAGTAGAAGACCTTCACCCAACGGACCAAGTAGGATTTTCTTTCTGCTCCAAAGATTTCAGCAAAGGTGCCGGCTGGATTCGATTCAGACCATTGAGAGAAGTGACACTTGATGATTTATGGAATACGATTTCCAGTGTTTACCAATCAAATTCGTCTGGACTAAGTACCGATACTTTCTGTCTTGGGGTAACCTCAGTGAAGATGCCTGTTGGGAAAGGAAGGGGTCGTCGCTACAACAATTTTGAAGAAGAGTGTGGTATGCGTCGTGGGATTGTGAGGATTGAAAACAAAGACAATTTATGCTTACCTCGGGCTCTCGTTGTTGCCATCGCTTCGGTTACTAAAGACTCCGAATACCGCAAAGTTCGTCGTGATATCGGTAAGATCCAGACAGAGAGAGCTCATGAGCTGATGAGATGTGCAAACGTTATAATTCCTGAGGAAGGGGCAGGAGTTCCAGAGGTACAACAATTCCAAGAGTATCTGGAGAACTACAAAGTTGTAATATATCAATATGGTAATAAAGGCCGTGACGTCATTTATACAGGAGTGAGAGAGGGTAGATGTCTCAACTTGCTGTATCATGAAGGACATTACAACGTGATCACTTCATTGACAGCTGCATTTTGTTGTAATTATTATTGCGAAGACTGCCATATACCGTATGAAAAAAAAAATAGTCATCGATGTGGGGGTACATGTGTAGGATGTCTGCAGTCTCCGGCGTGTCATAAAGAGCAGTTGAAAGTGAAATGTGACGACTGTAAGAGAACATTCAGAGGCCCTGAATGTTATGAAAACCATAAGAGATTGGCAGGAAAAGACAGCGTCTGTGAAAGAATCAGGAGATGTGAGCAGTGTTTCAAAACTCTCAAGAGTGGAAGACAACATATCTGCGGAGAAATATTCTGTAAGATATGCAATCAACATGTCCCCGAGGGACACTTGTGCTACATCCAGCCTGATACTACGTTTCCAAAATTGAAAGACTTACTCTTTATTTTCTATGACCTCGAAACACGCCAAGAAAAAACAATGGAAGATGGTTCTTTATTACACGAGCCTAACTTATGTGTGTTCAAACAATGCTGTGACAGTTGTATGAACGGGAATTCCAAAATTTGTTTGAAGTGTGGAATACGACTGCATATTTTGAAATCTAGCCCCATAGAACGGTTCACGGAGTTTGTAATGAACCAAAGAAAAATATTCAAACAAGTTGTAGTGATAGCACATAACGGCTCAGGATTTGACCACAATTTTATATTGAATTATATTCTCACTAAAACAGTTCTGAAACCGGAAATAATAATGAGAGGTACAAAGATAACTATGATGTTAGTAGGGAATGTGAAATTTCTCGATTCGCTGAATTATTTCCCGATGGCTCTTTCTAAACTTCCGAAAGCATTTGGACTTGATGATAACTTCAAGAAAGGCTATTTTCCACATATGTTCAATATTATCAGCAATGAAAATTATGTCGGACCATTACCTGCCATCGAGTTTTATAGCCCCGATACAATGTCAGAAGATGATAGAAATATTTTTCTCACATGGTACGAACAGCATAAAAATGATGAATTCAATATGTGTCGTGACATTGTGGACTATTGTATCTCTGACGTTGAAATTTTAGCAGCCGCATGCCTCAAATTCCGTCAACAACTCCTTGATAATACCAATGTATGCCCCTTTACAGAAGCCTGTACCATTGCGTCTGCCTGCAACAAAGTATATAGGAGGAATTTCTTACCGGTAAATACCATCGGAATTATACCGAAAAATGGGTATAGATGGCGAGATAACCAATCAAAAATTGCTGTTCAATGGTTAGTATGGGAAGAAAAACAACGTAGTATAAACATTATACATGCAGCCAAACAGCAAGAAGCCGTAGTCAATGGAGCTAAGGTGGATGGTTTCTGTCCAGAAACAAACCAAGTGTTTGAATTTCTTGGCTGTTACTGGCATGGCTGTCCACAGTGTTATAAGTATCAAAGAGATCAACCCTTATCCGACAATCCTTCGGAAACATTGGATTTAAGATACGAGTCTACAGTGGCCAAGACTGAGAGATTACGTAATTTTGGCAGTGAAGTTATCGAAATGTGGGAATGCGGTTTCAGAAAACAACTGAAAGGTGAGATGAAAACATTCACTGAAAACCATCCTCTCCTCAGGAATACACCTCTTGATGCTCGAGAAGCATTTTATGGTGGGCGTACAGGTAATATGGTAGAGCACTATAGGTGCCGAGAAGGAGAAAAAATCAAATATGTTGATGTGTGTTCTTTGTACCCGTGGGCATGTAAATACGGTAAATTCCCCGTCGGTCACCCTAGCGTATACGTTGGGAAAGAATGCTCTAATTTTGATCTGAGAAACACCGATGGGCTCATCAAATGCACAATTCTTCCCCCTGGAAATCTTCAGCATCCTGTCCTTCCACAGAAGATGAATAATAAATTGATGTTTGTGCTTTGTCGTACTTGTGGTGAACAAATGCATACATCAGATTGCGCACATAATGATGAAGAAAGAGCACTCACGGGTACATGGGTGATTGATGAAGTCTTGAAGGCAATAGACATGGGATATGAGCTGAAATATGTGCAAGAGATATGGAGTTATAAAACCCAAAAATTTAGTAATATCACGAAAACGAAAGGCTTATTCACAGACATGATGAACAAATTTATTAAAATCAAACAGCAGGCTTCAGGATGGCCCAAGCATTGCCGTACATTAGAAGAACAACAGCAGTATATCAACCAGTTTTTAGAACGAGAGGATATTCAGATGGAATTTGCGGAGGTTCTTGAAAATCCAGGACTTCGGTCATTGGCTAAACTCATTTTAAATTCATTTTGGGGCAAATTTGGACAGCGAGAGAATCAGCCAAAAACGAAGATAGTAAATGACCCTGAAGAATTTTTTAATATAATTAGTAATCCATCGATAGATGTCAATAACGTGCTAGCCGTCAATGATGATACGCTTGTGGTCAGCTATAACCACATTGATGAGGCATACGATGTTCTGACCACTGTTAACATCGCAATAGCAGCATACGTAACTACCCAGGCACGACTCAAGTTGTATAGTTATCTCGAACAGCTTGGTGACCGTGTTTTATATTATGATACCGACAGTGTCATTTATATTTCGAGGCCAAATGAATTCGATGTCCCGACAGGCGAGTTCATAGGTGATATGACAGATGAGTTAGAGTCATATGGTCCGATGTCATATATTACTGATTTCGTCTCTGGCGGTCCAAAGAATTACGCCTATAAAGTATGGTCCACTAACGAAAATTCAGAAAAAATCATATGCAAGGTCAAAGGGATATCATTGAATTATGAAACCTCTAGAATAATCAATTTTGACTGTATAAAACAAATGATTTTGACACAGTCCGATCCAATCCCCATAGTTTCGAGGAATATTCGACGCACGAAAGAACATGAAGTGGTGACGCGAGAAGAAACAAAGATGTATCGCCCCAATTCTACAAAAAGACGATTTTTCGCTGATGGTCGTTCTGTCCCATATGGATTCAAGAAAATTAAAAACTGATAAGATCTTGAAATAACTGATGGTTAATATTATAATTATGACAGATGTATTTTTGTGAATAATGATTCGTTGAATTCATGTTATATTTTGTGTAGCATAATTTCTGTTCAATTTTATTGATATTCATCCACTAAAAACATACTAATGGAAGAATTTACATATAAGTGCATGACAAAACTATATATTAGGTATGTACATTATGTACCCACCCACTATCTTCATAAGGCATCTAATTTAAAGATTCCATTATTTCTTATTCATGATACTTTTCTATATACCAATAGAGAGCTTTGCATGTTTTATTTTTATTTTTCAATTATGACATATTATTTTTTTATGGATAGTCATTTGTTGATATTGTGTTCTATTTTGTTTACCATACCTTTTGTTTAATTTTATTGATATTTATTCACTTCATCATCGATGTATAATTGCCAACTATGTTAATAAAGAATGTGATATAAAGATCAAGCCATTTTGTATTCTTCATTTATATATATATATAAATACCAACGAAACTGAAAATTTTGCCTATTGGCGTCAGAATAGCAGAATCGATCAGTTTCAGGTGTGGTAGATGCGACAGGAGTGGCATATATAGCAGTAGTGAGGGCAGTAGTGAGGGCAGGGGTGGCAGATAGTAGAAGAAGCAGATGGCAGGAGAGGCAGGTATAGTTGAATATTTCTACTCGTCGATATTTGACTCGGCGTTTCACCTCCCCATCACCCAATTGAATTTTTGTGTATAAAACCTGCATTCCACATTCCGGTCCTCAACAGATCAAGTCAGATGCAGAGAGTTGAAGTAGGTAATTTCTTTACGTCAGTTCAGGATAGTCGGTCATCCAACCAGCGTCTCGTGAGGTGATATCCGTTTTTTTTTATTCTTCACATGATAATATAATATGAGATTATGTACCTACGTGCCAGATAGCAGGAGTGGAAGAGATGGATTAACAGATAGCAAGGGGTAGGACTGCCGGAGTGGCAGATGTCAGGCGAGGCCGTCGGCAGGAGTAGCATATGCGACAGGTTTTTTTTGTATCGCTTGGAGCGCACGTAATGAGATCCTTATAATGTTCAAAGAACATCGTGCGTTCCTAGGGAGGATAGGAAAAGGTAGTAGGTGTGGTGGGTAGCAGCAGTGGCAGGTAGCAGGTGCGGCAGATAGCAGAAAGGGCAGAGCAGGAGTGGGGAAGCAGGTGTCACGCAGCAGGACAGGTAGATGGCAGGAGTGGCAGGTAGCAGGAGTTGCAGGTGGCAGGAGTGGCAGGATGCAGAAGTTGCAGGTTGCAGGAGTGACAGAGCAGGAATTGGGAAGCAGGTGTCAAGTAGCAGGACAGGCAGATGGCAGGAGTTGCAGGTAGTAGGAGTGGCATGTGGCAGAGGAGTGGTGAAAGAGGTGGAAGGATCGGCAGATAAGAGACATCATCATCGTGTATGTGTTTATGTCTCTCGTGAATGTTCGACTTGTCCCTAAGGAGTGTGCGAGCATTCCATTCCTAAACTGCTCAAATCCGATGTAGCCGAGTTGATTAGGCCAGTCTACGTCAGTCGGTCGACAAGGTTACGTCGTTATGTGCAGTGATATTTTTGGAATTTTCATTGTTGTTTTTGATTTCTTCCACTTTGGTATATGTATTGTTTACGCAGGTCTGAATTTAATTGACACGTCTCTGTAAGAGTATGCCGAAAAAATTAGGTGAGTGTTGTACATTACTTTGTTTCCGATATAGATAGATGCAGATGTTTTGTCCTCATTGTTCGTGAGGAAGGGTGGGAGGGAGGTTGGTTGAGAGAAAATAGGGTAGGAGGGAGGTAGGAAGAGTGCGAGGGAGGAAGGTGTGTGGAAAGGTGATGAATGAAGGTAATTGACATAGTGACAGTGACATACACATGCGAGAAAAATATGCTGATTGTGCTGCTGTTGATGAAACAGACGTATCTAGCAGAGAGAAGCAATGCCAGACGCCTGAACACCAAAAAGTGTGATTTTAGAATCAGATGTATGTATACCTAGCTAACTACAGTGCACCACAGCCGCCGCCGCCAAGTGGAATACTCACCTTGCTGTTACTGCTTATGTTGAATTGACGACTACAACACAGGTGAGTGATCACTCTCCGAAAAAAATCTTTCATTTTTTTTTCAATAAGAAAACATAACCAATATGGTTTACACACAAAAATGAGGGGGCCTTGCCAATCTATGGTCCTAATATATATTATTATGATTAGGATGTGGCTCCACCTTTTAACATCAAACCATTTTCGATACACAGCTGTAAAATAGGTACAGACACGCGATAAATCAACTTCCTACCTCAAGTATACGTCCTCCCCAAACATCCCGAACGTGCAATCATCCAGATGCCTTCAACCATTAGTCACCACCGACACCCCCAACTCCATGGCAGTCGCACCGTAAGAGTTCAGACACCTTCTCCAATTATGTTGGTATACCTACACTGCAAACCACACCCACAGGATGATGGAGTAAACAGGTACCCAATATCACACCCCATCATCGTAAACCTGTAATAGCATCCAAGATGGCACCATGTTTCATTACCACCCCACAACCAATCATTTCAATGCCAGAATAATGGCCCCGCAAACGTTCAATCCGGTCCGAGCACCGCCCCACCAACCCCTCTATAACTCCGCCCTTGCTAGACCTCGCCCACAATTCCCCCTCTCAAAGTCCCACCCCTTTGAAGCCCCACCCCATTCCCCCTTCCCCACCTAAGACTCCGCCTTCCCTAGGCGCCGCCATCTTGGTCGGTCTGAAGTGCGGTAATACCTACTAACACGTCGTAGTTTCTAAGAAAATAATTATTTTTCAAGTTTTTTCAACATAGCTCCCGTTCTACGGTTTGGCACAACTTTTTCTATCGACTGAATCATTTCTTTCAATGTAATGAACACTCTGTAGAAATTTCATGACGGAACACGCCGTAGTTTCCAAGAAAATAAATATTTTTCAAGTTTTTCAACATAGTTCCCGGCCTACGGGTTGGCACAACTTTTTCTATCGACTGAATCATTTCGTTCAATGTAATGAGCACTCTTTGAAAATTTCATGACGAAACACGCCGTAGTTTGCAAGAAAATGAATATTCCTCAAGTTTTTTCCAATCTAGCACTCAATGACTTTTTCCAGTTTTGTTAAACATACTGGTTTGTAAATATTTCGTTCAAGTTCTTTCTCATATTCATAAAAAAAATGATGTGGCAACACTGTATAAGATTAAATTGCTGCATCATAGAAAATTTCCCCTACGTCAGAATTTGTGGATGAAGGTTTGTGGATAACTTCACACTAATCCTTTTCCATAGGGCGTTATAGGAGGTTAAGGGTGGAGAAGTAACTTTTGTTTTGCCCTGTATAATGATCAAGCCGTCAGCTTCTCTCAGGACCTAATATTCAGGCTAACATTCCGTGACATGAATATACGATTTGGTCGAAATTTCACCAAAATCCGACAAGAATTAAAAAAGTTACAGGGCAAACGATTTGGCAAAATTTTTTGATGGCCTTTTTTTCTGGCGGTGATTGTATATACTGGTACTGGCAGGTACAATGAACTTGACCAGTACCAGTATATCACCTGATGAAGCTACTGTGTTAGCGAAAACAGTCGTGTGTTTGAAAATTTTGTGGAAATCTTATCGTTTGTGAAGTTTTTACATTTGCAATGAATTTCCATCAAGTTACAGCCGAGTCAATTCAAAATTTTCGTAGATTTCTTATGCAACTGAAATATCCGTCATTTATTGATGAGAATATAAAGAGGATAGAAATCGCGCTTACAGGGAGGTACCAGTTTTATCTTCGGAAAGGGTTGAAAATAAGACATCTCAGGATTCCGAATTTACTTGGAAATCTTCCAAATTGAACAATGAAATTATTATTTCGGGAGCGGAACACAAAATTTTTTCCGGAGTCGTAGCGTAGCATGGGTGAATTTCAGGTATCACCTTCAATAAGGAACCACCACTCTTATTATTTTATTTATTCTGAATTGGTGGTTGAATACTTGATGGGATATATAGGAACAAAATTCAAAAAAATGTTATTTATCAGTTGGAACAGATCATTTTCGGCCTTCAAGATTCCAGACGCTTATATATGGAATAAAATTGTGATACTCTACTGAATTAGCATATTTCTGAAGCCAGTAGTGTTAAAAAAAAAATTCATTGTTGTTTTCATCCAATTTAATCGAGAATTCATTAATAGAGAATTTCTGAAATTCGCCTTTGCTTCTTCATACGATTCTTCCCCCAAATAACGATTTATAATATATACTCCTATAGCGTTACAATCTTTTTTTGTGTTGTTGAAGGAATTTTCAATTCTCTGGTGATATTGTATCTTCGACTGCTTGGAAATATAGATAAATTATAGATTTTGCATGGTTCTCTACCAAAAAACGACTTCCTGAAAAATTTAGCATTAGAAAGAAAGTTTAGATTTTCCAAGGAAATACTATGAATTTCCAAGTCGTGAATCACGATTTCTGTGGGGCCCTAAGCTCAATAATTCTTGGGGCTGCTGCGAGCCTGCGGACCCTTGCCTCATTTCTCCTTTTTTTAAATAATTTTTCAAATAATAATTCCATCAACTATTTTTTCCCGAATATAAACAGAAAAAACTGAACATTTAGATATTAATGAAGGTATATAGGTAGGTATATTATAAAACAGAATTAAATAATAACATGAAATCGAGATTTTTTTATGTTCTGGTTTTCACGAAAAGGGATATCCTGTAATGTTCAGAGAACATCGTGAGAACCGAGGTGAGAACCAAGGGAAATAAGGTAGGAATTGGTTTTCTTTTCAAATTGCTGAAGGTTATATGCCTCGGGAAAAACCTCCCTTGACAATGTGTTCCAGAGCCTCGCTGTTCGTTGGATAAACGAGTCTTTGGAAAGAGATGTTCTGCAGGTCTCCAAACTGACCACGAAGGGGTGCCAAGCCTCAACTCGACGTGTTAATCTCGCGGGGAGTGCCAAGGGAGGAACATTTGTTGATACTTCAAAAGAGCATCGTCCATGAAAATATCTATAAAATAGAGCCAGATCGCCAACTTTTCTACGGTGTTCCAGAGAAGTGAGTGAGTTTGTGAGCGAGGCTTCACCCACGAAACGAATTGCCCTTTTTTGGACAGAATCCAACAGTTTCAGGGTATGTTTGGATGCTGCACTCCAAATATGGGAACAGTATTCCAGGACAGGTCGGATCTGTGCCTTATATATAGATTATAGGCAGCTGTCTGGAAGTGAAATAGGTCCTGGCCCGAAACAGAAAACCAAGTTTTTGGGATGCACTTTTAGCAATTGTTCTCACGTGATTTTCCCAAGAAAGGTTATTGCTGATTGCTGATAGTAATATACCAATCATCGAAATGGATGTCTTCAAAGATATGTTTACTCCTGAATAGATTATGTTGGGCACATACCAACAGAATAAAATATTTTCAAGTGAATTCAGGAAGTAACCATTAACGAAATTACTGGGACAAACATTACGATAGCACTAATTTTTTCTGATTTTCTGATGTGAATTATTTCATTGCATCATCATAAATCAAACTGTTTGTCGATACATTGTAGATGGGAAGGCCCTGCTTCGCAACTGGTTACTGGTAAGTGTTATGGACAACTTCAAAGCAGTATATGAATTATTAGGAAATACGTCCATCATTACCTTGAAAAATGTTTATAATTTTCGAGCAACTTGCAATGTTAGTAAAGTAGCGACCGCAACTCAAAATAGGTATTGCTCAGAGGAACAATTCATCTTTGTTATTAATCCTGCAGAGTCCCTGCAGGCCCTAAGCTTAAGCATACTGAGCGTACCGGTGAATCCGCTTCTGGACTGAATCAATTAATTTCTGAATTGAAATCGCACTTTTTCGAAAATTGTTCTATACACATTTTGGTAGTCAACCCACCCAATATAGAAACAGAAAGTGATATTGATGAAAGATTACATTTTAGAAGCTATCACTGCTATCAATATAATGAATAATTAAGTTGTGTGTTGTGGGCATCATGCAATCTTATCAACATCATGATCGGACTTTCTGGGAATTTCATAATGAGAGAAATGTCAACCGAGAAGAAATACGAAGACAAATCATTATCGAATGCCGTTCAAGGTCTCACATATTTATTAATTTATCTTAGATCCCATCCAAAGATCATTTTAATTCAGTCGTTTATTAAAAAATGGGTTCCGAGCTATAGCTCCTACACAGATTTCATCGTGATTGATAACAACGTATGCGCGTATTTCATATCAGTCAAAAGGGTAATGATTATATTAAAATTTGTTATGGATTGTATTGAACTATAACTGACATGGAACTAATATTCAAATGTTACATTCAAATTTAAAAGTAATTAACAATATTATCGATAGATGTCTTACTAGTAAAGTAAACAACACTACAATATTATAAATTGCAAATTAAAAATTGTATAATTATGCACAAATACATTATTAGGTATATACTTTCCAATTCGACAGATATATAGAGGGTGTTTTGTTCACTGATGTATACAGGGTTTCTCACGGTGTAGCCGATCGTTAGAAGTTGTTGTGGATAGAAGAAACTTGGAATTCTGAATTTTTCTATTACGGGGTTAGTCATCATTGAATTTTGAAATATTTTTAAGGTTACACCACTTCCGGTTACACCGGAAGTTATCATTAACTTCCCTATTTTAAAGAAATACCCTGTATCTCGCCTTGTATATTATTTCATTTTTTGATTAACAATAAAATGATTTCATGATGAGTTGCATATGAGGGCCAGGTAGCCGTGCGGACAGAGTGTCAATATTCTAATCCGCATTCGCTTGTCGGTCGTGGGTTCAATTCCCAGCGACTGCAGAAATTTTTCTGATGGCCCAAGAAAGTCTTTGGGATCACACGTTAAAAGGTAAGGCCCCCGTCATTCCTTGCTCGCACAAGACTCTCGAAGACTTCTGAGGGTTGCTCGTAAGGGGGCAACCGAATGACGGATAGAACAATTTTACAATAACAACAACAACAACAACAATCTGGTTTCCTATACCTATTTTCAACAGTTTCTTAGATATCCTGATTGTTTGGAAAATTTTGAAAGATATATAATCTTGATTTCAAACCTGTATCTTTTACCCATTTTAAACTGATGGTAAGCGCTTCTGAGGTCGAATGAAGCAGAAGTGAGATAAATTATTGTTGATATGCTCACTAACCTAACATTTTCCACGTCTTGTTCCTATACCTGGCACTGGTGCGGTATGGCATTAGAGCACCTGGTCCATACACAAATATGTCACTCTGTGGTTGTATTTATATCGAAACTACAATTCGAACATCCTTGAAGATTGAATAAACCTGCTGTTAATGCAGGTAGAATATTCTCACCACACGGTTATTTCACATTGTATTCAATTTTTTCGGTTGCAGAAAAAGAAGCATGTTTCAATCGGATCAAAAGTGGCTTTGTTTGACTCGCAAATTTTGTTTCCACTCGGCTTCGCTAAACACTCCGCCTCGCAAATGCAGAATTCGCTTGTCAAACAAAGTCTCACTTTTGATCCTAATAAAACAATCTACTATTACTTCTAACTTCTGATGATCAACAAAATTACAATATTCGATGTGAACTTAATTTGTGCCCAGTTTGTTTTGAGTTTTCGAACTGTTCATATTTACCAGTGCATGTCGCTTCCATCTAAGCGACAAACCAGTTGGAAAACATTATCAGAACACGACTGCTGGCTGCTTATCAGCGCAGATTTCTTATCACAACGAACATAATAATGCCATTGTGCTGATATCCATATATTGCCTTGGGCTCCCACTGCTGCTTAATGGTTTTTTGTTATATTACTGCGTTTCATAAAATGGATATCATGAGCGGGTCTCGAACTATAAAAATCCACTCAACTACACACAGCTCGCAAAGTCAACTCTGCAGAATCAGAAAGAGTTGATTCCATTGTGTCAATCTGATGGAACGATTCGTTTCAGAGATTATTCTACTCGTCAGTGCAGGGGTGTCCCCAGATGGCATTGATGACCGCCATCTGGAGTGAACTTCATTGAATGAGTTCATTGTACCAGTATATCACCTGACGAAGCTACTGTGTTAGCGAAACATGTTGTATGTTTAAGAATTTTGTGGAAATCTTATCGTTTGTGAAGTTTTTAGATTATATTTGAATATTCAAAGATGAAACAAGGATTGACGATGAAGGTGACAGATATAAATAGGTATGTGGCGTAAATTCGACTAGTGTGCATGTACAACCCCATTCAATGTTCTGCGTGGCATATAGCCAGGAAACTAGTTGTTTTTCTCTCCATCAGGTTTGTTTATTTTATGAACATATTATGGTGGTAATGACTTTGAGTTTCTCCTTATTTACCAACAATTTATTCCACTTTGAGTATTTTGGCTTTTTCCTAGTTGTTAAAACTGAGAAGTGAGAACTAACATTGTCCTCTTATTTGTTGTTCATAGCTCAGTGCCTTTCACGTGTGAATTTGTTAGCAGAGAATGATTCTGCAGTAGAATTTACGCACTGATACACAATGTTGAATATATTTTTATATTCGTAAAACAATTACAACATACCTAAACAACTATCATCCTAGCAACATGATACCGAGTGAATTCACATGATCACAATAAGTGTAGGTCTATAATAAACGAATTTATTCTAACACCCCCGCTTCATGTGATATTCCTGGTGATCGGCATCAATCCTATCTTCCTAGTATTCTGTATTAACTTTTCTCCACATAGACCTTTCGTCAAAGAGTCAGCTAGCATATCGTGAGTACTTATAGAATTGATAACAATATCACCATCATTCTGTTTGTCTCTCACAAAATGATATCGTATATGGATATGTTCCTTCCTGGGCCCATACCCTGTTAGCAAGGACTGATTCTGCAGTGGACCTTGAGCACTGATACACAATGTTGAATATATTTTTATATTCGTAGAACAATTACAACATACATGAATAACAATTATCCTAGTAACATGATACCGAGTGAATTCACATGATCACAATAAGTTTAGGTCTATAGTTAACGAACTTATTCTGACACACCCGCTTCATGTGATACTCCTGGTGATCGGCATCAATCCTATCTTGCTAGTATTCTGTATCAACTTTTCTCGACATGGACCTTTCGTGAAAAAGTCAGCTAGCATATCGTGAAGGGAATGATTCTGCAGTGGAACTTACGCACTGATACACAATGTTGAATATATTTTTATATTCGTAGAACAATTACAACATACATAAGCAACTATTATCCTAGTAAGAATTGAATTATAAAAAATAGCTACTATTTGCCTTTGACCGTTTGACGCCACGTAGTATCCTCCTGGAGCGTCCTTTGAGCAGTCGAACTGGAACTGGAATTGTCATAAATCACATCAGTTCGGCTGATCGATCCTCAATGGCTGTCCGCAAGTCGTCGAGATAATATTTTCACTTGCGTGGTTTCACGGCAGATAGGGATTGGCGTCTTTCGTCGGTCATCTAGATTAATTTCTGATGCCGGAAGTCTACTTCGAGCATATATTCGCGCTTGCTCGTCGTCTCAGAAAGATAAGTGGACAACTTCTGCTTCAACGGGTTCCGGTTCACCCTCCCTTATGGGTGAGAAATACGGTGTTGACGAAGCCAAGCGCAGCCAAGTGCGTTACAAACATACTAGAACAAGTGTGAAAAAGTCACACAACGTTTTCTACCAGCGTGCGAAAGATACCCAAAAGTTAACATGAAGAAAGATTTCTTATTGAATACATATCAACAAATCAATTATTATAAATATCAATATTGACCTTGCAATTTGTAGCATTTTGCAAATTAATTGTAGAGGCTAAAATGTATTTTTCTACAAGCGTGCGTGATTCACCCTATACCCTCACGCAATTTAATTTGGGAAGTGTCATTTTTCCGCAGTAGTGCGGGAAAACATTTATATAATATTCGCGCAAAATATGAGTGGTGGGTGACACAATATGAAAATTTTTGTTTTTTTCTCGCAGTATTTAGTAAGTTTGTACAAAATCATCCATCAAATTGCTCTATTTATTGTGAAAATGAAGAAATATTGAGAAATAATAATTGATTGTTATATAAATCCCCCTATAGCCTTCAATTGATCTAATGTGCGAAACAATTGTTGTCATGTCAATCAAAACACAAATTAGTTAGTGTTATTATCAAGGTGACAGACAGAGAGCTACTGTCATTTTCGATTCAGTGGAATTGCGATGAGAAACTACCAGCTACAGATGCGATACAGATGAGTTATTGCCAACGAAGTCTTAAGAAGCACTACACGGGATTTATTGAATGGTGCAATAGTAAAAAAGTGAAAACACCAAATGAGTATTTTTTTCCTAGAAATGTCTGAAACCTAGAGGCCAAACACCATGGTCATGCTGGCTTCCGCAATAAGCTTCAAACGGTACGGTGTTTTAAGTTTCATTTGAAACTATGTTGACATGCAATATCAGATGTGATGGTTGAAACGAATAAATGCTCTACTGTTCCTGAAATTTTAGTAATTAACCTCCATTACTAGAAAGTAAAGTCAACTTCTATTGAACAAATGTATTCTTTAACCAATATCATCAGTGATCTACACTGCTCGCAAACAGCCACAGAACTATCCACATAGCTGTGGTGAGCAGTCTATATCAATGATGATAGTGTCATGATAATTTCAGTTGGTCATTGACTGTATCTTTGGACTCTTCCTTGCTCCTGCAAATTTCAGAATCCTACCTCGATAATTACCTAAGATACGGGGGTGCTTCCATGAAAAGTGAAACAAATTTCATGACTGAGAAATAGTATAGTATAAATAAAAACAAAAAGCTCAAAGTTATATCCACACAATGTTCATAAAATGAACAAGAATGGTAGATTTCGGGAGAAAAACAACTACTCTCCTGGCTAATACCACGCAGAACATTAAATTACACATCCTCCCGAAAAAAAATTCATCATCTCGTATAAACGAATACTGATACAAGTGATTCTTTCCTGAATGCATTACCTAGGCATTTTATGTACATTGCCACTCCCGTATAGAAATTTCAGTTTTGGAGTGTTTCTTTTCTTCTTCTCTACTCAGATGGCGTTGCTTTCTCATTGTCTATGAAGAATGCCTCTGGGGGAATATAACGCCGACTTGATTTTTGTTTGGCTAGGCTATACGCTCAGTCGGCGGTTTTAGGACTGCTAGCTGGAGACTGCCCTGCACTGATGAGAGTCAAAGAGCTCGAAACCGGTCTGTAGGTGTATAGCGTGGCCTGGCTAAATCGAAATCAATAGGTATGCGGGAAAGAATCACTTGTGTCAGTATTGGTTTATACGAGTCGATGCATAGATTTCGGGAGGATGTAATTCAATGTTCTGCGTGGCATTAGCCAGGAAAGTATAGTTGTTTTTCTCCCGAAATCTATACCATTGTTGTTCATTTCATGAACATTGTGTGGATATGACTTTGAGCTTTTTGTATTTATTCAACATTTCATTCAACTTTGAGCATTGTGGTTATTTCGTAGTTGATAGTATAGAATATCACTGAAGATCGCCCCAGTTGGTCATAGGGTGTATTTTTGGTACATCTCTCGCTCCCTGCAAATTTCAGAATCCTTACTCAAATGTGAGACCGCGGGGGATGTATAATATACTATTTATAAAGGAAAAAACACAAACACTAAGTCGGTCGACCACAAAGTTTAATTACAAAAGTTTTGTGACTAGTTTTGGCTCAAGCAGCCATCTTCAGACACAATATACAGTACCTGTAAAGATATTGGTTTACAAGAATAATATGACATATTGAGGAAAAAACATACATATAAAAGGACACGTGGAATCACATAATTAAATTAATTGGAATTTGAATAGCAAGGTCATTTGGCCAAAAATTCAAACCGGTGAAAGAATTGATACTTTTTTGAACCGACTGAACAGCCAAAAGAACCTAATGATAAATAGATTCAACATTGACAAAAAATTGGGAAAAACCAGCAATAAATTCATTCAAAGGAGTTTCATCTTAAAATGGCCGTTTTTTGAAAGACAAAATCAGAGGAGAAGGCAACGAAATGTCAAGCATAGCAACAGACGTTGACAGAATTACAGGACAAATGACAGTGACATTTGATAAAAACCCAAATGACATGCACAATATAAGATTACAATTTTGAGCTATGATAATGTTGCAGTAAAATTCTGAAAAATGAATTAATTACAAAATTCATTATGTCTAAAAAACCTAAAGGAGAAATAAGTGGTAAAGCCGCAAAATAGAACAGGGTCGGCTTAGGTAAAAGATGTAAGATAAAAATGGTCATGAGAATTCAAGTGTGCGAAAAATGTGGTTTCGTTCAAAATTAGTTTGATCATTAAGACAGTTAAAATTTGAATTGTTTATACATTTTTGCATTTCTAAAATTTCTAGGAGGTTTAGCCGTGGACCTTTATTACAAATGTGGCTAATATCCATATTGGAGATGACATCGAAAGAATGACTGGAATCAATAATATGATTTGCAAAGGAAGATGTAGTGTTAGGATTATCTGAGTTGAGAAATTTGTGGATGAGTCTGTTATGTTCAGAGGCACGAGTTTCAAAACTTCTACCAGTTTGACCAATATAAGAAGAGTTACAATCATTACAAATCAATCTATACACACCTTTTTTGATTGAGAAATCTTGTCTTTCGAATTAACAAGTAAATGTTTGAGATTGAAGGAAGTTTTATAGGATATGTTTATATTGAAATTTTTGAAAAGTTTTGAAATTTGAACAGAAAAAATACCAAAGAAATGTAAGGATTTGAAAACAGGGGGATCAGTAACTTGACTTACTGTTACATTAAAAGTGAGTCTGAATCTAGTATAAAATTTAGTTGAACAAAAGTCACAGCGATAGTGCTACTGAGAGATTTGATTTTATTTCCTTGTGTATCATTAGCTCCATGTAAAATAATAAGAAATAAGTAGGTAGGTACTATTTTTAATTTTTCAATCGATTCATTTTTAAATACAAAAACTCGGCTTTCGTGCCGGTTAAATATACTGAATATGAGCGTGAGCAGTATCACCTTATCTATGAAAAAAAATATATACCTACTTGCAGTCCTGAGCACTCTTGATAATCTACTCTTAGATGATAAGGCGAAATTTATATTTTTATTTGCGTTCTCCTTAACATCTAGAAATAGTCGGTCTAAGTGCCGAAGAAATTTTACATGTAAATTATCTGAATGCAAGCATTTTCGATAAGCTATCTTCCTTATAACTAGGACTTTTTCATGCTTGTCTTGATAACAAAAATGCAAAACAGCTGCACTCCATTAAGTGTAGATAAATTAAAATTCAATCAAATCGAATAATTATCAAGAAGGTTATTTTGAATTAATGCGAACTTATATATAAATCTCTCAACGATATCACAACAACAAATAATCAGTTAGGTGAGTGGTTACTTGCTTATAGCGTCTGGCTTGTATGAACTAAAATAAACATGGGATCATCGAAAAAGATAACGCTGAATTGAAACTATAAGTATAGGTATGCATGAAAAATATTCACCACTATATAGGAGAAGTTGTGGTTGATAACGTTCTCCAGAATAACTAATTCTGAATAATATGATTGGTATATTCCAGCGTCACTCAAAAAAAGTCGAAAAATAGTGATTTTTCTGAAACCGACATTTTAATACCAAAATTAGCTCTTGAATTGAAGTTTCTATTATTGACACGAACATAGGTATGTTGCTAGGCAACATATTTAGTTCCTAGGAGCTAAAGTTGAACTTTATCTCCTAGGAACTAAAAAGGATTTACAAGACGTCATCAAGAATAAACAACATTGTTACGCTTGGTTACTTGGGTTGGGAGTGTTGGGACGCTGACTTGTTTCTGATTTCGGCAGATTTGGCATTTCATACCCATGCTGGAGATATAAATACACCTTATTATAGTTAACTATGGGAATTATGAACATCTTAGCCAAGTATTTTTGTTCTGATCAGGAAAGTCTTCAAGATTCACTTACTTGCTTGAACATTTTTTATGCTTGATCTGTATTTCATAAGTTATTCTCGGGATGGTTAACTTGTTTTCGAATAATCACGGCAAGCAATAGTTTTTTGTCTCAAATATTGTTTACCTCCATTTGATTATCAAGTCAAACACACTAACCTAACATTTTCCAAGTCTTGTTCCTATACCTGGCACTGGTGCGGTATTTGACATTAGAGCACCTAGTCCATACACAAATATGTCACTCTATGGTTGTATTTATATTGAAACACAATTCAAACATCCTTGAAAATTGAATAAACCTGCCTTTAATGCAGGTAGAATATCTCACCACACGGATTATTCAATATTTGGTGCATTACATACATATGGCACGGCATTGGTGGTTACTTCACATATTTATTTGAGTAAATTGTTTCGGTTGCAGAAAAAATAGCATAATTCATTCAGTTCAAAAGTGACTTTGTTTGACTTGCAAATGCAAAATTCACTTGTCAAACAAAGTGTCACTTTTGATCCTAATAAAACAATCTACTATTATTATGCAAGGGAAAAAAGTTGTAGATTCCAGGTTGTGTTGTCTAATAACACATGTCTGTATAATACACTATTTTTTAGAGCAGCAGTGCTCACAGTTACTGTGGCGGCATTTGAAGTGGCCCTTATATAAGAACCATGGGTCGTATATGGTAAAATCAATAACGGCATATTCGAGGTACAATGGTAAAATGGGCCAACAGGCCTAAGTGTCATCGGAGACTTCGGTCAGACGAGCCTTGAAAGGAGGTGATGGAGTGTTCAATCTGTACACCTACATGTAGGGATTCCCACTCTAGCATGAAGGGAATGGCCCTTCATGGTGTCCATAAAGAATTTTGGGCACCTACAAATACATGCTCCAAAAAATGTATAGATAAAATCCTCCTAGTAGTACAGAGGTGGCCAGAGTGAGAATGTGAATGCTAGTGCGAAGTGTTCGTCTCAGGGACTCCCAGGGCCGAACCCTTTATATCGTTAATATCTCTCTGAGGGTACCCAAGGGGGTGAGGAGTTTTCCAGTCAATAGTTGTGGCAAGATTGGCGATATTGGACGAAAACAAAAGAAAAGAAACAAAAACCTCCTTCTCGTTTGACGAGTTTGGGTATATTCAACGTGGTATGGTCGTTGCCTGAAACTTGCGGCCAATCAAAAACAATTTCAAGGACAATCCTGCGTATGTGCCTCAATGCTAAAAAAATAGAGTTAGTCGGCAAAGCTTTGGAATTCTTTGCCAATGGAAATATTCCCAGGAACTTATAAGTTCGAAAAGTTCCAAAAAAAAGATAATACCTACCTATACCTCCTTTTCCTTTCCTGCCAATGTACGCACGATGTAAGAACATTATAGGGATTCCCATTCGGGGGCTTCAAGAAATATGAATGTTTTCGTTCATTATTGATACTACAACGGCAATTATTTTCAGAAACATCGATATAAGTTTTTCGAAAACTGTAATAGATAGTTGAGTTGGCATAAGTTAGGTGGTCTAAACTCAGAATTCTGGAGTTTTCTATAAGTTGGGTCTGTTCATTAATTCAAGTATGAAATATCCTACCAGTTTGACCGATGTAAGCTTCTCAGTACGATTCGAAGACTCGAACAGTCGCTCGTTTGCCACGGTTCGCACGATCTCTACCAACGCATTTGGGTAGTAACCAAACTCGGTTTAGCCCCTTACTGGTGTAAAGTACCTACGATACATACACATTCCCAAGGAAGCATAAACCAACAAGTGAACCGGCGTAAACATCGGCTAATATTCCTTTATCGTCCTGCTGCTCGTATATTTGCTCACCTTTACCAACGGCTCCGGTACACACACACAGTAAGCAGCTTTATCATCCGTTATCAATCTTAGGTAATATCCATACAATGTCACGCATACATACTTACGAACGCCATTGCTTATTAATGAGATATCCGGGGAATATAATAAAATATCGCCGCGAAAATACGTTTAGCATGTAAGTAACGATCAGTACTTGGATGGATGCAGCCCTTATCGTTGATCAGAATGTCGGCGAATTTGTTCAGTCTGGTTCGAACGGAACCGAATGCTTCCAACATTTGTATGCCATGCGAATGGCATCCATTACGCGGATTCCTCAGAATTGCCTGGTGGGACGGTACTACTAATTTCGACGTCTTTTGTACCTCCAAACTTCTGCTTGGCAAAATACCATCATTGAAGAGACATGCACCTGATTGAGCGTTGAACAATAATTCCTTCCAAGTACTCCATCATTTTTCGATTTTGGAGTATATACAGGGTGTCCCTTGACTTGATGGCCATAGCTTAAGGATATATTCCTTGAACAATTTGAAGTCGAAAGTGTCTCAAACGCAATAGTTGGGAAGTTATGGGCAACAACATAAGCTCAACATAAGCTTGTCAGAAGTAACCATACCTTCGAAGACATCCATTTCGATGCTTGGTATTACTATCAGCAATAACCTTTCTTAGGAAAATCACGTGAGATCAATTGCTAAAAGTGCATCCCAAAAACTTGGTTTTCTGTTTCGGGCCAGGAGCTATTTCACTTTCAGTCAGCTGCTTATGATCTATAAGGCACAGATCCGACCTGTCCTGGAATACTGTTCCCATATTTGGAGTGCAGCACCCAAACACACCCTGAAACTGTTGGATTCTGTTCAAAAAAGGGCAATTCGTCTCGTGGGTGATGCCTCGCTCAGAAACTCACTCACTTCTCTGGAACACCGTAGAAAAGTTGGCGATCTGGCTCTATTTTATAGATATTTTCATGGACGATGCTTTTCTGAAATATCAACAATTGTTCCTCCCTTGGCAGTCCCCGCGAGATTAACACGTCGAGTTGAAAATTCGCACTCCTTCGTGGTCACTTTGGAGACCTGCAGAACATCTCTTTCTGAAGACTCGTTCATCCAACGAACAGCGAGGCTCTGGAACACATTTCCAAGGGAGGTGTTCCCCTAGGCAAATAACCTCCAGAAATTTAAGAAGAACACCAATTCCTACCTTATTTCCCTTGGTTCTCACGATGTTCTCTGAACATTACAGGATATCCCTTTTCGTGGGAACCAGAACATAAAAAAAGTAAATTTAATAACAACTTTGCTCACCGCAGTAGATTGCAAGAGGTGCTCCAGTTCTTTGACCACCGAGGTCACCTGACCATAATAATATTATTATTGGGGACGCCACCCAGGTAACCCACTTCATAATCCACTAAACGAACCTCTGTAAGAACTAAACCTATTCAGAACAAACTCTCGGATCTGGCATGTAAATTCATAAAACTAGAACACAACTTCAACATTCTTACATATTAGATCATATTATAAAGAACGTGTAGAAAGACGCCAGGCACCTTTCAAGTACCCCGAAAGAACCATTTGGGAAACAATCACAAACCTACAGTATCAAGTTTGAATTTTTGGAACATTTGGGTCCATTATCATTCTCTCTAAATGAAATTGAGATTCTTCCAAAATTTGAAATTTAATTTCAAGATTGTGTTGAGTTTATGCTTCATAACCTCGGTCATTACATTGTCCTTTCAATTTTTTCCTGTTTATCAGAAATCACCCAATTTTGGTGGTTGCCATAGTGAATGCGTGTACCACACAATGGAGGAACAAATTTTACAGCCTCACCTGCATAATAAAGTGATTATCATGAAGATCGGGCCCATTTATATGCGTAGTACCTGTTAAAACCCCAATTATGCCCATCCAATAAAGAGAATGATGGGAAACTAATTGGACCCCTTGTTGCTATTGAGAAGTTTATTTTATGTTCACCATGTTTTTCAATCGTGATGCACTTTAATACAACCTTGGAGTGTAGAGATTTTTATCTCCGATTAA
The DNA here is from genome assembly GCA_918026855.4 of Phaedon cochleariae. Taxonomy (NCBI): domain Eukaryota; kingdom Metazoa; phylum Arthropoda; class Insecta; order Coleoptera; family Chrysomelidae; genus Phaedon; species Phaedon cochleariae. The sequence continues at coordinate 9,834,114 of OU896715.1, read as the reverse complement.
GATTTTTTTGAAGCGTTTCGAGGAGTGTTAACATAGATACATTGATTAATGCATATTTTTTCTACTTGGAATTCATGCTCGTGTTACTCAATATGAAAAATTACTGATATATGATTGATGCCATGTAATAAATCAATAGGACATACCTACACTGCATTTTGAGACCACTTTGCAGTCTCTGTCCAAATCTTTTATAGACATAATGATAATAATAATCTGATCTCCGCCATTCCGCTGAACATTCTACCCAGTTTGTATAGGCTCATCTTATACGATGGCTAGAGTTCAAGTTCTTGACTGGATCTGAGCGTTACAATCCTCGATGGTAACGATCTGAGTTGAATACTTTTGGTTCGCCGTCTGGTTGCCCAGAAATCATCTGGCTTTTAAGGACCAATGCCTCGCATCTGCACAGAGGGACTCTACTGCACAGCATATTAGGTATGTGATACTGTCTCTGGTTCCTGGTCCTGCAGCTATGTTGTTGATGTCTTGGGGTATTCGTAAAAAACTCTATATTTGATCAAATCTCCAACCAGATTCGACGTATGTACATTAAGTTCGTGAGATGATTTTTTTCCATCCATCCAAGCAAGGGGATTTTTTTGAGAACTCTGTACTATTCAGAACGAGTTCGTATTGTTGCATCTCCGAATCGATTGCCAAGTTATAAATCGCTGTATCGTTCGTAATCAGACTTTGACTCGAAGCGGCCTAATCTGCGATCGCGAATCTAACAGAAATTTGTTCGACTGCATCAGCGAAATGTGTGCGTTTATTAGTAGTTATAAATCGAAAACGGCACGGTGACATGAGTTTGTTGATACATTAGCGATCGAGGCCTTATCTTTGCTGCCAGCTAACTTACTAAGCATTATAACGTCCGTCAGGTCCATGTTTGAATGCAATCGACGATCTGATCGCATCACGTGACTGGATGTTGCCACAGAGTGGACACAGGAGCCATTAGAAGAGTCAGTTGCCAGGGTAATAAACGCCATTATGGTATCGACAAGGTATGGATGTTGTTGACCGTGGATTGATTATGTTTCTGGGAGAGCTATAGTTTATCTCAACGAATAAAGGAAAGCTATGCCCTACACATGTGGAGAAGCTTTGTTCAACCGCTCAATGACTGCCATACAACCAGTATATAATAGTTATATATGTACCAAGTGCATTAAATAGATCCTAACGCCCGGAGGGTAACATTCACCCGAAGCCCTTTGGCCCGAAGGATGAATGCTGCCCGATGAAAAGCTCATCTGCCTGTTCTTGTTGACTTTCCATGTTCTACGTTCATTTTCATTTGCTAGAAAAGCTGACAAATTGATTGATACAGTCTAACGCAGCACATTTTACTAACGGGATTGAAAAATATCATATAAAGTACTAATTAAAATATCGTAAGATTTCTTACGCCTACGGATGTGACGTGACAGCAATCTCAGGGATGCCAGTACACAAAACTAAAGTCACTAGATCATTGAAGAAGAAGAGAGCTATGATCTGGCCATACCTAGGGTCCCTTGATGTAAATTGACGTATTTGTCATCTTAACAGGGTACGGACAGATCCTCGTCTCCTCTCACTCTAAAGTGTTTGTGAAACAGTTGAATAGTTCCATTTTTATTCCTTTCTGGGGATAAACACTAGATTTCTGACATTTGTTGTTTTTTAGGTTATATTGGGGACATTGACGTATCATACGTAATTTCCACATGTAATTTCTCATTCAACTCTACATATTATATCCAAATGATGATGATAATTTCCGAGTTTTTGATTTTTCAACTCCAGCATAATCTTTTTGAGGCAGTGAGCAAATTTTTGTGAAAGTTTAATACGTTTTACCAAATGGGACTGTTCTTAGGCAGAACACCTATCAATAAATGAATTTTGATTTCAGACTAAGCCTTTATGGTTGAGAAATGGTGAACAATTTCATGTAGGTATTCAAACTAATGTGCTCATAATATGTCATGTGTGCTGTAAATATTCATGTTGGGAACAGTTTTTCATGAACACTTAATATTTCCTGAATGAAGGTATACTTTTTTTCAAATGGTAGGGCATATGCCTCTTCTTTCAATCCTCCGTTTTAATCAAATCTGTTTCTACTAAAATGCATTCAAAATTTGTGGAGTGGATAATTATAGGCACAATGAGAAAGTATAATATGTGATTTCGTATTAGTTTCACCTCGAATATTTTGCTGATGTATTTACCAATTTTCCCCATTCGGTCACTTCACTTTCCATGTTCTAAGTTCATTTGCATTTGATGGAAAGCTGACAAATTCAAATTTGCCATCCAACTGTTTGATACAGCCTAAGGCAGCACATTTTACCATCCTTCCAAAACAGAATTGAATAATGTCGTACTAAGATCAAGATCTCTTTTAACGCCTATGAATGTGACGTGACAGTAATGTCATGTCAGGGACGCCAATACACGAAACCAAAGTCACTAGATGATTGAAACAGAAAGGAACCATGATCTGTCCGTACCGTGTTAGAGGACAAATACGTCAGTTTGCATCAAGGAACCCTAGCCATACCATGTTAAGATGACAAAGACGTAAAATTTGCAGCAAGGAACCCTAGTACATACTAGTCACTGGATGGTATTACTTATCTAACTAATACCATCCATCAGTGACTCTAGTACATACTATACTGTAAACAAATAGAAGGTGTATTTTAATGAATACAACAACTGAAATTGGTTTCTATCTCTTACCGTTTCCGGGATCCCATCAGCGGGGGTTCAATTCGATCCACCCAATCCATTCTATTATAGTTTATCTTCGAGAACCACTCGGCTGTAGTGTCGAATCCCCCACAATCCTAATCAGCCTTTCGCACAAATCAACAGGTCGTTCTCACACTAGTAGAGTATAGTAGTAGTCCGCAAATGGCGCAAATATACACACACACACACACCCTTCTCCACCGATCCACTGTTTATTAGCGAAGGGCGATAGGCTCGGTGCGGAGTTTGAAGGGTCGTCTTTTGGGGTATGGAAAGGCCACAGTCACAGTTTAGACTCGGGTGAAGTGAATTGTCTCGCCATTTCCAAGGGCTCTGTAGATTCATTCGTTGCTGGTTTCGTGGTGCTCACTTTGAACTTCGAAGGTGACTGCACTGGGGATGGCTGTTCTAGAAGACGACCCTGGTGAGTTAGGTTTTCTTTTGTTTTCTAGTAGTCTGTCAACACATTGAACGAATTTGTTATATCATTGCATAGTTCAAAGAACTATTCGTTGATTCGAAAGATGAAGTGAATACAGTTGAGAACATTAAAATCAATGAAGTTTACAGGACTAATATTATATGATTATTATTTACACAGGATGAGTTAGTCTCACGATAATTCAACATTGAAAAAAATTATATTCCGCTCCTGATATTGGTTTCGTTCAGAAGGCTACCTGTTGAAGTTTTTAGAGTTTAATTCATGTACGGAATTTGAACCCAATCGAATGATCCCTGTTTTCGATATGACCGATTGAATATTTGTCAAAATACACAAATCACTCTGTATTCCAATAACGAAGTGGTTTTTGACATTTTTGTATAATGATATTTGTATAGTAATATAACATTTTGAGGCAACACGCCATGACTCACAAAAACATCAAGTAAGAGATTCTCCTTGAGCTATGTACAGTGGGGCTCAAATTAAAAGTAACGACTTCTGTGAAAATCCCTTTAAAATTTCAGTTTATGCACCCAGACTAATATCTATTCCAACCGCCCGCTGTTTCAATCACTTATTTCTTATGGTGAGTTGTGGTACGAGATAGTCAGATATCTGAATATTTCTAAGATTTGGGGTTAATATTCACATCGCTAGAGTAATATTTTATGCTTCATCTTATGAAGTTGACCCATGGTTATTCATTGTTTGATTCTAGTTGATTCTATGGATTGATAGATATAGTTGGAGTACTTCTTGAATAAAGCGACATCGGTATAATTAATTTTTTTTCAAATTGAAGTTTGTCGTTAGTATATCCTATAATTATTTTTCCCATGAAATCATATTTCTTAATCGTTCTTAAGAGTTATTTTTCTCTGAATACCTATTTTTGATATAAGAACTAATAATTCTCATCAGCATGTGCGATATGAAAACGGTATACACATAATTATCTTGAAACGCGAATATCTACCTACTTCCAGAAATTTTATTTTTAAAGTATAATACTTGAGCTTCGATAAATCGTGCAGATAAAGGACCCCGCACTTTTTCTATATATAAAAATGGCGTTCTGTCGAATCTCCTGAATTTCTGGTATATTAGAGAACTCGACCTGATGATCAGATATGCCGAATCCTAATCCCATCCTATGAACAGTTTTTGAGATACAGGGTGTTGAAGTTGAGAAATGCCCCCTTTTCATCTACCCATATCTCCAAGAAAAGACAAATGAATCAGAATTTTCTGCTAGCAGTTTTTCAGTTTAACCTTTGGGTAGAACAACCATGAACAGAATCAACCGAAGCTGATCTTTATCACAGGGTGATTCACATCTGAATTATTGTGTAATTTTCAATTTCTAAATATCGAAACTACAACTTGATTGAAATTGAAAAATCAAAATTATCATTCGATATGTTCTTCTTACATGAAATTGATTCATTATATGTATTGATTATACATGGTGTTTCGTGAATGCTGATGTTTAGAAAATAAAGTTTAATGAGCCACCTCGTATTATTGGAATGATTTAGGCTATTGATTATAATTTTTGAGGACACATCATGATGCACTCCATGGTATACAGAGTGATTTATTGATTGAAAAAATTGCCAACTACAAAAAAATATTGAAAAACCACTGTTTTTTCCTTCACCCTCTATTTCTAGATTTTCACCGTTAAGGTCAGATTTTTTTTTCATCAATACTCTAAGTATTAATACCTCAATGACATGAAGAATTTTCAGCTCCTTGCTATGACTAGTTTTCCATATATTGAATATAATGAAAGTGATTACCCACTGCTTCGAAACGAAAATATTACTTGTAGAAAATATTACTGTCACTGAGATATTTCCATTAGAGACTTGAAGAAATAACAAAATATACAGTCCGCTTACCAAATCACCACAATTTGAACTTGTATACAAAGAATCCAATTCCTATTTGTATGTTTCAAGCTACACATGCAGACAGGAATTCATTTTTTTCAATAAGGCACTAAACACTAAGAACTATGTTAACAACATACAAAATATAAGTTCCAGAGTTGATATATAATGCACCTCCATGATGACAACTTGAAAATTGTTGGATAACGGATACGTTATTGATTAAACTGAAAAACTGCTAGCAAAAAATTCTGATCCATTTGTGTTTTCTTGGAGATATGGGTAGATGAAAAAGGGGCATTTCTCAACTTCAACACCCTGTATCTCAAAAACTGGTCATGGGATCGGATTAGGATTCGGTATATCTGATCATCAGGTCGAGTTCTCTAACATACCAGAAATTCAGGAAATTCGACAGAACGCCATTTTTATATAGAAAAAGTGCGGGGTCCTTTGAAAAACAGGGTTATTGATCGATTTGATAAAGTTCAGTGTCTCCCATGTCCGTTAATCACAAAAATATTACTTTGCTTCAGAACAGTGTTGTGTCATCAATTTGATATCTCAAAGGACATAGGAGATACTGAACCGAACCGAATAAGTAGACAATATTTCATGATGCATGATTCTATACCTAGAAAATATTGACGGATTCTCATTCAAGATCACTCGGAACATACCTGTACTAATTTTCATCATCATAAAATACAGGGTGTCCGAATTTTTTTGTTTATTATTTTTTGGTTGATGAAAAAATTGCCTACCCACCCTTTTTGTTTTCTCAGACACATTGTATATTTGAATGATAATAATCGGGGCTGATATGTTCGAAGTAGTCCTAAATATCCATTTGCCATTAGTTCTTCCCAAACATACCACAGTACTACATTTTCTGATCAAGTATACAAAAAATATATCTATTAATCCGATTTTTCGGACACTCTTTGTTTTATGATGATGAAAATCGGTACAGGGTTACATTGAGTGATCTAGGTTCAGAATCTATCATTGGTTTTAGTGAAAAAATAAAATCCTCAATAGTAATTTACGAAATATGGGTCAATAAAATTGGTCGCAGTTGATGGCCACGATAACAGTCCAAGAATTAAATCACTTTTTTTGTTTGATGGATATTTCAAATACCTATACAAAATAAAAAGTTTTTCGAAATCGATCAGATAAGATAATACGGATTTTACAGGCGGTGGTAAAGTTCTTAAAGTGGACACACTGTATATATAGCACGTGGTCACAGAACATAACATGCAGTGCACTGTTAAATACCAGAATGTTTGATGTGTATTTTTGACTTTTTTTTCAATATAAATAAATAAATTTATTAAATCCTTCATGATCAAAAAATAATACCTTATAATTATAGCCGAGTAAAATAACTATAGAAGTTTTCCACTTATCGATATTTCTTTGTGCTTATATATTCAACATCAGTATAAAATGTTATTATGGTTTTGAAATCTATGATCTGCATGCTGATAATAATCACACTGTAGATATCCTTGTTTATGAAATTCATATTTCCACTCGAAAGAGCATTTTATGTGAACCAGTTCTCCTTTGTAAGAAATCAAGAGTTTCAGTGTTTCAGTTTGAAAGAAAATCATTTTCAAAAATATTCTCAAAAATCGTTATTACTCTGAAACAGTTGAAAATAGTAATGAATTACCTTATATATTTTATGGTTTATATCAGAGTAATATGTAGAATAAATAATGAAAAAAAAAAGTGGTGTTCTATTGGAAATAAGGGAATTCTATTTTCTTTCCGTATTCGTAAGTGCGCTATGCCAGATTCATCCTCGGATTTACCCAATAATTCTCAGAGTTTTATTCAACTCAGCATAATATTGAAAATGAATGGGTTACCTGAATGAACGTGAAATCATAAAATTCAGTACTATATCTTTATTGTTTCATTACAATTTTATCGATCTTTTTCTCCTGGTTATACAAAGTGTAATTATTGATGGTTAGAAATATAGGATGTAGACATTTTGAGAAAAGTTCATATGAACATAATATATGCCCTGAACCTCTTAACTTCAAAGCAATAGGGTGTTGAAATTTTAAGAAAAAAAAATTCTTATAGTAACTTTGATACTGTTCTAGATATTCTCATAAAATTTGACATGCACCTACTAAGCACTGATGGCCAGTTCGTGTCCGTATGGGATGTAAATACTGGAGATTTTTCTAAAAAATAAATGCAATTCTCATTCCTTTTGCAATAATTTGAGTTACATATTTGAAAATGATGAAACCATTTTGGCAAATTCAATCAACGACTTCACTTCAATAAAAATTAGACAAAAACACATCTTACCTACAAACTACACCACATTGTTTCAGTTGGTGCATGTCAAATTTCATGAGAATATCTAGAATAGTATGTCGAAGTTATCATAAGAAAATGCTTATTTTCATAAAAATTCCAACACCCTATAGCTCGGAAGTTGAGAGGTTTAGGGCATATGTTCATATCAACTTTTCTTCTCAAAATGAGCTGAGGAACCATATGTCCTATATTTTTAGCCATAAATTGAATTACACCCTGTATAGTTTGAAATTAAATCCCTTCATTCCAAGATTGGATTCTTGTTATAATTAATTATATTATATCGTTCTCAACAAAACTGAATCAAAGTGAAGCAGTCCAGATAAATTCCTATTTATTTCATTGTAGTTGCCAAAGAAGAACTCTGTCATTGTTATTTTTCACGTTCGAATAATTATTATTATAACACCTCTAGGTATACCGCTGGGTATACCCTCTAATCTAATACCTTTACAGCGCGAACCAGGTCATAAAATGCTAATGAGGGAAACGGTTCGTTCCTAGGCAATGAATAGTACATGTGCATAGACAAAAATATTTCAATTCGACCAAGAGTCGTTACTTTTAATTTGAGCACCACTGTACATACATAGGTATTATTTATATCATATTAATGAATTTATATTCCAGGAATGAAGATATAATGTAGTATGTTATTATCAACAATATATAAGTGAATAAGCAGTTCCTACCTTTTCGATAATTTTCAGCTTACATCTTTGATTGAGTGCTAACAATATTTTATCATTAATTTTTCGAATTGTATTTGAATATTATAGGGTTCTGATTTCTAGCAAAGCTTATACTGAAACATTTTCTCGAATTCAAAAATAATCTATATTATCCTTACAGTAAATGCTAAATCAATCTAGAACATTCTGAAGCCAATGGCATAATTCTAGTGAAAACTTTCAAGTCATCAGCATACAATGAAAATTGAGAGTGATGAAGGCATTGATCAATGCCATTAATGAAACTAATGAATAATAAAGGTCCCAGATTTGACCCTTGCGGTACTCCCGAGGTAATAGTATTTGGGTTAGAATTAATTCCACTAATACTCATGATCTGAGATTTATTGAATATATGAGATGAAAACCATCTGAATATATCACCATGCATACCAATTCCAGCAAGCATCATAAACAGAATATCATGATCAATCTTGTCAAATGCCTTGCTGAAATCTGTATATAAAGAGTCAGTTTGAGTACGACTCGGAGTACGATTATCCAGTGAGTCAGATATGTACTGACTGTAAATCATGAGATTGGTTTCAATAGATCTTTTGGCAAAGAATCTATGTTGTTCTGTTCTTCAAGAATTCAATAATTACCCAGGTAGCACATGACGACTATATGACGTCTAATTGACGGCATCACATTCGGCCAAAAGACGTCTTTATTTCAACAAATGCGACGTCCAAATGACGTAAGTAAGACACATCCAAATGACGTCATATTTCAAAGTCTTTTAGACGTCAGTATGTGTTTTCAAATTGGACCTTAAACTGACACTACTGACCAATTTCCGACGTCAATAAGACGTCTGTTTTTTTTTTAAATTTTGAGGTTAATGGTTATAATCTGGTGAGGAAGATAATCATTTGTGCTATGAAATAAATTTGCTACGAATGAAGATTTTATTTACAAGATAGTAATGTAAGGTATTACATATAGTTGAAAATTTCAGCGTCGATGGCTTCCCTTCACAGAAAACTCTTTTGTATGTTTTGCTGTCTTTAAATGGCGGACAAAACACTTCCTTTTTCAACGGCGTCAGCCAAGTTTCGTGAACAACAGCTACACTGTTGCTTCCACTGTCATCAAATTGTATTACACAATACATCCTGAATACTTTCACGTGAAAAACAGACTGTATAGAAATACCACTCAAACACTCAATATTTTAACATTCTTAACAAATCCAATGGCACAGACGCCGTTCACAAACAACACCCATTCGAACATGGACGATGGACAATGAACATGAACGGGAACGCACCATGCACGATGCAAGCTTGACGCTGAACCACAGAACGGACCGCTGAACAACACTAACGCCACTAACGGCAGTCGCGAGATGGTCGCGAGTCGCATACACAATCCCTTCACGTATTTACTTGATCGCCATTGGCCATCTGGTCGGTAAGTGAGAATTGTCTTTGGCGCTAAATTTAAACATCGAAAATCAAGGGAAGCCTATGGAATAAAATACATTTTTATCATACATTTATACAGTTATTTAGATAAATTAATTCATTCATTTTATAACTTCGTTTTCCTATACATACATGATAATAATGATAATAATAATAATAATAATAATAATAATAATGTTAATAGTAATAATAATAATGATAATGATAATAATACACAAAAAAATATGAAGACCATAGATTGACGTCTATACGACGTCAAACAGTGGCTGTCCATAAGACGTCACATCAATGACGTCCGCATGACGTCATAATTTGGTCAAAAGACGTATGAGACCAAAAAAGACCTTAGATAGCGGTCCTATAGACGTCACATTCGTCAGTCTGGCTACCTGGGTATTCTCGAGAACTTTAGTGAAAATACGAAGTTTACGGATACCCCTATAATTAGAGATATCTCTATTATCTCCAGAATTTGTATTGCTGGTTCCCTCTAAATATCTAAAGATACGTTTAACTGAACGCCAATCTGCTTGACATGGTGCGTTTAATTTCTCCTTGGTAATACTCACGGTCGTGAAGCTATCACCAAGTACATACATCAGGTTAATTATTCATTTTTGCATAGATGGAAACCTGAAGCCATCTCCACAACATTTATTAGAATGATCAAAGATCAATCTTGAGGGAACATGTTTCGAGCTTATATAAGTCCATAATCAGCCAATAGAAAATATTATAGTTCTAGAAAAATCAATGTTGACTTGGGATTAAGATGCAAGAAATATTTAGTACTTACATTACATGGAAATGAAAAAAGTAGGCATACAAATAGTATAGTTAAAAATAGTTCAAACAAGGAGATATGCTCAATGCGAAAGTGAAGAAACCTGAAAAACTTATTGTCACTGTAAAATAATATAAAATTATGTTATAAATTCATTCGAATATGAAATTATGTCGATTAAGGTCGGGTTCATATTTTACAAGGACCCACGTGCCCTTGAATTATCGAAACGTGATAATTAAACTTTGAAAAATCAAACTAAAAGTTTGATGAGGTATCAAAATTAACCGGTTGAAGAGAAGGAATCACATGTGCGTGAATCTGAAGGTTATGCAAATTGACATGACAGAATCAAAAATGTCAATTGTCAAAAGTCAAACAGATCATGGAACATAAAGATACATCAGTTGAATATTATGATTTGAGCAGTGAGCACACAATACCAAAGAACAAACACTATGTCAGATTGGAAACGGAAAACAAGATTGGTAAACAATACTCTATCTCCACGCCCTGAAACCACCAACCTACAACAAAGAGCAAGGTAAGACAGAATTAAATGGGATGGTTTTATATAGTGAACTTCAATGAATTGAAAAATTTGAGGCAATCAAAATGGGTTTGTTTATTCAGAGAAATTACATTATCATTTTTCAAGGATAAGTTTATTTCATAAATTTCTAGAAGATTTAAAAGACGACCTTTTTGGCATTCATTATTTTTTCTCTAATAATCATTTATTAAACTGTCGCGGATTCCCCGCTATAAAAGAGTCCTGGCAGCGCCAGTGGTCTGTTCGAGGGGGCGAAGTCTGGTGCCTTTATAGATGGAAACCGTCGAGAGCGATAAGCGGTCCCGGCGTTCAACCAGAGTTTGTTTATCAGTTGCTGGCTGATTGATGAGTCCTGATAAGGGCTCGGGCCCGGCCGCCTTATCACGGGCATGCATCGTTGCCGTTCTTCCCACCGCCTCCCCACACCCCCGCCGGTTTATCGGATCAGCGGCATAGACAAGTGACGGATAAGGGGGAGGGAGGCACCTTAGAATTCGTGAGGTTTCGAAAGCGATATTTCACTTTTACCGTGGACCAATCTATACGATGGTGATTTCGAATCGCTCATCGCGGAGAAAAGAACAGATGAAAGCTCTAGGAACAGAAATAATAATAAAGTTGATTGATTGATCTCCACAATGTTTCATTAATAATCTTCAAGATCATTGGGCATTTTTTTCTTTTTTTCGCAATTGCATACCTCGTTAGTCCCAGCACTGGGACCAAACGCCCCATAAGTCGAAACTTGTGCGGGGTTAGGTATACATACAAACACAAACATCCATGGCCTAACTAGGATTCGAACCTAGGTCTCGGTGGGAGTCCCCATACGAACTCAGCGCCTTAACGCTCTCGACCACCGAGCCACATTGAAGTTATATTTTAAAGAAGATAGATAGTTTGCTCAAGGACACGTCCACCACCCCACATGTCAATATATAACGAATTTATGATTTATTGCCAACCAGCTGATTTTTTTCAATGAATATTTCTCTAAACTCACGTTGTGTGCGTTATATTTTCAGTCCGACGATCTGATTTGGCGTTCCCAATTACGCCATATCATGATGAAGCTATAATTATAATGTATATTACTTGAGAGAAGGCATTTTACATGAGTTTCGAGATGAGTTTCATGTATTCAAATTGGTTACGAAGAACTTATTTACAAAACCCCTACCAGAAGTACCATATCTTTGAACCGCTTTGAGTTTCGACTAATTATCAACCTCTACCTATCATCAAGGGTCACATATGTCACATGTTCAGATCTAAAACATATTATGATGTAGAAAGTATCTAGTAATAATTCATAAAATCTTAACATTGGAATTGTTTTATTGAACAGAGCTTTTCAGAGCTTACTTTGATGCATCTGATCTGAACATCTTCACTAGAAGTATTGAAAGCATTGCTTTCCATTTCATCAACATATATATATATATTCACTGTGGACCCTTCTGGTAGATCTAACTTCAGAACCACATATAGAGTCCAAGCGTTCTCTGACACTTAACAGGCATGAGAAGTTTATTGCTATGCAACGTTCCAAGTAGTTTGAATGAAATTGGTAATGAAAATTGACACTGACATTGGGCTAACACAAAATGATGGAGTTTTCAATAAAAAAATTACACAAAATTGGTTTTATAACATTTGGAGAAAAAATTATATACCAATATTATGTAAATTGACTGACAATAAATAACTATTACTTCCTTTGGTGGGCAATGTTGAATAAGTTTATTGTTCACATCTATTTCTATATATCGGGTGGTCACAAAAAAACCGGAAGTTTTTATTTTCCTCGTGGTTTCATCATTTCTCAACCGAATTCGAATTTCTTGGCGTCGTTTTATAGCTAAAGTGCTATAGTATACAGTGGAATATTTGAAAATTCCATAATGAACAAAAACAAAATGGCGGATCCTACCAAAGTATTGTCATTTACAAAAACCGCTGGAGAAAAAGAAAATCAGATTTTTTCCAACCTGTACCGATGTCATCTTAGGCTATTCATTTCTGAAGAGAATGAGTCCTCGAACATCGAAATCGAACAAATAGTACAGTAGATACACACATTTCTTTGCAATTTGTTATGGAGGAATGTGCGAATCTCGTATAAACGATTATAATTATTTTGCTTCAGGCTTCATGAAAATTCAATAGAATATGAATTTCTTGGAGTTATTTCAAAGATAAAGAACTGTAGTACATAGTGGAACATTTGAAAATCCAATAATTGAAAGAAACAAAATGGTGGAGAATACAGAATTTTTGTGATTTTCAAAAATCTCTGGCGAATGAAAAAATGTTTATTCTTTCAATCAGGACCGATACAATTTTAGATCATTGATTTCTAAAAAGAATGAGCACTCGAACATCTGAATCGAACAATTAGTCCACACGTTCTTTTTGGCAAAGTGTTATGGAGTGAAATCCAAATTCGATCGAATTCTGATAAAGCCAAAAGCAAACTAAAAGTAATTCTCATCACGGGATTGGCACATTCACTCCATAACACTTTACCAAAAAGAACGTTTCTCTTCTGGACTAATTGCGAGACTAATTGTTCGATTCAGATGTTGGAGTGCTCATTCTTTTTAGAAATCAATGATCTGAAATTGTATCGGTCCTGATTGGAAGAATAAACATTTTTTTATTCGCCAGAGATTTTTGAAAATCACAAAAATTCTGGATTCTCCACCATTTTGTTTCTTTCAATTATTAGATTTTTAAATGTTCCATTGTGTACTACAGTTCTTTATCTTTGAAATAACTCTAAGAAATCCAAATTCGATTGAATTTTCATGAAGCCAAGCAAAATAATAATATCCGTTCATACAAGATTCGCACATTCACTCCATAACAAATTGCAAAGAAATGAGTGTATCTACTGTACTATTTGTTCGATTTCGATGTTCGAGTACTCATTCTCTTCAGAAATGAATAGCCTAAGTTGTCATCGGTACAGGTTGGAAAAAATCTGATTTTATTTTCCTCCAGTGGTTTTTGTAAATGACAATACTTTGGTAGAATCCGCCATTTTGTTTTTGTTCATTATGGAATTTTCAAATATTCCACTGTATACTATAGCCCTTTAGCTATGAAACGACGCCAAGAAATTCGAAATCGGTTGAGAAATGATGAAACCACGAGGAAAATTAAAACTTCCGGTTTTTTTGTGACCACCCGATAGTTCCAAAACTGACACCAGAGATGAGTTTCTTCGTGGTTTTCGCGAATTCGCGTTTTCGTACCTGAATAAAAAGTCGAAGGTACGCTACTGACTCCTCTTGCTCGCTATCGCACCTTATCGCCCGAGGAATCGGCTATTTTAGCCTTCTATGCTCTATGGCAGAGATGCTATCGCCGTAACTAGCTCGGGCGGGCCCCGTTCCTCGTCGATTGTATCGCTTATTTTGGGGATTTTCGGTTGTTGTTATTATTTTCGAGCCACCCACCCATCCTGTGAACGATAAATCATAGTAACGCCTCGGTTGGACAGAATCATTCGACAAGATTTGTTCGAACGATATTATAGTACCTATGCTCATTATCTGATGCTAAAAGTGGTATAAAGCGACAAATATTCATTGAAATTAACTCAAAATTATGTTTGTTGACATTGCCACTTCAAGAGCTCAATTCAGTTGTTCATTTGCACTTTGTACTATTCACGATCAAAATGATGTTTGAACATTTAAATACTTCAAGTTTAACTAGTCCCAGCGTTAGCTAGAAATGGCTTCAGTAAGGAGTTAGGTCAGTTGTAAGTGCAGTCAGTTATAGAATTGCAATACCGAATTGCTTAGATTCTATAATATAGGCACCTTCATCGTAAATAAGAAAAATATTATGTTCATATTCAAATCGAACATCGGTATATGTATAGGATTGCATTACTGGGACTGGCTATACAAGATGCCATAACATCACTCTATTTTGAGTTCCTTACTGAAGAAGAATAAAAAGTACTGAACCGTTATGTGGGATAGGTAATTGTCAACTAACGACCAAGCTTGGAAAATGAGAACATACACACATCTTACACTACTGGACATATGACTTTGGTATTGGCCAATAGGCGACTGAATTTAAGATGGCAGCTTGGCAGCGCCAAAGTGGCCGGTTATATATAAACTATAGGAAAGTATATGGTTTTGAAATGGTTCATATGCTTGTGTGTATTATTCAAATTTCTTTATAGTGATTTGAGCAAAGAAAACTCATTGAGTTCATTGGATACAAATGTCTCAATTTGAGGTTACGTTAGTTTGCATTTCGTTATTCCCATTCAGTAGTGAAATAAATATTGTAGAATAAGTGGAGTGAATATGATGTTGAAGTTCACAGAGTCGGTATTTGAGATGTATATATTGTAGTCAATTCATCTACCTACATGTGTTTTTATGTATGTACGAATAATTGATCTACCACTGGTAGGAAAAATTGAACATATTATGTGCTTTGCTTTCGAGTAAGGATTTCATTTTTTTTCAAATTTCTTCTGTTATTCCACTTCTGGGAATAAAATGCAACTGAAATCAATCTCGAAGTTTGGAGAGTACCTATCGTTCAATTATTTTCTATGGAATGCAGAAAACTTTCATGAATAACATGTGAAAGCAAGCAATGATGATACAAGATACTCTACAAAAGAATTCAACCTAAAAAAATATCACAATGACTACTAAACATTCGATAAATTGTATGGAAGGTTGAATGTGAACAAACATTCAATGTTCTCTCTATTGGTTACTTGAATATCCGCAAGAGGGCGAATCGCTTATTTTGAATCGGCTGATATAACAAACAAAAGCTTATTATCTATTCGACCACAAACCACAAGAAACCGTCAGAGGTAAAACACGGGTATCTTATCATATTATGGTGATATGGAAGCGAC
The DNA here is from genome assembly GCA_918026855.4 of Phaedon cochleariae. Classification (NCBI taxonomy): domain Eukaryota; kingdom Metazoa; phylum Arthropoda; class Insecta; order Coleoptera; family Chrysomelidae; genus Phaedon; species Phaedon cochleariae. The sequence goes on along the minus strand of OU896715.1, from coordinate 9,818,258 downwards.
TGAAACTGCTGATCAAATATTATACTCCAGTGAAGTACTATAGTGTGCATTGTGCCCAACTAACAATCACATTCCCGAATGAAGAAAGGTAACCCGCCAGGAGGATTATAGGCCAAGTTTAAGTATTCTGATAGGTAGGTATGGTCAGCGTAGCCTCGTGGTTAAAGCGTCAATGTTCTATCCACGTCGGATTACCGGTAGTGGGTTCGATTCCCACCACTACCGCAGAAATATTTCTGATGGCCAAAGAAAGTGTTTCGGATCACACGTTGAAAGGTAAGACCCCCGAGAACGATTTTAGAACCTACCCATGCATGCACAATTAATCTCCTCTATGTCGCCATTATCGACTGGCCAGAAACAAAGAGAAAATCAAGAAAATATTTCACGTAAATCACTAATTTTCGAAATATGTCAGGAAAAGCAGTACAAAACTTGTGTTATCAGATCATAAATAGTTATTTATTATACAAGGGAAAAAAGTAGTAGATTTTAGCTCCAGGTTGTGTTGTCTCCCGACGCGTAGCGGAGGGAGACAACAAACCGTGAGCTAAAATCTAATATTTTTCCCGTGTATAATACACTATTTTTTTCTGTGACAGAAGGAAGGACGAATCAATATTGAGAAGATATTACATTATTTCGAAATCTGAAAATTATCGACGTGAAATTTCAAGTTTTTAACAGTAGGGACACCTGCGTTTTATAGACATCTTTATCATTCTTTTGAAGTAATCAAATATCTCATGTCACTTCTGTCAGTTCAATTCTGTAATTCGATTTTGAAAAATTGCGAATTCAGTAGTTGTTTAGTAATATACGAAACCGCGAAGTCGAATGGAAGATGAAAGGACTTGCAATTCTTTCTCGGAGACGGTATTATTGACTCATATTTCGGAACTATAGCACAACAAAAGCCATTAACAGAGTATATATATGTGATATATATCCGGGAAAGAAGTACTCACTTTTTTCCCACGGGAAAAAAGTAATTTATGAAAAGTGACATTTTATAACCTGCCAACAGAGATGAAATGCCAAACTTTTTTCCCGTCACAGAAAAAAATGTATTTTATATGTATATTCAGAACCCGGACAATGCCAATGCAAATTTCATTATTAATAAACAATTATATATGCATGTGAATAAAGTAGTGTCCGATTCACAAACACCATATCTGATACTGTACCGATTGAATATCGGTATCAAGATTCTGATATTGTTGTGGTTCTGTTGAGTATTTTCTTCCTAACATTTGTGTACTTAGTCACAGTATCTGAATATTTATTCCTTCAAAATCCCATGCATAAAATATAGAAGAACAATACATGAGGATGTGCGAGAAGAACTTTTACGGCCCATAAGCACGCATCAAAATTGGCTGAGGCACCTGCGCAGTATATGCAGGTCATGTCGTAAATGATAGAGGGGGCCAAAATAATGTCAGTACTTCATATAAAAAAAATGTCTATCGCACTTTGTTACGGAGTTATTTACCATGAAAGTCTTAATAACAACAAATATATTTCATGTATAACTTTTAAACGGTTCCCGTGTTGTCTATGATATTCGGACAACTCAATAAACTCATACTAATGCTCCTATACAAATTCGACATTTTACTTCCACCGTTTGATTTTTTCATATTTTTTTCTATAAAAATAGTATACTTCATTTCAATTGATATGATATAGAGAAAATCGCATTTTAAAAATATACATTTCCAACACGGTTCAGAGTTGATGAAAACTCTATTCAATTACATCATCGTAGTTGCAGTCATTGTCAAAATTGACATCAAATTATTTTGAGAGTATATTCAATACTATAATTTACGACATGCCATTTCCGGACACCCTGTATTTGTCGTTGATCTCTGTTTTGGAGTCTTGTAGGAACGTATGTCTATTCTGTCCATTCTCGTAGATTTTATCAGAGCTGACTTATCTGTTATTTCATGCATTATCAATCGTCCGTCAGTCATTTTCATGTTATTTGTGTTTGGTGTATTGTGCATAATGTATGCATTTTTGCTAGTGTTTTGCTGTATCACAATCGATCTTGGGGAGTTCGTTTGTATGTCCCTTATTTATAGGTCAGAGAGTGGAATAGAAATACTATATGAGATGTATTCATAAGATTGCTCTAACCATCCCCACTTCAAACTATTTTTTATCAGCCTCTCTCCGTTTTTATGATGATTGAACTCTCAGAGTTCAACTGTCATTCAAGCAAGTATCAGGGAATAGAATCGCCCCGTCACCCCTAACCGGAAATATCCGCGCCCATCTCGATCCGTCACAGCATGGTCACAGCCCTCTCTTCCGATTAACTTCCAAAACATGGTCATCTCCAGGCCGCCTTCGATTAAAATTCAGCTCGGGCTTCTTACACGTCATTTGGTCGCGTTACGTGGCGTTACATGTCGTTCGCGTGGGTTCACATCGCCCGGTTAACACTTGACGATCACGCGGGCCCTTTTAGGTACATCCGAAAACTTGGCAAATACGAAATGTGGGAGCGAAGTCGAGCGGAACGATAAGTAAATAAGTTGGGAGCGATCCGATCGCTTTTGGTCGAAAGATAAGGAGGATTTCAATTCGTATAGTTTGCGAAAGCGATTCCCGCGAGATATCGCTGGGGATTTATGCGAGGCTCTCCTTTTGAATTTGAATGAAAGATGTTGTGGCTTGATGGGAAAGAGAGCTTGGAGATAGGATATCAGTTCGAGTTTTTTTTTTCATGATATTCATGATAATTTTCCCTGAGACTGCCACAAAACTAGACAATTTTTAATTTGGAGTTTTGATGTGTAGATAAACTATACCTGAACTAGGGATTGATTCATCACCATTTAGATGCATTTAGCCATTAAGAGTAGGTATATGTGTTCATGTTGTTATTAACTTATTCATACCTTATGAATTTCCATTCGTTATCAATCTCTATACCTTTTCAGCTAGTATTTAAGGATTTCTAAGGTAAATGTTAGTAACATTGTTATTATAGTATTGAATATCAATCGTTGTTGATATAAGAATCTTTTGTTATTAAAGATTGATATTCAGTTATATTGAGTATTAATTATAACAATTGTGATGGTTCCAATGACAATTCAGCATTCTGATGCACATGGGTGCATGCTTCAAATTATAGGAGTTTAATGATATTCTCTTACTGCCTCAAATGAAAGTTCAAGTTTACTCAATACTGACATTTTCCAGTTTTCAGATTTTGAAACGACATGATAATAATCAGCTGACAACTACAAAATGAAATTGTTAAAAAAGAAATCAGAATTCTTCTTCAACTGTCAAACGTTATGCTAGCACTTTGATTCGACCTTTATAAGATTGAAGTTCTGGATAGCAATGATAAAATCGTAATCATCATCATCATCATCATTTATTAATTCCCATAAGACAATTATACATTGTATTGGTAAATTCATCATCATTAAATAATATATACAAGAGTTTGAAGAAGAAGAAGAACAGAGGAAGAAATATATACATTTAGATACCTACTGCATGGTACAGATTTCAATTAATGAGATGGGTTGTTGGGTAAAAATGTCACTTATTTATTTTACATTTATCCATCTACATCAAACTCGAGTATCTTGATTCTCTCTTCCGACTGATGTTTCTTCTTGTATAAACTTTGTGCTTCCTTCCCCAATCTTTCAAGTTCTTTATCGTGGAAGATGACATCCAATATTTCCACAATAAGTTGAAGATGAGATTCCATACCTTCTGGTATAGGTACCTAGGTTATACAAATGAAATGAATACTGCATTGAACAATAATAATTAGGTATTGATAATTCAAGAGCAGACAATTAAAGCAGGGAACACTATCAAACAGGCAATTGAAGCCATATACCAGTTTCATAAACCTGGGGCATCCTGGGGTGATGAACACGTTTCCTTTTGCGTTCTTCCTGAAATATCATGAATAATCTGGCTGAGCTTCAATCCAGTGACAAATTGATCATTGTGAATTACCTGAAATAAAGTTATTAGAACATATTAAATCATTCTTCAGTTTATAGTGTCTGACATATCATCTCTTCAAACAATCTATCCAGGCATATCTTTCCTTGACTAAACTGTCTCCTTTCTTGTGATCTCACACATTAAAACTGGAATAAAAGTTGAAAGAAAAATCAAAACACATACTTATACCATGTACAGCCATGGATTGTTTACCCTCCAAGCAAATGACCTTGCAGGCTGTGACGTCAGCCGCAGATGCTCGAGGCGCTCTAACTGACTTTGGATGAATTGAATTGATGACTACTTTCTCAGAATATTGATTCGAAAACGACTTATTATTTATTAACGTATGAAAAATACTTGCAGGTCAACTTCATTTCATAGAACATACAATTTTCAGCGCCACCTAGCGCATCGTGATTTTCTCTCATCGTTGCATTTGCATATCAAAGCGTCCGAAACATCTGTTTCGTGGCCGTTCCGTCCTGTAGCTCTCCGTGTACCGCACGAGAGTTTCATACACATCTCTAGCTTTTCGTGACCCCGGGTGACTCCTTCCGCGGCTGACACACAGCGTCGGCGCGATAAGGATCTCTCGAACCGTTCGCCGTATCTGCGATCACGCGCGCTGACGCTTATCTCGCTTGGCTCATCTTATCGCGCCCATCTCGCTCCTCTATGTTTCCGAAATTGCCGACGAAGAGGAGTAACGATCGAACGCACGAATTCAATCTGACCTGGAATGAGGCATCTAGAGACTAGGGTCCCTTGATGCAAACTGACGTATTTGTCATCTAATATAGGGGCTATATTCCGAATTCAACTGGTCGGTACTGTCAGTAGATCCACTGACTCTGCTGAAAAGCTGTGTTCCGAAATATAAAATCAAAAATACAGTGCTGTAATTCAGAACACGTTTTCATGGTTTCCATCAGTAGTCAGCAGCAGTTGATCAGCTGGTGAAATTTGTCAGTCTGTAGTTTCTCGTTTATCTGAACTAGATATTAAATATTCAATATTCAACAAGGAAGAGCAGTCGATTCTTGTAGCCTCCATAGTTTCCACGATTATTTACGATGACGATTCAGGCTCGAGTGATAAAGAATACTTGGACATTTTGTCATTTCTCATGATGTACCAGATTGAGAATTGAAAGATTTATAGAAAACGTAATGATGATGAATTTAGGGGACATGTCAGGTTCATTTAGTTATTTATTTAGCCAATGCTGCTTCTTCTTTTATTACCTCTACTACTTCATGCTCAATATTATTCTCATCGCTTATTATTTCAATAAAAGGTATTTTCTGATATTGAGAATTATATTATTAACAACGGAAACGAATGTTACATTCCTTCCCCCCCTGAAATAATGACAGTTCACTGAAGCCACACTACCTTCTGATACTCAGCAATTTCAGCAGAATGTTGAGTCAAATTATTTGGAATGAATAGTATCTCTGCTCACAAGCTTCTGTCACTTTCAGTGAATTTTTTGATTTCGGAATGAAAAATCTGCAGATTCAGTACTGTCAGTTGAATTCGGAATATAGCCTGTGTATGGACAGATCAGTGCTCCTTTCCCTTTTAATCATCTAGTGACTTTGGTTTCGTGTATTGGCGTCCCTGACATGACATTGCTGTCACGTCACATTCATAGGCGTTGAAAGAGATCTTACAAAATTTCAATTTCATATACTTACGACATTATTCAATTCTGTTTTGGAAGGATGGAAAAATGTGCTGCGTTAGGCTGCATCAATCAGTTGGATGGCAAATTTGAATTTGTCAAGCTGTCCATCAAATGCAAATGAACTCAGAACATGTCATGTTCATTAGTCTGAAATCAACATTCATTTATTGATAGGTACTGCTTAAGAACAGTTCCATTTGGTAAAACGTATTGAACTCTCAGAAACATTTGCTCACTGCCTCACATAGATTATGCTGGAGTTGAATAACAAAAACTCGAAAATTATCATCAACATTTGGATATAATATTTAGAGTTGAATGAGAAATTACATGTGCTAATTACGTATGATACGCCAATGTCCTCAATATAACCTAAAAAACAACAAATGTCAAAAATCTAGTGTTTATCCCCAGAAATGAACAAAGATGGATCTATATAACTGTTTCACAAACACTTTAGAGTGAGAGGAGACGAGGATCTGTTCGTGCCCTGCTAAGATGACAAATACGTCAATTTACATCAAGGGACCCTACCAGAGACAGGACGCAGAGAGACAGGCCGCAACAAATAATCCGTGCGGAAACAAGTTCACTGAAAATTTCCGCTCACGGCTGATTCTGAAATCAAACAATATCGAAATAGCAAATCAATATCGGTCCCAACACTCAACAGTAAATGCCTTCACAGTATTTTTTTGGATTAATCACTTCGAAATACAAAAAAAAAGGGAAGCAATCTTCACCAAAATTTCCTGAAATTATTATTTATTCAAATGATCAATGCGTTTGAGAATGGAATATTATTGTGTTTCGAAATACAAGTCGAAAAATAAAGCAAAACGTGATTCCATTCAAAACTCCATCAATGCGGTATCCATCATCCATATCAACTCTTTCTGTAAAATACTGTCTGTATAGAAACGAGGAGAGAAAATCCCAAAAAATTTGGAATAATCAACTCTTTCTGTGTTTATATAACCAATACGAACACAATCATGAAGTTGAAAAAAGGGTATGAGCATCTTTTCGGTTCAATATTTTCAAACGATAAAAATGTTAACTATTGGCGGATTTTAAGGTCTTCAGAAAACGTTGCGAAACCATATCTGACTATATAAAAAGTATATCATCATCTTTATTACATTTCTAATCTTCTTCATCTCTGGAACCTCAATTATATTTCAAAAATTTCGACTGCAATTTCATCATATTAATTATATATAAGTATGCGTTTTTTTTTCGATTTCCGATCAGTATCTCTCATATCTTCTTCGTCTTCGCAATTCCTATTATCATCTTTCTCATCTCATATCATCATATTTATCGTATTCATGTCCGTCCATTTAATTTTACTTTATCTCATTTCATCTCAATTAATTATTGTTATGCTAATTACACTTTTGAAGCATGACAAAGGTTTTAATAAATGATAAATTATCATTATGTCCATCAACCTCATAATATCTTCTTTATCTATTAATATCAAAACCTCTCATGTATTTATCATACTCATAAGTTTCTTCATCGATCATGTTTTTCATGGAAATTTCCAATCCATAGAAAGTTGAAGAAATAGGTATCATGGATGAGATTCTTCAATTATTATCATTATCTTCAACTATACAGACTGCTCCGGATATACACACAAAAAAAGAATCTCTTGTATTGAGCATGACTGCATTGGTCCAAGAAAATAATTTGTTTGTATATAACGAAAGAGATGATATTCTTGTTCCAAAACAATGATTTATTCAACAACTCTCTTGTAGGAAAATCAAGATATGCATGGTTGGAGACGTTTGTTATGTTGAAGTGAGAATTGAAATAATTCATATTGACAAAATCATTTACTTATTTCAGGAAAACCATAATTTTGAGATATGGAATCCATCCACCAAATGAAAACAATCATTTTCTCAATTTGCAACTATGGATTACTATTATTGAGAATTGTTCTATTTCATTTCAAAATGAACGATTTATTTAAGTCAAAATTCCGTAAATTTTCAATGAACACATTGATATTTTCGATCCGAATTTATAAGTTTTTTATAATGAATATTGAGCTCATTCTCTCCAATGGAACTATTTTCTTGTATCAAAATATTGACTGCTTGGATAAAAATATAATAATGTTTTTGATTCAAAACTGTGAATGATTCCTAATGAGATAACTAAACTCCACAGAATATTTGTGAAGAAATATATATTTGTTCCTTTAGTTGACAATAATCCCATGTATAGGTATGTACATCTTGGATCAGTATTGTCCATCAAGACTCCAAATGGTTATAGAATAATCACATGCCTTGATTTCGTCTTCTTGAAGTTTCGCTGGAAATGATAACGGTTACAAACAATAACATAAGTATTATGATTGATTAAAAACTCACCTCTATAATATGTTATATCGTGACTCCAGTAATATCATGCCTTCTGGAAGATATCGGGTATAGATTCGAGATACTCGGCAGGAAACTTTCTCTCACCTAATGTCAAGATCTTCTCAAGTCTTTGCAATTCATTTGTAGATAATACTTCTTCATTCATCAACCAGTCGTCATTTTGCTACAAAAAAAATTTCGAATGAATTAATAAGCATATTTTCATAGCAGGAAATCCCTGTTATTTTGATTGAAAAATTGTTGATTCACTCACAATGACTATCGATATTTGGAAAGGTACCTACTTACCAAGGGAATTCAATGTTATACCTTCACCAGCTCTCTACAAGTTCTGCATTTGTTAGATATTTATATTCCAAGACATTTCCACCTATACACACTCGATAAAACATTCAGAATTTTCAAACTTCGCAGCTTAATGCCGTTTCGCCGTTGTGGACCTGTCATAATGATGTGAGCATGGTCAATAATGATTGAAGACTGAGGCAAAGAGGAGGGTGACTAACCTATATTCTTTGACTGAGGCCTGAGTTTTGGCAACAGGATTGCTTACCCTTGATTTCCGAGGGCATATTATTTTCTTCCAAAGAAATACCTATTCATAGACTTGAATCAAGTAAATGAAGTATTGAATCAAAATGTGGCTTCTTCAATTAGAGAAATTATTATTATCATCAAGTTCATCAAGTTGAAGATATTATATTCCTTTCATTTGAGAAAATTGATATTCATATCTTTGAATCAAGTAAATATGGCATTGAATAAAACTAACAGGAGTCTTCGATTTGATGAAATTATAATACCAATATGATGAAATTAGAATGCTTCATTTGAAGAAATAATTATTTATATTTTTGTTTCAAGAAAATGGCGTATTGCCTCAACATATTAGGTTTTTGCAATCCAAGAAAACTGAACATGTCATTCGATGAAATGGACATTCTTTGATTTGAAGAAATGTATACTTATATTCTTGGATCAAGCAATAAATTTATTGAAACAAAATAGTACGCTTCTGCGAATTGAAAAATCGTTTTGATTGAGTTGAAGTTATTAATTTAGTAATTCAATAATTATATTCTTGAATTGAGAATATATTTCAATAATATGACACTATTCTATTGATCATACCAGATTTCTCGACTCAAAAGAATATGCTCAATTCAAAGAAGATATACAATTGAATTTTCAAGAGAATGGGTTTTCTCATTCGAAGAAATTTTTTTTCTGTGTGTACGTGACATTATTTCAGTGAGTGATGTATTGCATCAAAACAAATAAAAGAGTCTAATACATTTATTTCGAAACTTGCATATCTTGCATATCTGAATTCATTTCGATTCACATAATGAGTTGTCTCCAGCCTTTTCATTCATACTATAGTCAATGGGCGTGTACACCTTAGTAGAACTTTTAACTCAAACCATGTTTATAATGGTCCTTTTATACATAAATAATGATTGACGACATAATTCGATCGGAAATTGACTGGAATGTTTCATTTTCGGACATAAATAATAGTACCTTCTGAAAACGGACCCTCTTATGACGTAGAAACCTCATCTAGCCATAGTTAAAAGAAAATACCAAACGCCCGACGGAGACTAAGGCAACTGATATATTAATTCTTTCAACTGTGATCTCGCGCTAATTCACTCTGTCAGAAATCATGTATCATTCATCTCTGTCTGGAATAGTCAGTCAGTTTCAGTATTAGGGTTTTGACGTCACATCATCGCCTCGTTTTCAGAGGTCCGAAAAATCGGGAATTTCAATAATTTTTTATAAAACGTAGGGAGCTCACAGCAAGAAACGGTTTGCGGTGGTGAGCTAGTTTGGGTTCTATCGAATTATGAAATAATTTTTTTTTTGTGATACAAGCCCATTATCTGTGTTCACCTATTCTTGCTCTAATCCTATTGGGATCTAGCTGGTTGCAACACGATGAAACAAAAAAACTGTAATTTCCACACGATCAAAATGGATGAACAGTCAACCACGTGGATTTTTTCCTTGGATGCTGGTCCTATCACTAGCTACACCTCAGTCTCCTAGGCCTTTTGTGCATTCTAGTTTGGTATACAGCACCCATTCCGTAGCTCTTATCCCCTGCATCAGTCTTTACAGTTTCTTCACCGGTTGGCTGTTATATTCTTTGGGAACCACGTAAGATTAGTTACCTTTCTGTTAACTCTATTGATATTGAAATTGTCGTAAGGAAAAAAGTTTGTTATCTTTTGTTTTTCCTTTGCTGAAATATTCTACCTGCTAAAATTATTGTACGTAGGTATATGTGGAACACTTGGTATCGAAAAATTATCTCGTATAACAGTCAGAATGTCGATATGGCCCGATGACTGATTTTTTACGATCCTGTTATCGATATGGTGTGATATATGATTTACATAAATATTATGTAGTCATGGTAGATTTTATATTATTTGTTTTTCCAACATACGGCGGTGAAATTTATCTATGTGGAACATCTGCAGTGTCATTTTATATTCAAGCGTGTCATTTTGATTCTTATCTGAACCATTGTAAACGAGATATAAATGAAACATATTTTCGGATTTATATCCTGCATTTCATAATAGCGTAATGCAGCAAGTATCAAAAGTATGTCACAATGTGAAATTTCACACAATTGACCTAGAAATTTGAATTTGGAATATTCTTGCTACACAACCTTGCCCTGTACCTATACTTGAAATCGATTTTTGAATTATTCTTTATGTGATATTTGCCACAGCGAACTATTTGCTAAGCATAAAGAGTGTCTCATGCTATCCGAATTTATTTCATTTTTTGATATAGACACAGATGACCCTCGACTCATCTCTAAATTTCAAAGTTTTTAGTAATAATAATATGTACATTACTTACAAACGAGTTATTACTCAACCACTCTGAAATTTCTAGGTGTTTGCAGAGTTGTGAATGCCTCTCTAAACGCAGACGTAGGGATTTGCGTTCGAATTCGCAAGATACGGTTGTTGCACTCTTGCAACTAGATTAATCTGAAGGCTAGATTGACCCTCGGATTGACCTTCTCCCGAATTTGTGCTTTGCTTTCCAGCAAATGCCTCGGGCAACACCTTCCTTGGCAATGTGTTCGTTGGATGAACGAGTCTTTGGGAAGAGCTGTTCTGCAGGTCTCCTAAGTGACCACGAAGGGGAGTGAAGCCACAACTCGACGGGGTTAATCTCGCGCGGACTGCCAAGGGAGGAACAATTGTTCATTTCCGAAGAGCATCGTCAATGAAAATATCTATGAAATATAGCCAGATCGCTAACTTTTCTACGGTTTTCCAGAGAAGTGAGTGAGTTTGTGAGCGAGGCATCACCCACGAGACGAATTGCCCTTCTTTGGACAGAATCCAACAGTTTCAGGGTATGTTTGGGTGCTGCACTCCAAATATGGGAACAGTACTCCAGGACAAGTCGGATCTGTGCCTCCTTATAGATCATAAGCAGCTGACTGGAAGTGAAATAGCTCCTGGCCCGAAACCTTGGCATGCCCTCTTAGCAATTGATCTCACGTGATTTTCCCAAGAAAGGTTATTGCTGATAGTAATAGCAAGCATCGAAATGGATGTCTTCAAAGGTATGGTTACTCCTGACAAGCTTATGATGGGCTTTTCTAGAGAAAAGGCATGCTTGTGTTTTGTTTGCATTGAAATCTACCAAGTTATTGGATCCCTTTTCGAGAACTGTTGCCAAGTCCATATTTATGTTGTCAACATTTCTCCCTCGTTCGTTTCTGATTTGCCTGGCTGGTATTGGAGCCCTAGAAGAGAAGGCGGTATGGAGGGTACTATCATTCGCGAAGCTGTGTACTGGACATGAATTTGCTTCCAACAAATCGTTGATATGGAGTAGAAATAGTGTTGGTGCTAGAATTGATTCTTGCGGAATACCAGCATTTATGATAAGAGAGTCAGATGAACCTCCGTCGACCACTACATGGAGAGAACTACATGGAGAGAACTACATGGAGAGACCGGTTTAATAAAAAACTAGCTAGCACAGAACATAGCTGGGGAGGCAAGCCATAAGATGGAAGCTTGGCGAGGAGTCCATGGTGCCAGACTCGATCGAATGCCTTGGAGACATCAAGTGTCACGGCTAAAGTTCCACCATATTTTTCAATAGATTGTTGCCATAGACGTAAGCGAGCAGGTCACCAGTTGATCTCTGATGACGGAAGTCATATTGCTTATCGTTGATTGAATGTTCCAGGTATTTCATGAGTTCGATTTTGATAGCTTTCTCCATTGAAATAATAGATAGCAGTGCGATCGGTCTGTAGTTGCTAGGTAGGGTCATTTGCCTTTTTTAGGAACTGGTTGTACTCTTGCAATTTTCCAGTTCCAGTCATACGTTCAGTAAATTGTGTTTCGTTATTAGTCAGATAATCTTCCATTTCCACTCCACTCCACATGAAGCCACCCAACAATTGTTGGATATTCTATGACAAAGTGTAATATGACACACTATGATTCTTGACGCGGATCATGTATAACCCTGGTAGTGTTAATTACGTGCTGGGCCAACACTAGACATTCGAAGTGTTGAATCACAGTATCGAATCACTCTAAATTTCAACCCTAAAAATGTAACACCAAACATTACTCATTTTACACGGATGTATTTTCTACTGTGTATGCCACTTCAAATGAACGCCAATAGACAACGAGAGATCTATCGAAAACGTCGCTCCTGTGCGCGAATATTTCCCGGGCCGAGATTTTGTTATCATTTTTCCACACGACCGGCCGGGCCTGTCGCTGCAGCCGCTGCCGAAGTCCGATATAGCCGGCTCCGGGGGCGGCGGGGGCGGCGATAAGATCGGTCACCCGGTCTCCCACCTCCGGCAGGTCGCTTCTAGGCGAAGGTATGGCGGCGTGCGCTATTCGTCTCTGCATAGGAATAGGAACAGGGGTGGTACGACTGGGATGAGAATCGGGATTTAGAGTCGTTTTTTTACCGGCCGATTCATGAAAACCGTTGTTTTGCTATATACATTATTCCTAGAGAATATTTTTTCATCTGTGATACCACAAGTGATACTATTTTGCAGGAAATATTCGGCGATTGTTACGACAGCTGGTTGCCTAATAATTTCGCCGAATGACATTGTTTGACAATGTCTGAAACTTTGCTCCTTTGACTCGGTATCAGCCGGGGACTGCGAACTATTCCTAGAGCAGCTAGCAAGGGAAAATAAACAGACTGATATGGGGGCCAGATTATGAATTATCGGAATAAATAGCCAAAAAAGAATTATGGTAACCATTTATCGGACCAGAACCATTTGGGATACGCCTTGAGATAATGAACACATAAAGCTTCTTCTGTTGAGAGACAAGCTAAACATTTTATATCCTCATCAACAGAGACAATAGTGCTTCGAGAATCTATTTAGATCAAACTAAAAATGACCTGAGGCATTTAACGTGCCTTTCATTGTGTCTTGCCAATTTTTCTCAACTTTTCACCCTAGTAAACTCAGAATTTTGAAAATGTATCGTCAACTCCATAACAGAGCAATGAATATATCTGGTGTTGATTGATATTAGCTCACATTAGGTTCAACAAAGTTTCTCATTGTGTAGTCACTTCTTACACTTGGATAATCTAGATTTCTAAGAAGTCCAAATGTTACAGTTTTGGGAAAACAAGAAAAACTCTCTGTAAAGTTGTTCTGTTCTTACGCTCAACGCTTCACGATGAGCGCCGTCATACGCCTTGATATAGTGATATTAATACTGTTTCTCGACTCATTCGATGCAGCTTCGTATTACAGACAAAATGGCTATTCCAGTTCGAAATGTCAAATTTTGGACTTGTACTGTTCTTATTCTCACCGATTCCATTGCTCCTTGAAGGAACAATTGTTTTTATTTTAGAAGAGCATCGCCCATGAAAATATCTATAAAATAGAGCCAGATCGCCAAGTTTTTTACGGTGTTTCAGAAAAGTGAGTGAGTTTGTGAGCGAGGCATCACCTACGAGACGAATCGTCCTTTTTTGGACAGAATCCAACAGTTTCAGGGTATGTTTGGGTGCTGCACTCCAAATATGGGAACAGTATGTCAGGACAGGTCGAATCTGTGCCTTATAGCTCATAAGCAGCTGACTGGAAGTGAAATAACTCCTGAACCGAAACTGAAAACCAAGTTTCCGGGATGCACTTTTAGCAATTGATCTCACGTGATTTTACCAAGAAAGGTTATTGCTGATAGTAATACCAAGCATCGAAATGGATGTCTTCAAAGGTATCGTTACTCCTGACAAGCTTATGTTGGGCACAGTGAGATCGGCTTTTCTGGAGAAGAGGCATGCTTGTGTTTTCATTGAAATCTACCAAGTTATTGGACCCCCATTCGAGAATTGTTGCCAAGTCCATTTTTATGTTGTCAACATTTCTCCCTCGTTCGTTTCTGATTTGCCTGGCTGGTATTGGAGCCCTGGAATAGAAGGCGGTATGGAGGGTACTATCATCCGCGAAGCTGTGTACTGGACATGAAGTTGCTTCCAACAAATCGTTGATATGGAGTAGAAATAGTGTTGGTGCTAGAATTGATCCTTGCGGAACACCAGCATTTATGATAAGCGAGTCAGATGAAACTCCGTCGACCACTACATGGAGGGACCTGTTCCAGGGAGAACTAGCTAGCACAGAACATAGCTATGGAGGCAAGTCATGAGATGGAAGCTTGGCGAGGAGTCCGTGGTGCCAGACTCGATCGAAACGCAGCTATTATGAGATGAGTATTTTACGTTTCACCTGAAACGCATTCGGGCCGCCACTGCCTATCGATGGAAGGGGAAGAAGTGCATGTCAGAGGTTAGGCCGGCTTGAGTGTCCTCGCGCGATATGTCATTCACTCGATCACATGCGGCCAACTTCGGAGCGAAGGTGTCGAAATAGTGATGAGCCCTCTGATTCCGCCGAGACGTTTGACGTCCCGCGTCGGGAAAAATTGGAAAGTTTAACGAGGCAGCTCTATTTCTTTCGCCATACTCATCATTGGTTTCTTGGTGATGTGTCATTCATTGAATTTTTCAGCCGAAGCAAGGTACGGCTTTGGGTTTCAATGAGGATGGAAAGGGTTCATTATTTTTTTATCCTATGGACTGGACGTCCTGATAGGACAAAAAATATCCTCTCAAGAAGAATGTTTACTTGAGCATAACAAAGTACTACTATATTGACTTCAAATTAGATAGCAGTGTCAGGAAATTTTTCTCTCTTACATTCATTTACACTCACACGATAATTTTTGTCGAAGTAAACTTGATATTTTGATGGGAATTTTGTTGCAAGGCAAAAAAAATTGAATTATGAATTTTAGGTTTATTTCGACCCAAAAAAATGCTCGAGTGTTATTCGGTAAGACAATTCATTGAATACGTAAATCATATTATATTATTGATGACTCGCAGACTCCATAAATTGCGACATTCCACAGATTATAGATACTTTTCTGACAACGGAAGATGGGGAAAAATAAATCACAGCGGCGTATGGGATTCCTCATACATGATGGGGTTGTACACTCTAATCGAATACACGCCACATACCTATTTTATATCGATCAGTCCGTGTGTGAATATTAAATACTTTTCGTCATTGATTGAAAATCAGAACCTTCGAAAAACGTCAGGTTTCCTGACGTCATCCGCCTGCTGGCTCAGAGAATAACCAGATATTCTAACTTTGCCAAATTTGTAACCAGTAATTACCTTATGAGATTCAATATCACCAATGATAACAGTATTTTACATTCGCAGAAGACAATGTGGACACCTGTTTCCTGATAATCACTTAATGAATACTTATATACCTTGCAAGATGATGATTCAGTGTCAGTAATAATATCCTTATAATGATCATAATTTTATTCAGACCCAAACTTTCTTGTGAGTCTGGCAACAACGTTATGCTTATGTTCGTCCAAATATCAATAGAGAAGAAGAATCATTCTAACCTACGAAGATTTATACTTCAAAAACGACCACCATAGTTTAGGTTAGACGCAATCTTCTTCTCTAATTCAGTGTCATTACCAAAATATTCATTTCATATATTTTGATAAATGACAATCAGAAATATTTTTGCACTTGTCTCAGAGAGAGAGAGAATGGATAGGTATGTCGAATCTTATATGGTTGCATTGCATTGTTCACCGGCTGATACCATTACGCGTTTTCCCGCATTTTTCATGTTACGACATATCGTATATTTTAATATTCATTCGAAAAATGTACAGAGCTCTAGGAAAAAAACGGTTTGCGACAGTGAACTAGTTAGGGTTATTACTTCGAAATAATGAAATAAAATTTCTCACTGAAACAGGGCCCATTATTGAAGTAAAAAATGCGAGAAATTAATTTGCTTGCTCTATTTCATATACCGAGTCCTCGATAGATCAATCAAGGCACTTGCAATTAATTATCAAAGGAAAAACTATCCTGAGAGTGAAATTTCACTCAAAAATTTCACTCAGTAGATTAACTAACTACCAAATTTTGCAATCTATTTCTTAAGTTAGTGAACGCAGTGCATCATCAACACTATGGACTAGATTAGAACTACCTAATCGAACTTGGTCTCTACAGTATATTTGTTGAAATATAAATATCATACAAATGAATTATGTAGGTATAGGCTGACTGACAAAATCGCTCCAAGCCATAGCGCCGCTATATCAATCAACAAATTTTGGAAAACCATAAAGCAGATGATATGAGCATATTATATACAGTCTCTGATCATTATTTGTTTGAATTCTAACTGTATAGGGACCAATAAAGATAGCGTAAACAGATGCAAATTCAAAATTGTGTTTTTTTTCTCACGCTATTGAGAAAACATGCGAGGTTGTGTTTTATCACAGCTGAAAAGAATCTGTGTCTGTGTCCATTGTTGTCTTTCGCCTATCACTATCGAATCAATCTTCCGAGAAACCTGCAAACAAAGCACTTTTCAGTTCCACAAAGATGAAGTGATTTGGCTACAGTGGCTTCCTTTTTTCACTGTTTTTTCCTCAAGTCCATTCACCATTAGCCAGATACTAATCTGTTCAGATGGCGATGCATCAACACAAGCGGCCTATTATAATAAAAATAAAATCCGAAGATGAGATAAGGGCCGAGCTGAAACGAAACAGAAGTTCTATTTCCAGAACAGACCAACACTTGTTGGTGGAAGTGGAAGTTGATTGGGAAACGTCATATTCATCAATCAAATTAAAGGCGTAATGGCATTCTTGTGTTGCGTTTTTTCGATTGTGATACCGTTTTCATTCACGATTAATTTATAGAAGAAAGTGTGGTTAAAGATAATACACTCGATTCGTTAATAAAAAGTCATTTCATATTATTGTGAAGAACATAAAAGGCGCTATACTGTCTCTAGGTTAAATCAAAGGAGTGGTATATTCATATCTCTGAATTTTTGAGATTTCCTCTCTTCGTCTCAATGAATGAAAATATTAATATCATTTGTGAAAGAGATGAAATAATAAAGGTTGTTGCAGGAGACCGTTGAATTGGTTAACTTTTTTAAAAATTACGAAATAATCAGAATCAAACGTTCATATTGAGTACAAGTATCGATGTTTAATAACATTATATCACAATCAAAAGAATCCAGTCTAGGAGAAGTATTGTTTTTGTTCTTCTGTGGCATTTCTTTGTTTGCCTACTGAGAGGTATCCCTGGGCTGTTTTGGGATGTTTTAGAAATGTAGGCATGAGGATGTTTTTTTGAGGCGTAATGTGCACTTCCCAAAGAGGTCTTAGAAGGATATTGAAAGTATTGTTTTTGTTCTTTTGTGCCCTTTCTTTGTTTGCCCCACCACAACGTCTTATGCTTACGTCACAATACGATGAATTCTGATTTGTTTTCAATTTTGTTCTTGTTGTTCGCAATTGGCATTCGCGTTTGCAGCGTGTCACACTTACATCACGCTGCTAACGAACAGAAAGGAAGTTGGTAAAGTTTACTGTGTTAGAAGACTTATTTAGTTTGTAATAATGACCATCAGATGCAAGATGTGTTGTTCGGTGCCTCAGTGTAATCAATATATAAAAGTACGAATTTATCAATACACAGCTTCTCCGCAGTTGCAAAATTATGCATTGTGGAGAACATTTCAAAAATTGGGAAACTTATTTCCAATTATATGTCTGTGTGTAGCAAGCACTACTCAGAAACCGATTGAGACGGAATTTCATATCAAGAAAATATTTTTATGTTCAATCTATTTTGAATGCATTTTTTCATTCAAGGGGAATGGAATCCTAATGCAAAAGTTCATTTTGACAAAAGGCTTCAGAAAAGTACCTCAAAAATGGTTTCTTTACAGCGATTTAATGTGCGCAAGACGCGTTGAAAATGTTTTGTTGTTTCCATGAAAAGGCTTCAAAAAGAACTAGGGAGAAGGTAGTTTTGTGACATATCAAGGACATCTCGATAATTGCCGCCTGCGGCGGACATTGGCTGTTCTATAGTAGTTCTATTCATGTGTGAACAGAACATCGCAGTGGAGGTTCAATGTCTCGAAATCTCGTACTTTTAACTACTGAGATGTTTTTGTGCTCGCTAAGTATTGCTCTCAGAATGGCTTCCAACTAAACGTTACAAAAACATATTATATGCGATTTCTCCAAAAAAATGTATCTCCAGATCATGATCTCTACTCACATATTCAAGGTAAATCACTTCGAACCACAGACGCAAGAAATTTTTTGGATGTAATACTTGACCCGAAACTGACATGGGGGCCTCATATAAAATCAATTTGTTCAAAGTTGAGTACATGCTGTTATATAATAAGAAATTTGAGAGGAACAGTATGTTTTGACCTATTGAGACTGTTGTATTTCGGTCTGGTACAACTAGTTTTAGTGATTTGTTCACCGAAGCACGAGTAATGACATTACCTAGTTTATATATTTATTGCTTGATCCTCTATATTCGAGATAATATACAGAGGTTTGAGAAGAATGAAGATGTTCACTTGCATGATACAAGAATGAAGTATAATCTACATCAAGCTTACTCACGTTTACAGGTCTGCCAAAATTCACCTAATTACATAGGAATTGAATTGTACAATAAATTCAAACAAATACACATCAGGAATTATGAAAACAGGGATAAGCTAGTCGAAAGAGAACTCAAAAATGTTTTGCTTGAAAATGCCTTCTATACAGTAGAACAGTTCCTCAGTATTTCTTCTCGAAATTTCTTTTAATCTGTTTGTGAATGTATTGTAGTAATGAATAATTTGTGATTATATTTTATTGTGCTTATGTATGTACCAATGCATGTATTTAGACTAGGCTGATAAGTGTTTTGCATTGTAATTTGTCTGACCTTTTATGCTGCAATAAATATTCTATTCTATTCAATTCTACTTTCTTCATTATATCCCACAATTCGGTGAGAAGGTCGTCGAGCAGTCGAACTTTTTCTGGTAGATTTCCACAAGCATAGTCCATTACAAAAATTATCGAGGGAAAAAATATTCGAGGAGATAATATTCGAATAAGGAATAAAAAATAAAATAAATATATTTTCTATGATATCATACAGGGGATCATGAATTCATCTTGTTGTACAATGTTGCCAGTAGTTTTGACATAATCGTAAAAAATGTGTGACAAATATTTCTTTCTATCTTGGAAATGGATGCCATTGCGACATTTTTTTGCTGAGCAAAACCAACTTTTTTTGCAGTGTTCTACCTACCCTAGCAAACGGGTCAGGTTTTTTTGGAACACCCTATTTGTTGAAAAGTCAAATTCTACACGTATACCTAATATTTATCTATTAACACGTTCGTAAATGAAAATGCAAATTTCTTGGAAACCTTATACGAACACTTCAAATCCCAATCGATTTGTTTCCATATTATTGACAAATTAACGAGTTTTCGTAGAATATAAGAAAATTATCGATAAAACTTGCCATGACTCGTAGTAGTCCTTCAATATTTTTTCTTTTGAATGGAGGAACTGTTAATATTGGTTCTCTCTTGTTGAGTGAACGTGAACTCGCTCGTTGATGTTTCATTTCCTTCGAGATCAGAGGGCAATAAATATTTATCAGTTATATTATTTATATTATTTCGTCACTCTTCATTTGTGTTCTCACCATCCACCGAGGCAAAATATACTTTTATCGTGAATATCCGGTATAACTTCAATGCTGCAAAAGATAATCTACTGAAAAGTTCATCTTATACTTATTTTTACCTATAAACCATGTCAAAGATATGGCTACTAGGACATCCGACCTAGTAAATGTTTATGAATGCAAGATTATGATTTTTTATATAGATTCGACCATTACTCGATGGAAATTCAACCTTCATATAGTATCTAAATGATAACACTACTAATAATATTTTTAGTTTTTCCACGAATTTCCCAAACACTGACTAATTACTACTGGCTTTATCATTCACAAGACTGAAGATAAATGATGGATATCCAATTTCTCACTGATGACTATAAGTATCGGACATAACCATAGCAGAATATGGACGGCGTAATATTGAAACTTCTTTCTCTATCACACTCATTGAGCATATAGAAATGTTGAACTCGAATATATTAGATTAAACGATTACGGAAATATATTTCCGTACTTTTCGTCCGCTGTGGACTGTGGTCACTATGATGCACTGCGAGAGCGGCGATTTAGTTGACAGCTGTCAACTGTCATTTGATGTTGTCAAATCAACTATTTACGAAATCCAATAAGTTTCACGTGTGAATATAAATGTTCGCGGTCGAAAAAAAAATTCAATATGCACCTCGGCGATAGACTTTCTAGTGTCTCGCCTGGGGTCGGCTAAGCCTCTACTATCAATTTACAGAATTGACTATAGTAGACAGTTTTTCGTCCTTGGCACATGAATAACTATTTTTCAATGAACAATAGTTTTATACACCAATTTAGTTGAGAATATCATTATCACCCAGGGACCAAGATTATATCCCGAGGTTTCAGCCGAGGGTTTAATCATAGATTAACGACTCCCCTAGATATACACCGCCCATGCATTCAGACGGTAACGCTTGTTTGGGATTTATTTGGGACCCCGATTTTTCACCATCTATCGCCGCTATTGCGAATTTCCGCGCGTGGTTGCAAATTCGATTTTTTACAGATTTCTGTATAATGGCATTCCGCGTATAGAAGCGGAGTTGTCAAATGTTAGTTTTTGTTGGATTTCTAATATATTGGTAGGTACATGTAGATTATTATTAATCTACGATACTGCAACTACAATTATTTTTAGTATAAGACTTCCTTGGTATGTATAGGAGATCTCAATCTTTAATCTATGTATCTATGGTATTATGTTATTTTATTAGTTTTCCATTGTGCTCAAATTATGATTACTCATGATGTGTTATTGTGCCTACCTATGTGAAGCTGGAAAATTCATGAACGTGAGTTGACAATTATAATAAATGGTATGAGTGTGAGAAAGAAGAAATTTTGGAAATTCAATTGATCGAGAACTCCAGAGTTTAGAAGCTGAAGATGCATTTGGATATGGGGCACTGTTTTTAGGGTAAACAGTCGATGAATTTACTGTTTATAGGTATATTGTTCTAGAAAAATATGCTGAACTATTTGAAGCGAAAAAAAAAAGAACATCAGATGACAATTTGAAGAACATGAGAATTGGAAAGTTGAAATGTTGGAAAGTTGAATGATCAACAAGTTGAAAATTGATATGAATAGACATTGGGTGAATATTTGTATGAAACTGCTGATGGTGAATATATTATAGGGTTATACTTTCTACGAAGTCAGTTGAACAGATCATCAAAAGGATTGTCGTGCCACGCTGCCGCTCTCTTTGAACTTTCAAAGAAACCGACGGTCTGCGGTGATGTGTTTTTCCATCTGACTTTGCATAAACTATACTTACTATTCCATTAATGTTCTATGGAAAGGTGGAAAGTTCTGAAGCAAGAGGAATAAAACATTGAAATGTTGATTATGCATAATAATATATGGAAGCATAGTTTAGATTGTTTAGAATGTTTAGGTCTGTCTATATACAAGAAAGTCCAAATTCGTGTTAGTTACACCATTTTTAATTCAACAACGGCTGGACCAATTTTCATGATATTTGATTTTTCATTGTATTTATTATTGTGTTTTGATTACACATCAAATAGCCAAAAAATATATAGGGTGTTTCATTTGAAAAACTCGAGAAAAATCACTTCGAAAAGTTTCGAATTAAAAAACCATTTTGAGCCACCCTGTATTTCGGAAACGAAGCAATTTCAGACTGAGGTAGTTGCTTCAAATCGGCCTACTCTGACCCCAGGAATATGTGCTAAGTTTTTGTACAGACCTTTCAGGGACACTCTGTTTATTAGTTTGTTTTCATCGCATCGAGAAAAGTGTTAATAAGCCGTCGTGATTAAAAAATCAATCTACCTACTTTATGCTCACCTTCAAATAATGACTGTCTAATCTTCACGAATGTATCCACTCGAATGATTTCTCAGGGCACACACGAAAAAATTGGCGAAGAATAACTGAATATTTCGCTGTAGAAGAAGATAGACATTTCAAATACCTATCCAACAAAAAAAAGTTTTTTGAAATCGGTCAGATGAATAACGATTTTAGAGGGGTGGTAATTCCTTAAGGTGGACAAACTGTACATACAGTGTGTTACAATTTGGTCCACCCCACCCCTGTACTCTCGTTATCCTAGAGCGATTTGAAAAACTTTCTTTTTAAATTTACTACTCAAAATTATCTACTATTTCAAGCAATACAAAATTGTCAATGACAAATTCTTAGCCTACTGCGATCACAAAAACTACAGCAAAATTGAAGAAAACAGATTTAAATTCTTTTACAATAATTTTGATGATGGCAATCGATATCAAATTTCAGAACAATATATCATACGGGGTGTTTTTTTATCAACGTTACAATTTTTCAATAATTGGATTTCTCAAGTATAATAATTCTTATGAGAATAATTTGTTCGACTGTCTCAACAGCAAAATGCCGTACTCTAAAAATCCATATAATAGCCCTCGTTCTCATGAAAATCCGTTGATAAAACGGAATCAAAAACAATGCTAGAAAACTTGACAAAGGTCACGGAAAAAGGTCCAACACGGCCGGCATCATTTAATGGATTGATATGGTCCATCAACGCCATAATGTGCCTGTACGAGCAGCAAAAAGAGTTAGGATTTCCTTATTTACTTACCAACAGGCTGAATCAGGATATATTAGAGAATTCTTTTGCTGGATATCGTCAAAGAGGCGGTTATAATGTAAGAACATTCAGGACGACATTTCGTATGACTGCGAAAATCAATCTAATGAAACCTTCTAATTTGAGTAACTGCGAAGAAGATGAAGACAGCCTACTGATAACGAGAGGTGCAATAGAAAGTTCGAACCAGAATCCTCCAGAAGTGGAGACTTCTTCGTCAAGAAGTCCCCGTTCGGAAGAACCGAAATCGGAGTCGCCGGCTTCATTCGCCTCATCGAGAAGTGATCCATTTACATTTTGGATTCCTCATCAATCATTTGATTGTAGTAAAATTATATAAAGAGTGCAAATGGATGTCGACGTCTGAAAAATATTCGATTGAGAATAAGAGTAGGAATGAATGTATCAAATAAATCAAAACTTGATATTTTACGTAGTGTATAGATTATCGGGAGTCGTTATTTTATGTGATGTGTGATGTATTTTGAGAATTATATAGATCTTTCATGTGATTTTTTTGTCTTCTCTCTAAAATTCAACTTTCAATTATAATTCAACTGTTCTGTTCATAAATTCATAAATTGAGTACCTATTCAATTCTACAACAAATTTTCAGAATTTTAAAACCTCAACTTTTATACACTTCAGATTTTCAATTCCTCTAACCTGTTTGTAGTTCAGCTTTCCAACAATTACAACTTTTAATAACTTTTACTTTCGAACCATCAAATAGATATTTCAATTATGCAACTTGTCACCATATACGCATACATAATATATCAATCCATTACATTTTTTATCCTCAAAATCGGATTTTCAACTTTTCTGTCTTTCAAAATTGAATTTTGTCAAAAATTCTCATTATCCTCAACATCTCAGATTTTCTGTTCTTCAATTTTTCAACTCTACGACCTGTTTGTTGTTCAGCTTTCTGACTTTTCATCATTTTCACTTTCACATTGTTGAATATTTCAATTCTCACTTTATACAATTTCATCCCGATTTCAATCCATTTCTCTGTAATTTTCAGCTTCCAAAACCATTCATACTCATACATTTCAACTTTTCAATTCTTCAACTTGTTTGTTGTTCATTTCATTTTCCACTATTTCAACCCTTCATCTCTCTTTAATTCTCAAGTACCTATTGTGCAAGTTTTTCTACAAATTTTCAAGTTTTCAGGTTTGCAACGCACACGACTTCACTGTCTTTCAACATTTTCGATTTCTCAAAATTTTCAACTTCTCAACTTTTCAACCTTTTGGTCTTCCTAAAACACATTATGCCTCAAATTCTCAAATATCTCAAAGCTCATATTTTTCAGCTTTTCTGAACATGAACTTCTCATACTTTTTCTTATTCAAGTTTTCCAATTTTCATTATAAGAATTAATGTGCTACTTCTCAACTCTTCTACATATCATATTTCAACTCATGCTTTTATCATATCTCAAGTGTTTATGTATAACAGATTCATGATATAGGTAATATTATGATGGTTATCAGACAAATATATTATATTTAGCTGTACCCTGCGCGCGTTGCTACGCCATCAACTAAAATAAATTTAAAGGAAAGACATTACACAAATATTCAATTTATTTTGAGTCATCAAATCATCGAAATCGGTCGTGCCGTTAACGATTATATAACGGACATATAGACAAACATGGGAACATAATCACAAAACCCGTCCGCCATATTGGATGCGCCATTTTGAATTTTTTTATTTTGACGACGAAATCATTATCTCCGACCCCAAAAACCCTCAGATACCAATTTTGAATAGAATCGGTCCATAATCACAAAACTCGTCCGCCATATTGGATTCATCATCTTGAATTTCCTAATTTTGACGAAAGAATCATAATCTCCGACCCTGAAAACCCCCATATACCAATTTTCAATAGAATCTACTCATAATTAAAAAACTCGTCTGCCATAATGGATTCGCCATTTTGAATTTCTTAATTTTAACGACGGAATCATAATCTCTGACCCCAAAAACCCCCAGATACCAATTTTTAATAGAATCGGTTCATAATTACAAAACTCGTCTGCCATATTGAATCCGCCATTCTGAATTTCCTAATTTTGACGAAAGAATCATAATCTCCGACCCCGAAAACCCCTAGATACCAATTTTGAACGAAATCGGTCCATAAATACAAAACTCGTCTGCCATATTGGTTCCGCCATATTTGATTTTTTCAATTGTTTTTCTACCTTAACCATCCCTGAACTATAACGAAATAAAAAAATATCCAAATCAGTCGAGCCGTTTACGATTTCATAGAGGACATACAGACAGACAGACAAACATTCATTTTTATAGAGAAGATGCAGAATAATTATTTTTATTCTGATCTGATTTTTTATCCAAGAATGGTAATAAGAGTGTATGCCACATTCTGGCAACGCTGTCACGTATAGCGAGGGTGCACGGCGCTATAAATAGACCACAGACTGTCTGGACCTCGGATGAATTATTCGCACCAAGGATACTGGAGACATCTATGTATGTTCTGTTTCACTAATTTCAGTGTTGACCAAATCCCCATTCACGGTGTATATCTAGGGGAGTCGTTAATCTATGGTTTAATCAATCAATCAATCAAGTTACTTTATTAATTTTGTAAACTGTACAAGGTATAAAACAAGTCACAAGTTACAATTTCATTTTATATATAGGTACACATATAAGAGTAAACACTGAACATACAATTTCATGAGTAAAACATTTGAAAAATAGAGGAAAATGATAGAAAATGGAGCAAGAATCTCAAGAATATAATTATTACCCAGGGACCAAGATTATATCCAGAGGCTTCAGCCGAGCGGTATAAGGTTTCGTGGCAATGCTATTCGTTACTACCAATGAAATGTAAACTTCTGTAAACAAATGAAAAAGTGAGGTTGTGTTTCAATGTTTTACAGAAAAGTGAGGTTGTGCTTCAATATTTTTCCTCCAGGGTCGGTCATCGTGCACCCGACCTATTTCTTGTAGAGGTTATGTTAGCGGAGGAGCGGTGCGCCGGCGCAAAAGTGATCTGAATGGGCGGATGAGCCGGTATTCCATGCGATCAGCTTGACTTTTTATTCGTATTGGTACTGGTGGCGTGGCCGGCGATTGATACCGATCTCTCATTCCGGCCTGGCCGTTCAGACTTCGTTCCTGTCTCAGCTCTCTGTGTGTTTCGAATGCATCTATCCTGATCTCGAGCATGCAACAAGCGACTAGAACGCTTTCAGCAGATATCGCAACTCGCAACAGCTTTTTGTGGACCAACCACTCATCCATTAACGTTAACGGAGTCGACCAGATGGTAATCGGCCTCCGATCACAACCTATCCCTCTGTTCTCTCTCGCGCCGTGGAAGTTTCCATAATTAATTGGGATTATGGAAAATGAATCGGAGACGGCTGCGAAGCTGAAAGGAAGGAGTGTCGCTGAGGAATTATCGGTTCTGCTTCATCCGATATGGATCTGGATTAATTATGGATTGCTCCGTCGACATGCTGTTGTCAATGGAAGTAGCGTTCTTCCGTTTAACTTTACACTTGGAGCATATGGAACACGTTCTCTGTTGAGAATTCGGCACAAACTAGTGAGTCGTTGTCCAATCAGCCTTTCAGAACCGCCACTTCTTCCTACATCTGTATTGTTTCAGTTAGTATAGCCTCTTTGCGACGTCAGATCATCCCTTCTTTCTAGGTTGTCAATGGAAGTAGCGATCTCTCGTTCAACTAAGCATCCGGAACATAGGGAACACATTATTTGTCGAGAATCGGTAGAAACTAATGGATCCGTTGTGTCTAATGGGCTCTTCAGAAATACTACACCTTCCTACATCTAGTATCAGTTTGAGTTACTATAGAAATACTATAGCTTCTTTGTGACGTTCAGAATATCTTTATACTTTTGCTAGTCGAAGCTTCAAGTAACAGGCTTCATAAAAGATTGTTGGTAAGGCTGGGGAACACATTTTCTGTATAGCTACCCAGACAGCACCAGATATTCCATGAATCTCCCTATCATATTCCTTTTGGAATATTGGAATATTCTAGAAATAAGCTGGAATATTCCGGAATATCTGTGGAATATTCTCTAAATATGCGAATGGGAATTCCTCAGATATTCATAGAATATATCCAAAAGAATATTCCATGTTGAATATTCCTGGAATATTCCAATAAACATATTCTAAAATAAAAAAAAGGGACCCTAGTAGGGATCGAACTCGTGACCTCAAGACTATCAGACCAACGCCTTGACCACTAGGCCAGTAATCGAATTGAATAATAATGTACATATCAGTTTCTTGTGAGAGCGTTTTTCGAAATCGGATCATAAACACTTTTTGTTTCAAAATCCCCTTACATCTAATTTTGATGTTCGATACTCACAACTCTGAAATAATGATGGGTATTTATGTGTTGAGAAACATAGGAATATTCATGGAATATTTCATGAATATACACCACAGAATATTCAGTTGAGAATATTTCATGAATATACCGCACAGAATATTCAGTTGAGAATATTTCATGAATATACCCCACAGAACATTCAGTTGGGAATATTTCATGAATATACAAGAGAGAATATTCATTTGGGGATATTCCTGGAAAATTCATACCTGAATATTCCCTGAACAACACTTTGGAATATTCCTTCTAGATGTTCCAGAGGCATGTATATATTCTAGGAATAATCGATGAATATTCGGAATATACTCCTCCTTTTTAGCATATTTAGAGAATATTCTAGGAATATCCAGTGCTGTCTGGGTAATTCATGCCCTCGAAGAAGAAAATCAGTACAAACTACTGAAATCGTTGTGTCTGAGTAGCTCTTCAGAATTGCTACATTTTCCTACATCTAGTATCTAGGTTAACAATGAAAGTAACGTTCTTCCGGTTAACTCTGCAACCGGAACATAGGGAACAGATAGATTATTCGTCAAGAATCGGTACAAACTACTGGAACAGTTGTGTCTGATCAGCTGTTCAGAAATACTACACCTTCCTACATCTAGTATCAGTTTCAGTTACTATAGAAATACTATAGCTTCTTTGCGACGTTCAGAATATCTCTATAGGTTTCCTAGTCCAAGCTCCAAGTCACAGGCTTCATAAGAGATTGTGGGCAAGGCTGGGGAACACATTTTCTATATAGCTCATTCATGCTCTCGAAGAAGAGAATCGGTACAAACTACTGAAATTGTTGTATCTAAGCAGCTCTTCAGAATTGCTACATCTTCCTACATCTAGTATCTAGATTATCAATGAAAGTAGCGTTCTCTCGGTTGACTCTGCAACCGGAACATAGGGAACACATTATTTGTCGGTATAAACTACTGGAACCGTAACTACACCATATACGTATTAATAAACAATACGGATCATAACGGGTGCCAGGATGAAGCAAAAAATATGAAACAAATGAATATCCATAAGGATTTGGTGGCATGATACGCATGCGCCATGCGCTATTATAGTAGTCATCAAAGACATGCGTTTCGGTGGACAATGACGTTTACTAGCCTTTCAATCAAAGCAGTATGTGTCTGATCGTTTCAAAACTTTTCCTTATGGATAGTCATTTGTCTTCAAAAATCGGCTTCATGTTTCGCTATGGAAACAGATAGAGATTATCCGTATTGATTATTAATACGTATATGAACTACACCTACACCTTCCTACATCTAGTATCAGTTTCAAGGGTTTCAATCACTATAGGAATACGAGCTTCTTTGCCCGCGACGTTTTGAAGTGTTCTAGGTTTCGTAGACCAAGCTCCAAGTCACATGCTTCATAAGAGATTGTTGGCAAGGCTAGGGGATTGATTTTCTGTAGCTCATTCATGCTATCAGAGAAGAGAATCGGTACAAACTAGTCAAACTACTGAAATCGTTGTGTCTAATCAGCTCTCTACATCTAGTATCAGTTCCTAAGAATACTAGCTTATTTCCGACCCTCAGAATAATTCTATCTTTCATAGTCCAAGCTCTATATAAGCACGTTTTATGTAGCTCAATCATGCTCTAAGAGGAGAGAATCGGTATAAACTACTGAAATCGTTGTGTCTAATCAGCTCTTCAGAACTGCTACATCTTCCTACATCTAGTATCAGTTCCCAAGAAAACTAGCTTATTTCCGACCCTCAGAATAATTCTAGCTTTCATAGTCCAAGCTCTATATAAGCACATTTTATGTAGCTCAATCATGATCTGAGAGGAGAGTTTCGGTACGAACTTCTAAAATCGTTGTGTTTTATCAGCTCTTCAGAACTGCTACATTCCCCTACATCTAGCATCAGTTCCTAGGAATCCTGTAGTTCTTTCTGACGTTCAGAATATTTCTAGGTTTCATAGTCCAAGCTGGCAAATCATAGTCATTATAAGAGATTGTTGAAAAGACTCGATTAATTGAGATGGTGTTTCAATTTGTTACTGGTCTATGATTCAAACTTTCAATTTTCTCCTGAAGATACTAACATAGTTAGCGAAACACATGTCAAGGCTTAAAAAAATCGTTTTGGTTACTGTTGACACAGTGTAGTATGAGGGCATTGTTGTGTTTTTGGCTCGAGAAAAATATTTTACCATTTCTACACAACACCCTGTGTAGAAGATTGGAATTCAGATATGATTCACAACGAAGTGAAAGAATCCAGAGTCGAATGCGATGAGTAAACGGACAAAATTCTTGAAAACCTTATATACATATAATTTACTCGAGATCGGGAGATAGATTTCTGATAAACGTCTTCCATGTAAATAGGTTTCCGAGAAACCACGCATCTGACGCTCGTTTTTTTCAAAAACAGGTGCTTCTTGCTTGTTCTAAGGACGACTTTTACCTGTTCAGAGGATATGGTTAATCAAAATTTATGAAAAGTGCGTAACTAATATATAACCTGATAGGAATGTCAGTATTTACGAATAAGTATTTCATTGAATGTGAAATAATTCAAGATACTAAAGTTGAAGAAAAAAAAGGTTTATCATATTGGTGAAGGCTCATGAAAGTATGAAAGCTAATATGTAAAACATGAATGTTTATTTCAATAATAGATTAAACCTTGGTTATATAATATCACAATTTTATTCAGCTAATTTCAGGAAGGTAATCAAATATCTTGCTATTCAGACTTGATTACATACACCCTAAATGAATTGTAAAGGTTCTCGAATGTCAAAAACCTTCGGTCCACTCGACTAGATCTTCATGACATCCGGTTTCATATATCGGTCTTTGTGAAGACGTGAAGACATCAACTTGTATTTTAGTTGGTGGGCATATGAGGTAAAACTCTTTCATTGTTTTCACCCATATACGATTATTAATATAAATTTACTGTCACTGTCTGATCTCCCATTTTCTTGATGTGGTTCCTAAGAGTACACTAGTGTAATCAAGTATTTCTCACCTATAACTCAAGAAGTTGCACTGTGTAGTCTTTTGTCTTCCGCCAGACACTGTTTTTCAGTGAGATAATTTCATCAAATTCCATCAGTAAAAATACCTTTCTTAGAGTAAATAGTATTCACTCTACTATTCATAAGGATTTTATTTCAGGCTGTTTTTTTGTTTCATTCATTTAAGTTGGTTTTTTGTCCGTCCCCGCGAGATTAACCCGTCGAGTTGAGGCTTCGCACCCCTTCGTGGTCACTTTGGAGACCTGCAGATCATCTCTTTCCAAAGACTCGTTTATCCAACGAACAGCGTGGCTCTGGAATACATTGCCAAGGGAAGTGTTCCCCGAGGCATATAACCTCCAGAAATTCAAGAAAAACACTAATTCCTTCTCTATTTCCCTTGGTTCTCACGATGGTCTCTGAACATTACAGGATAGCCCTTTTCGTGGGAACCAGAACATAAAAAAAGGTTCAGAGCTAATGGGTATCTGATAACTGTCTTTCTCTATAACTATATCATGTCTTCAGATGACATGTCGTACATGTGTCTGAATGATGAAAGAAAGCATAGCTGAGATTATGGTAGTTTGTGAAGTAGCCCTTATTTGGTGGTTTTTTTATAATGTCTTCAAGCTACCCAGTCATATTGCAAGATTTCAAGTGTGTTGTCTGCCCAGTCTGGCCTAACCTTGGCACTGATGATTGCTGTTTCTGTCCCCACACAAAAATGCAGGTTTCAGTTGATGCCGAAATTGTTAATTGAACATGTCCTTCAATATATATTTCTAACTCAACATTCTCGAATGAATTTATCAACAGTTTCGAATTAATTACTCTTGCTCCCTTACTAATCCGGACTGAACTCGTCTCTTTCGATGCACCGTGGGCCACCCGCAATTGTCAGGTGTGGCACGTGCTGTCAATGATTCTTCGCACAATAGAGATGCCAACTTGAATAAATCAAAAATCACCGTACATCCGCAGTCAATGATGGCATATCAGATGCGGTGAATTTAATGATGAAAATGATAACTGAGAATGTTTGAGAATGAGAATTCGGTTCACATTTACGAAGAGCACCTATCTGGAAGTTATAGGTAAGTATTAGATTGAATTGTGTATCAATGTATTTGAAATTCCTATGGATACGAATAGTACAGGGCTCCGAACAACAAACCCTCTAGAAGGATAACATAACAAATAATATCTGATACTGATACTATTGATGCTAACATGGATTTGCACAGCAACCATGATATTAGTTCCCAATCGCAGCCAGTGTTGTCATGACGCCTAAATCAAAAGTGATCAAAAGTCCCGTCATCTTCATTCTTTATATCTATTTATTTGTTAGTCGGATTAGATATAATAACAATTCTGAAGGATCAATCCATAGTGATTCATAAATATTCTGGGCATCTTGGCGAGTGCTCCTGTACCTATGTCAATATGGGAATTTTTAGTAATGTTTGGCCAATGTAGCAAC
The DNA here is from genome assembly GCA_918026855.4 of Phaedon cochleariae. Classification (NCBI taxonomy): domain Eukaryota; kingdom Metazoa; phylum Arthropoda; class Insecta; order Coleoptera; family Chrysomelidae; genus Phaedon; species Phaedon cochleariae. Next base: position 9,785,963 of record OU896715.1, on the reverse strand, counting down.
ACCGCTTCTTGGTATTTCACAGTTTAGAGCGATAAATATTTTTTGTACGGCTACAACGAAAAATTGCTCTTGTTTTACTGTGTTCGATACATCCATGAGTTATCGATACATCTATGAGGAACTTTGTATGTCATCAATTTTATTTCCGTATCTGATATCACAATGACTCCATTGTGTTATTATTTCAAAAAAATCTCATCGCTCATGGAATGTCAAATTTCAAGCATTGGCAGCTCTATCTAATAGATGAGCATTACTTGAGAGGAAATCATATGGCTACAAGACGAAGAAATCAAAAATGTCGATGTTATCTGTTACAGCCGTAGAAAAATTATAGTGTATAACATGGCATATTGGAGAATAAGGTATTGTAAATTGAAAGATAAGAAAATGTACCTACCAAATAAGATAACATTCCATACAGATCAAATAATGATAATTATTTCTCCCTGTTACCATCGGTGTAATAACTATCTATATATGGTATAAAAACACATGATTTTTGAATAAAATCGTATTTCAATGTTCTCTACCTTGAAAATCGTTGCCATGGATAATTAGGAATGGAAAATGATTTCATAGATTTCTCATGATTTTTTATTTGATGATTTTGGTGAAGATTTCCAACAGCGCTCATTCTCTCTAATCATTTTATATACAATAAGGTCTATGACCATACCCCGTCCCGTCTCTTTTCAAATACGGCGACAGTATGGTATCAATTTGATGATACCGAATCAGTCAGTTGCTATGTTGATCTTATCTGAATGATATAAGATCATCGGACATTGGCCCAATTTACATTTAGAATATCATCGATAGAATCAAGATTCTTCTGTCAAGTATCCATATATAATTATTATCGTTTGAAATCTTGTGCAACAGATGAACGCGAGATTGATTATATTGATAGCACTTAAGTACAGTACGATACAGTAACTTCATCAAGCCTAGCTCAATATCAGAATGTCTGGCTATCAGATGATTCATTCGTCATGCAAAATATCATGCTGGTTGAGGAATAGTACCACCACCAATGGTCGTCTATTACTAATTTATACTCATCACTGGCTGACTCAAAAAATCAGAACTTTTTCAAAATATACGTGGATGGAAGATTTTCCCATGAGTAAATTCTTCTTCTTTATGTGCTGAACATGTAACAATTTTTGTCGTGAGTAGGGTTTGTTAGAAAACTGCTCATGAGGGCCTACCTACTTGCCGGGCAGTATAGCGTCCCCACTATCCTAGGATGTTTACCTATTTTCTTATATTCTTTGCTGCAAACAAAAGATCTCACATCTTTGTGTTTCAATTAGTCTGGAACTGCAAACAATTTTTCAAGGAGCCAGCAAGGAACAATAAACTCGGTAACGCGGTAGGTGCATATTGCATGCTCTTAGGGGGGGTTGAAGAAAATTAACCTCTCCACGTCCTTGCCAAAGAAAGAACTGATGCATCATTCTTCGGATCTTTCTTTTTGAATTTACAAGAAGTCGCATCAATGCTAAATATTTATAGAATCATATATTAGTTCTTTAAACAGTTGAATACATTCACTTTTCACTGAGGTATGATAACCCTACATCGATGTTATCGCTTTATCATGATGTTATCTATCTGTATCAACAGATAAAAACATTACATAAAGGAAGAGTTGTTAAAAGATTATAGTTCCCTCCAAATTTTCTCACAGCTCGCTGTTCGATTTGTGGATTTCTTCTTTACTTAGCGTTAGATGTTTCAATCACTGGTTATGAATCTGAAAAGTTATCAGGTACGGATGATACCTGAGGTTATGTTTTCTATCACTGAAGGAACTTGAAAGAAAAAGTGTTTTGTGCTTATGATCGATCATCTTCTTTGATTGATAACTGTGCTAGGGCTACGAAGTGTTTCTCAAATAATAAGAAGAATATGGTGCACAAGCTGATGGAATTAGATATTGGATACAGGTACTGGAGGGCCCATCCGAAAGTCAAATATTTTTCGAATAATAGAACGCCGAGTTTATCTACTGAGGAAGCAGGTTTGTAAATGAACATGTTCTACTAAAATCTCATATTTTCTCATGTTTTGCTCAATTCTGTGATATTCCACGAACTTGAAAAGTGGCTGAAGGTGAATAATCTAATGTAAGGTAACAGAAGATACCGGTGTCGAGAATTTATATGCATGTCTTCAATAACAGATCTAGTATAGAAAGATAGCGCCTCATCTGGCTATCAGTTCCATTAGTTATCGGCAATATACTAGAATCAGAATTGCATGAGGAGAAAATGCTCATGTAGACCGACCACAATGATTTATCGTTTTTATCTGTTCGTACAGAAAAACTCGGAACAGATTACCTGCGCCCTAATGATCCACCATTAGGGCTTCCGAAGTCACAAGCGACATTCGAAAATTCCAATGTTTTCGCTCAGACTTTTAGTACCGTGCACACATACGTTCGGATGCGGAAATATGGGATAGCATCACCGAAATCAAGTGAACTATTTTGGTCCCACAATAAAGAACGAAATAAATTGATAATACGTGCCCTGTTAATTATTAGTGTATATTATTTCATATTTTAATTTGATTTCTCTGCTCATGGAATGATTACAAATGTGTGTCAATTGTTTTTTCAATCTAGCCTTCCATTCGAAGGCATTCGACTTCGAACCATCATATAGATATATACACTCGCTCTTTTCTATTTTGAAGATCTAGTCACCCCTAACCCCTAACTGATGCGATCTATTTTTGTTTTCTTCATCATGATCTATAACTGTTTTCTGAAATCTCTTTTGATTTCTACCGCAACGCTGGAGTATTTCATGCACCTCCTATATACTATCTTTATATGTATGTAAAGTGGAATTGAGTTAATTGATCCCACAAGTATGTAGAGTATAGCAAGCTCAGGATTTCATTAAGGGCAATCTTTCTATCTCCAGTAAGTGAAACTATCAGTTGAGGAAAAGTCGAACGAGGGCAGTGGTTTTGATTAACACTGATAATATTCATAGAATGTCTAAGACTACTCAGCTAAACTGTTGACCTGGTGTTTGAAGCGATGAAGGGTTTCATCAGACAAAAATCCATGCAGTATTACGAGATCAACTGCAACTGAGATGTCCACAGAGCATTTTGCAAATTGCACAAATCAGGCTAACACGAAGCGCAGCAAACCGTGCAGACTCGGACACAGAATGTCACAGCATTCTGGGAATGAACTATAACATAATGCCTCTAACAACTACCTACGATCTGCCTTACATCGTCCTTGTACCGAATAGAGATGACTGGTTCCTCCGAAAGGAGGAACTACTAAGAGCAGACAAGTACAGTTCACAGATGGTTCAAAAATACCCACAGATCTCTGGTGTGGGGTTATACGATCGCAGACCTAGTACAGAGATATTAACCTATCTTGGGTCCTATTTCAGACGAAAATTCACGCCATTGACATGTGTATGTAGATATTGGATCGAACCAATCTCACATAAAACAATAAAAATATTCTCGGATAGCCAAGGAACTCTAAAAGCGCTAAGAACAAACCGAACAACGTATTGCACTGTCAAAAAAGACTCCGGCGATTGGATTGGTCATACTGGTATGGAAGGTAACGAAACGACAGATTCTCTAGCAAGGAAGGGTGCTGCAAGAAGTTTCATTGGACCAGAACCTGCCATTGGCATCTCACCAAGTTTTGCCAAACATTTATACTGAACATTTGGACCGCAAGAAGAGTTTCATACTGCTGGCAGAATCAACCAATATCGGCCCATTCCAAAGCATTTATACATCCTTCGAGAAATGTTACCAAAGAATACAGTTGGGATGATCACTCACCAAGTAAACGCGTCATTGAGAAGCTGGATCTACTTGGTGAAGTATGAATTGGTGTGGGCCACAATAGGGTCACAGTGGAGGGCTGAATATATCCACAAACTTATAACCTAACCTAACCTTACCTACCACCATTTGAAATGCTGTCTTGAAAAGAGAAGCAGAAATACGCTATCTTTGATAATAGGTACCTTATAACGAAACTACGGTGTTCCATCACATTGGAGCCACCATAGAAGCCTGAAGAGAAATAGAAAGCAGATGCAGGATGAAGTGCTCTAAAGAAATGAAGAAGTTGCAATCAACTCGGTTTCAGACTAGGTCCAATAAACCTTCATAGCTAAAGCCGTTCGTACGCTGATACACTATGGGATCAGATGAAGACTTGCAGGCTTTTTTTGTATACAATACCAAATGACTCAACTTCGACATTGGGTATATTACTAACGATAAAGTCATGACAGGCAAAAGTGATGCTCAGTTGTTTTTCGATCCACAAAGCATAATGAATGGTTTTTGGGCGATATGGCGTCAGGCTGAATTAAATCCGAGCACATCACTAGATTTATAGAGTTGCGAGATATTTGCCGCATAATATATAAATCAGTCGGTAAAGAAGCGGGTGTAAGAACCGGCAAAGCGTGATTCACATTACCGACCGAGCAGCCGAGATATAGGAAGGAACGTCTCTCGTAATCATTTTTGCCCTGCCATTGTGATATGATATATATACCCGGCACTATCTGATCGAGCTTATCATTGTCTGGGAGGTGTTATTAGGATATTTCACACACTCAACGGTTGCGTGTGCAAGAAGGACGGAGGTATTCAGCACCCTTGATTATTATGTACTGCTAATGGCGGGAGTTTTTACTCTTCCTCGGCGTGGAATAAATTTGTAAATGTCGTTTATCAGCGAAAGAGATCGACTAAAAAGTGCTTCAGTGCTATATTAGACCCTATCATTTAAGGGCTGAAGATATTTAAGGTCCGTTTACATTTCAGCCTAATTAATGTCTTAATTCCATGATTCATATTGCTTTTGTGTTGAGTCCGTAGAAGATTTTCAGAATATGTAAGAGGAAACACCTAGATATCTTTTTATAGGTTCTTTTAGTCCAAGAGCCCCAAGCGATCCTACCGCCAGTCATCATCGTAGGCAAAGCCGGGTCCTCTCCTGTAAACGAGGTAGAGGAACGTGTAAAAGTCCTCATTCAACGGGGCGAGAGGATTATTGTGAACATGAGTAGCAATCAGGCCAAAGCCTCTTGCGACGGTGACCAATCAAACGTAACAAGAGGAATCTTGTTGACATGGGTACCTGGGGTGATGAGGATAGCCCCATCAGTTCTTACACACAGTCTGATGCCTCACCAATTGGGTAGCACTCTAAGGGCAGTGGTTTTCAAAAACACCACCGGACTGCGTGAAGAAGAACTCACTATGGGTCAAGTGGGAGGATATCTTGCCTGCCTCGGCGGGTGAGCAGCGTTTCTGCTCGGGCACTGACACTGCAGAGCCAGTAGTCTTTCTTATCAGACAGCCTCACCATTGGTATAATAAAATGGTGGTAGCAGGAGAACATGCCGTTTCATAACGGAGATGGCTCTGGCGCGTTGATTTAGCGTATCCAAATCCTCCATTTCTCACTGGGGTGCTGTCGGTATAAGTCGAAAAATAGGTGACTGACAGTCATTCCTGATGGGTGTCTTGAGAGAGAGCCAATCACTATCCTGATCAAAAGAGATGAGGAAATGATCACCACAATACACTACAGGATTTTTCTTGGGGAGCAATAGAACAATTTGGTATAGGTGCGTGTATTGAGATATAGCATATATTCTGTGAGTTTTGTAATGTGTGCTCTCTTACTATAGAAAAGTTTTGGAGCGATTTCTCATGCAATCTGTACTTATTATAGGCGAAGAATAGAACGACTGGGAGCGATATCTTGAAAGTTCATGAACTTTCTCAAAAATTTCCCGTCAGATATCGATCGAGATAGTGACAACTCCATGTCCTGAGAGACAGCGAAAAAACTCGGTAGATATTGAAAATTTATGATTCAAGTTTGCTGGCAGAGAGTGATGTTATCGGCAGGCGAAGTTATTTGATTATTCTCAGCCAAAATAAATATATGCTAATGCGGTACTTGAATCCATTAAAACTTCTCTGATATCTCCGAATTAAATAATAGTTGTATATAGCTCGAGTGCTGATATGGGGATTCGAGATGAAATCTTCGAAAACGGACAGTACTATCGAGACTCAGATCTGAATAATAAAGAGGGCTATAAAATCCCAGTGCTGCCATATCAATTCATTAGCTTATTTGGGCCAGATTATTTTCGTTCAGCAGACTTCAGATTACCGAGTAAAACGAAACATCGGTCTTTTATGGCCATACTCGATGATCTAATTATGAACATTGAACATACTATGTTGGTACTTTACACATCTTGATGATGTCATGAAAGTAACGATTTCCTAGTTCATCACTTTTTTTTCTGTTTTTCAGGTAAGATGACACTATCTAGTTATTGTCCTTGAGATCATCGGTGAGTAAAAATTGTAAATCAATGGATACTATATTGTATATATAATTATCTAGTAGGAGCAATTTTTCCGGTCATCGACATTCTAACGATTCAGGTATGAATTCATTAGAATAATTGAAAACATGAATAAATGAAAAATGAAATTTTCTCAACATGATTTTTATACTCGCTTTTATAGGTGTATGTGTGGGTCGGTATATATAGACACTTATTTTGAATTGTCCTATTTTGTGAGGCTAAGCAGAGCAGAACATTTTTGTAATTCCATTAAATGCAACGGAAATATAATTGAAAAATAACTCGTAAAAAATGTAGCTATCTGAATATGAAACTATACAGGGTGTTTCATTAATATTGCACAAAACTTCAATGTTGTATTTTCTGGTTCAAAATAAGAAATAAGTTCATAAAAACATATATGCCCGAAAACGATTCGTTCCCTAGATACAGAGTTTTAAGTTTTAACAATATATATATATATATATTTTATCAATTTCTAGATTGACAATGGTGGGTAGATTATTTCTTGTATTGATTTGGTAAACGGGCAAGTATATAGATTTTGATTATGACAGTTTTTCTCTCATCGGGTTCACATCATGCATAGGTTGGGTATTTATTTGTTACTTCTAAAACGCAGCCATATACGAAAAAAATTTAAGAGCCAAAAAATATGTATTTTGAGTTGCTTCAATCAAACAAATTTCAAAAATTCGAAAAAAATCTACTGTCTGTTTTTTTCCGCAAAAACTATTGGACATGTCCCGCGGGCACGCCCTGAGAATACTTCATCAACTGTATTAGGTCTAAAAAAGACCTCACTGTGATTGCAACAGACATTGTGAATGTTATCACCATTGGTTCAGGCACATTTTAGAAGGTTTGTGGAATATTAATGAAACATGTTTCTGTTTACATCGAATTCAAATGCAATCTTCAATCGATCTTCAGTTATTGTGAAAATACAATTTCGATTTCTTGACTTAAACACCCTGTATATGCATAACACCTCACAGATAACATTGAGCTTTCGGAGAGCTGTTATCTTTCCATTTCTGGAAGGCAAGGAGATCCTTGGGAAAACATAACTATACAATATAAGAAGAAGCAACGAATCGATAGGGTCTATCTGACTGCCGCTGGTGTACTATAGATACGCTCAAACGTGCATAGAATTACTTGGATCCGACACGTACAGAACAATTCCCGTACAGATCATTACGGATTCCAATCGTGTCTTCCACATAGAACAAGAACAATCGTTGTGGCCGTTATTCTGTCTGTCTGGCTGTATATTTGCAAGAAACACGAACCGCTAGATGGCGTTGAAAAAACGTCTTCCAAAAAGTCGTTTTGAAATACAGATATTAGAAATTTGGATCAATATGGGATAATTCTGATGACGAGTTATTGTTCATCATTTTATGACAGCAAAACATGTATTCTACACAAGTTGGTCGGTACTACTTGAATGCCAACTGATTTCATCAATTACTTTTCGAGAAATTACAATACTCTGGCTCTTCAGTAAATTTAAAAGAGTTACAAATGTCTCCATGATTGATTGATTCATATTTAGAGTTCCATATTGTTTGGTATGTTTTTAAAAGAAAATTTGTCTCCTCATTAGTGTCATACCTAATATTTTAGGTACCCTTGTCTGATGCTGGCCGAGTGGCCGTAGTGCCAAAACCGGCAACATGTTATTGAAGATTTTTATATAAAGTGTGGTCGACCGACTTTGTGTTGCTTGTTTTTTTCTTTTGGAATTACAATTCAATGGAAAACATAATTGATTATTTCTCATTCTTCTACCAGTTCTGGCGGTATCTTTTCAATCGTCATAATATTTTATCGAGATGGATGATTCATTTTTCATAGTCATCCTCTTCAATAAGAACTGATCTGATGAAAATCTTGCCTAGATTCTAGAATCTAGATAATATGTGAGAACACGTAGGATGTGATATCGATTTAGTGAAAACTGTTTCGGGTTTGTCCAATTTGTAATCATATTTCTAAATATGTTTGTTATTGTTTGATATTTGTCAGAATCGAATGAAGTAATCGGTTTCCTGTAAATAAAATCAACAAAGTTTATCTTGATGTCTTGATTCACAAATATTAACGAGATAATAGATATATATTTGTCAAAATTTCAACAATTTTTAAAACAAATTAGAACAAAAAGCTCAAAGTACGATACGAAGTATTATTGCCATATAACTTTGATGGCAGATATTCAACTCAACTACCCTTCCGTCAATTTCTATCCAACAAAAATTTACAAAAAATCAATTTACATGAATCCAGTTAGAAGTTGAGAGGTTGAAACTTATCAGCCTGGTAGAAATTGAAAATTAATTACAACGATTTTGGTTAATATATCTTATTGAACCGGTCAAATTGTGCCGGGTAAATCAAAGAGCAGTTCTGATCTTTCTGAATCTGATGACATTTTTCGATAAAACTGATCACAAAGTGAAATTTTTTGAAATAACAATGAAATATTGATTTTGCCGGATCTGGATTTTGTTTTCATAATATGCCATCTCAAATAGTTTCAGTAGATAACCGTCGCTGCCAAATTTCAGCAAATCAAGTTGAATCATTTCTAAAAAATCGGTCATCAAAGTTATGTGGCAATTTCACATGATACCCGTATTTTCAATATGGAGAGTCAAAAAATTGTTCATATATATACATCAACTCGTCTCAATTTCCCCTGTTCATCATTTGGCTCATCTCATCATGAATCGCCCTGTATATCTGTCTTCCTAAAATTAACATCAAATTTCCATCAGTTTTCAAGAGAAACAGAAATCGGTTCATAGCCCGGACAATCTTTCTGTGAAGATTGTTTCATAAAATCATCAAAGATGCTCACTCTTTCGAGTCCATTGAAGCATCAAGCAAAATAAATTGACCGATTAATTTCCTTGAGTATGGATCAAATTCCATAATAAAGATCATTTCAATAAATCGAGAATGTCCTCAAAAATCTCTTATCGGATGTTCATGTTGAAAAATTGTGGATGATCGAAAATGTAATTTAACAGACATCCACATACGAGTTCATTTCATAGTGGCCAGATGCAAAAAGAAACGATTTTCAATTTCTCTTTCTCTTTTCACGTTAACAATCAAAATTCATATGTCTACATCATAGTATTCAATTATTAGATTCAACCCTTGCAATAACCGACACCCGGTCCAAATGAATAATCAATATAGATCAATATGATAACGCTGAAAGCAGCCATAATCATGGATGTTACTGTCGCGAACTTGCTCGTTGAATGATCAATGCTGAACGCTGAACTACTGTTCAATGATGAAATGATGAAATTGCGATTTTGAACCTTAACAACTTGTTTGATATTCCACCTAAACATTTTCAAAATAAACTGAAAATAATAAATTTTCATTAGGGCTATATTCCGAAATCAACTGGTCAGTACTCTCAGTAAATCCACTGATTCTGTTGAAAATCTGTATTCCGAAATATAAAATCAAAAATACAGTGCTGTTATTCAGAACACGTTTTCATGGTTTTCATCAGTAATCGGCAGCGCAGTTGATCAGCTGGTGAAATTGAAATATTATTCTCAGCGTCGATTATTTCAATAACAGCCATTTTCTGATATTGAATATGTATTATTGATAAGACGAGGATTCATGTTTGAAAAACAACGGGAATAAATCTGATATCCGTTCTTCCTCTAAACTAATGACTGTTCACCGAATCCACACTACCTTTTGATAGTCAGCAATTTCAGCAGAATGTTGGGTCAAAATATTTGGAATAAATAGTATGTCTGCTCACAAGTTATCTGTCACTTTCTGTGATTTTTTTTCATTTCGGAGTGAAAAATCACCAGATTCAGTACGGTCAGTTGAATTCGGACTATAGCCCAGGACTTTCATTTAGTCAAAACAACATAATGCAATTAAGTCCAAATCATGTAAATAATATACAGGATGTTTTCCCACGAGTTCCGGTGACTCGCAGCTCCATGAAATCTGTAACAACAGAAAAGCTCAAAATATCCCAACAAAAAGTGATGAAAATTCATAAAATACATTTACCAAACCAGCAGCAGCATACTTGGTACTATCAATATTTCGTAGAAAAAGCAACATTTATTTTAACTCAATGCTGTAGGTTAATCGAGGAGGTGGTACATTCATTATTCCTGATTTTTTGGGATTTTCTCTCCTCGTTTCTATAGAATAAAATATGAATATTACTTCAATATACGTGTAGTTAGGACAAATCAGATGATTTGCCCCAAAATGTCACTGCGTTTGAAGAATGTTCCTATCAGAGAGCCTAAAAGAAAAAGTCACTAGCTTGTCAGTGACAATTTGTATTGAAAAAGGTTTGGAGAAGAGAAATAAAGGTATATAGAAAAAATATCAAATTTTCACTTAGCTATTCAAATAATAATGATAATAATGAGGAGAGAAAATCCCAAAAAATCTGGAATCCGGCTCGAAGGACCAAAAACATGTAGCTCATTGAAAAGTGGACTGTATTTTTCATAGGTTTGAAGTGTCTCAGATCGTTCCATTATCCGAAATTCATTCTTATTTATTGTTTGAATGAGAGAGAGCAAATTACGAGGCTGTGGTTCTTACCTGTGTGCAAGTAGCTTCATAGGTGGAGGTGAGGAACCAAAACTATTCGTAACACGACCCGAGCTGATCTTTCTTCGAGGGAGTCTATTAGTCAAATCATCGATTCTTCGATCGAGTACTGCTCCGAAGAAACTTCTGAGCATATACGAGGCACGCTCCATATTTTCGCACAGAATATGAAACACTGCCTATTTTCGCCATCATGATTCATTTAATGAAACAAAAAAATATATAATAATAAGACAAATACTAACAAGAAAAGGGTGAAGACGGAACAATGAACATTTATTTTGTCTGATATCAAGAACTTCCCGTAACACAAGAGCGGTTCAAAAAGGTGACTGATAACCCCCATCCACGTCAAGTAAATCCCGGCTGCCACCTATAGTACACAAACCCCCTCGAGCTGCCATATCTCCTCCTACTATCGCCTCACACGACTGTTCATAACTGATAGGAAAGGCATTGATGAATATAAAATAAATAAGGCGTCGGGCGGTCGTCGACGACGCCGTTATCGCGACGGTGCATGGGGGCAAAAGGGGGGACAAACGGGGTGGGGGGGGGGCTCCCCCATGGCCCCCAAACCCCGGCGGACCCGCCGCACAGCTAAGGATATTTAGATATTCTAATAGTGGCGGAGTCTGCTGATAACGTGCATGCTAGTGGCGCTGGCCTGGCGCGATAAGCGTCGCGACGCTGGAGAGGTCTGCAGCCGATAAAGACGCCGCGCGTCACTGTTCTGTTTCGGCGTCGCGATAAGGACGCCGCGCACCGACGCCGGATATCGCCGGCCGCAGAAATAATAGGCGCAGATGGAATAAATTCCAGATCGGGAACGTGAAGATAGCGAAGATTTTCTTTCGACTTGTTAGACTAGGTATTGTTACGATAAATCAACTCCTCCGCCCAGAAAACGCCACTTGACCATGACGTGAGTCATTTTGACATCGATGAAAAAGGATGTACCTTTTCCATTTCTGTCGAGTCAAGTTTGATGGTTGGGTATGGTTCACGCGTAAATTAACAAAATGCGCCATATTAGGAAAATTTCTTCTGAAGAAATCACAAAAATTATAAAACAATCAATTCCGCCAACTATAGAAGAAACACGAAATCATCAATAATGGTACCTTATGATTATTGTTGTTTATTTGTATATTGTCGTTGATATATCTCGCCAAAAAACACTCGAATTTTTTCTCAATCGAATAAATTTCCTTACTAACTCAAAACATTTTCCATCAATACTTTCTCTCGAAAAACTGATATAAGACAATTTTTCTCATTAGGAAGAAAAATGTATCCGATAAAAAAGCTCTTGTTCTCGAGAACCAATCAGAATCGACAATTTTTACGAATTCTCCTGTATTTCAATTTTTGTACTCATTTTCATCGCTCTACCAATACAGAAGCCTACCTAGTCTTCAGCGATACAATTTTTGACGTTTATATAACTTCAATTATGTTGGAAGCCAGAATGATGGATGCAGTGTGCGCAACTCTCGCAAGCCGCTCGTTTATTGTCTCAGTCATGGAATACTCATATGAATTCAACTCGTGATACTATTTTTCCTAGAAATATTCGTCAGTTGACATACTCCAGCTTGCTGCTTTAATTTCGCCCATGACATTCTTCTAAAACTTCTCGCATACGGCTCGAAAACAATTTCATTCGGCGAAATTATTATAGGCAACAAGCTGCGGTAGCAATCGCCGAAATTTTCCGACAAAATAGTATCACTTGTGGTATTACATAATATGATAAACCAACGAACGCCATATGACGATGAAGTGAGATATTGTGATATCGATAGAAAGGTGCATCCTGTTTTATCACGAGAGTTTTTTTTTGTCGAAATAAACTTGAAAAAACTTGAATTATATATATGTTGAGTTTACTTCGACCAAAAAAAAAATACTTGAGTGTAATTCGGTAAGACAATTTAATGAATGCGTGAATCACATATTATTCTTGATGATTGTTTCAATTTCCACACTGGAAGACTCGAAAACACGACATTTCCATAGATTAGATACTTCTCTGACAACGCAACATTGAGAAAAATTGAAGTAAACGTCATCACCATTGGCATTCTGGTTGTAGTGGTTTTAAATGTTAGGTTCCGTTTTGTCACTGCCAAACTTAGGGCAAAGTTTTTTCGTTGTCATAATGAAAAAAATTACAGCGGCCTATGGGATTTTTCATGATACACAAGACCTTTCAATTTTGTCTGGTGTCAGCTACAATTTGACTTATTTCCTGTGATGTACCGTTCTTGAGATATAAATGATAAATCAAAAAAAGGGACCTTCTATTTAGCCCTCTGCACTTGTAAATTCGGGAACTTTTTGGAATGTTTACTTACTATCTTTTTTTTGCAATTACATTACCTCGTTGGTCCCAGCACTGGGACCAAACGCCCCATAAGTCGAAACTTGTGCGGGGTTAGGTAAGCATACAAACACAAACATCCATGGCCTAACTAGGATTCGAACCCATGTCTCGGTGGGAGTCCCCATACGAACTCAGCGCATTCACGCTCTCGACCACCGAGCCGCCTACTACTCCGAACACATTCCTAGTTTCGAAAAAACTGTCCTTTTCCATATCCTGTACACTCCCTTATTGGGCATTCATTGACTCGAGTATATACTCACCCTTGAAATTATAAATCAGTCGATCGTCGATCTCGATCATCCATAAATACATTACTTATATCATTACTGCCCCAAATTAATTTCGAATTTTGATAGCATAATCCTATATAAAAATGGCATTTCATTCTCGCACGTAGAGTCGATATCTCTGCCAAGGTGTCACGTGCAACAAGCGTTCGCCAAACTTTTTAATTTTTCTCTCGCAAGTGTCATAAAACTTGAGAGATCCACGCATAAGTCGAAAAGTAAAATGTGAATATGCACAATCATGGATATAATTTTGAAAATGCTGATGCATTTGGGAAACATTTTTGTAGAGGCCGAATTCTGTTGGGAAGTCATTATACAGTGTGTCTCATTTCTTATGGATACACCCTTGTACTTATATTTTTTTTTTACTTTTCAAAATCGCGCACGGAAAGAACTTTGAGAAAACCATGGAAACGAATCATACATGCCAAACATTGCATTCTATATTGTCAGCATTGTTTATTCTCTGTCAATCAAATGTATCCCGACAAAATGAACTCAGAGAAAATCCCGAAATTCCCGAAAATTACCTAGAGCACAAGCGACCGCGAATTTATTACCAGTAAAATCCAGGACTAGTAGTTCCAAGTTTTTTCATTTCTACAACTGTAAAAATAAAAATATTCCAAGTTCATTTTGTTGCAAGTGTAATAAAATATCGTTCATTACACGTCCACATGGGACTTTATAGAAATTTTACTATTTCCAGGTTCGTAATGAAATATAAGTACTATTCCCAATTATGGAGGTACCATTCCGGAATTCGTAGGAGTGCTATCGAAGAGACATTCAACTATCGAAAGAGATTATCGTGTGATATACACTATACTCGCCAGTAGTCATAAAAGCACCGATATTTTCGATGATATTATGATATTCGGAGGCAAGATAGGTTGAATATTGAATATACATATTTCGAGGTTGACAACGAAAGGATGTGCTGACAGCGCTTGTCGAGTTCGTTTGGCTGATATTGCTAGTCGTGGAATAATAGAAGAACATTTTCCGTTGAAGTATAATATGCGTTCATTCATTTTCTTGATTTTCAACTTTAGTATTATGATTTTGAAAATATTCGGAGCGCAAATATATAAATACAACCCCAATCATCTATAATTTGTCAATTTCTCCCATGAAAGCTCGGAGGGGGCCCATTTTAGGACGCATGTTTATATAAAGAAAGAGTCTTATATTTTGATCCCAACAATACGCTCTTGAAATATTTACATCGAATTTTGAATCACCCTGTATAATAACGTTCAAATTTGAGACACATGTGTAAAATTGGAATAGAAACAACTTTTCCTAGTGAATATTCTTTAAATCCGAACAAGAAGATTTTGTTTTCAAATTCTTATCGTGTGTGTTCAATAGATATAATTCAATGTTCGTCGTGGCATATAGCCAGGAAAGTAGTTGTTTTCTGTTGAATAGACCGAGAAAGAGTTGATATTTTCATCACATGGAGAATGCGAATTCTCAATGTATTTCTTCATGAATATATCCATTTTTTTTGTTCATAATTATATCTGAGAGTATTCCTTCTCAATTCCAAACAAATAAGCCTATTTTCAGTGATTTTTTTTGAAAGCAAAACTTAACGCCCATGTCGAAATTCAAAATAAATTATTATCAGAAGTTTTTCTTTCCTATATTATGACGCTAACTTTCTGAAAGACACTGAATGATTCTTCCTGGAAAACTTCTCGGCACATTTTGGGAAACGCTGATGAACCCGGAGGTGGAATCCACCGGGAGGATCATCGGAATCATATAAACCCCTAATCGATCTGAAACAGGCGCGCCTGTGAAGAGGATATCACTAATAAAGTGCTGCGGCAGAATCCGGAAAAATAAGAGCGAAAATGTGTTCTATCTGCCATCCAGCCGAACGACATAATCAAAAAGTGAACGCGTTAACCACTCGAATCACTCAATAGCTGGCAAAAGGTAGATTCGACATGGCGGTGCTTAAAAAGCGTTATCAGCGTCTGCCCAGAAGGTTTCTATTGCCGATACAGGGTGATCAAGTTTTAATGACTAATAAAACCAGAATTCACGCAACTCGATGAAATACCAGGTATTATCTTTTTCTATAATAGTATATTTAATAATAGTAATATTTTTCAGGCAACCCGCAGTGTTTACGGATACCTATCTCTCTCTATCTTGTGTTGGTTAATGGGAAGCGCTCGCATAATTTGAAATATTTTCTCGTTTTTTGCTTCTATTTAAAAGTAAACGTGATTAAATAAAAATATTCATTTAGGAAAAAGGATAATGTTGTAATCAATTATCATTAAAAAATTATTACTGATTTTTTTATTGACTTTGAAATGAAATTTCAATCTCACTCTCACAAGATCAGGAAGTCAAATGAATACAAAATTGAAATTATATATTTTTATTCAAATGTCACAATATATTGTACAGGGTGAGCGAAGCACAATGTCTCAGAACTATCAGAAGGAAAAGAAAAACGATAGGAAAAATTTGAAAAGAGGTTCTTGAATGGTATTGAGTGCATTTTGAGCATAATTTCCATAGGTTCCTATTCCTTCTTCCTACTTCTGTCATATTTGAACTTTTTAGGTCTCTCCTTATTACGTTTTATCTCAGTGTCTTCACTTTCCTCCTCAATACAATATATTTTATTGATAAACCTCGAAACTTGGGAGCTGGAAGTGGTAGGCAAGTCAAAGTCAATAAAATGGGAAACTTCTTCCTTTGGACCTAAGTTATGAGCGTCCATAGATGCATCCTGAAAACAAATTACTAGCTAGTTTTTTTATTATTTCAATGAGGTGAAAACATACTTTTTTTCATTATTAATCAACTAGGTACCTATGAGTTTTCTTATTTTCCTGGGGGAATCAGCATTTTTTGGTAACAAATGCTGAGGAAATAAAAAATATACTGGGTACAGCATCTGCTTTCAAAAACCTAGCAGTACCTGGTATGCCTAAATAATCTGTTGGCAGGAAATGCTCCCCACAAAGCTTGCTGCTTCTATTTGGAGTCCCGAACTACCTTTATCCATAATTCGAGAATGTCTGGTCTTTTGAATGGAAAGCTGCAACAAATAATATTACTCAATATCAATATGGAAGTATTTAACTTTGACAAATAATATAGGTATAGTTTTTGAACATATCCTGAGACTGGGAACATTGTATACCTAACTGGATGATCATTTCAAGAACTATATTTTTCAAAAATCTGAGAACAATATTCATCTTACCCATGGAATGCCCATTCCCTTTTGTTTTGTTCGTTCTTGCAACCAAAGGCGACACAATAAATCACCATTGTTTATCAATATTTATCACAAACCTTCTCAACAATCAGTTCAGTGTTCACAACAACAAATTCAGTCCTTTTGATACAACAAAACACGCCAAATGAAAAGATATTTCACCTCGTATTTAGCATAAACGAAGACAATGAACTTATGTCTTCACTTTCTTGCCTGTGTAGATGAAAGAAAAAATTCCTAGCTACTTTAATTATTAGATAAAAGAAAATTTATACACCAATCCACCATTAAACAACACGAGTTGGAAGAGGACAGGTATCCGTAAATCATGCTATCTCTGTCGCAGCTGCCCCTGACACACTTTGTGCTATTCGAGAGAGCGGGCGTATCCCTTCCAGTTGTATTGAGTTCATTGTAGTATATTATGTAACAAGTGTTATAAACGTCCTTTTAGTAGCACAGCATAGCGGAGCGAGTGTTAAATAAACGAGTGGCTAGTAGAGTTTATAAACGCGTTATATACTATAACCCAAAGTCATCCCCACAACATTTATCGGAATGATCAAAGATCAATCGTAAAGGAACATGTTTCAGGCTCATATAAGCCCATCATCAGTCAATAGAGAATATCATAGTTCTAGAAAAATCGGTATTGACTCAGGATACCTTTGCAAGATCTTTGTCTTTATCTTGTCTTGAGATCAAGACAAGATCAAGACGAGATCTTGACATTTTCAAGAAGTTGGTGACCCCTAGTTACAGCACGAGAGCCTATAACTTTCGAACCATTCCCAAACCTCATTGTCAGATTGGTCACTGTGAATCATGTGATACATTATGGACGCATGCGCATTTGCTCGTAGAAAAACTTCGGGAGGAAGGAAAAACATCCTAGAAAGCCTAAATCACTACACAAATGATCTCAGTAGGCTGACACCATGCTATTAGCGGACCAGAATAAAACTGAGAGACCAAACTCAGCCTCCACATTTTTTTTTATGTTCTGGTTCCCACAAAAAGGGATATCCTGTAATGATCAGAGAACATCGTGAGAACCTAGGATAATAAGGTAGGAGTTGGTGTTCTTCTTAAATTTCTGGAGGTTATACCTCGCTGTTCGTTGGATGAACGAGTCTTTGGAAAGAGATGTTCTGCAGGTCTCCAAAGAGACCACGAAGGGGTGCGAAGCCTCAACTCGACGGGTTAAAATCGCGGGGATTGCCAAGGGAGGAACCATTGTTGATATTTCAGAAGAGCATCGTCCATGAAAATATCTATAAAATAGAGCCAGATCGCCAACTTTTCAACGGTGTTCCAGAGAAGTGAGTGAGTTTGTGAGCGAGACATCACCCACGAGACGAATTGTCCTTTTGTGGACAGAATTCAACAGTTTCAGGGTATGTTTGGGTGCTGCACTCCAAATATGGGAACGCATTATTCCAGAACAGGTCGGATCTGTGCCTCATAGATTATAGGCAGCTGACTGGAAGTGAAATAGCTCCTGGCCCGAAACAGAAAACCAAGTTTTTGGGATGCACTTTCAGCAATAGATCTCACGTGATTTTCCCAATAAACCTTATTGCTGATAGTAATACCAAGCATCGAAATGGATGTCTTCAAAGATATGGTTACTCCTGACAAGCTTATGTTGGGCACAGTGAGATCGGCTTTTCTAGAGAAAAGGCATCCTTGTGTTTTGTTTGCAATGAAATCTACCAAGTTATTGGATCCCCATTACGGAAAATAATAATAAGAAAACACGAATCTCAACATATCACGTGATGGGAATGGTTCGAAAGATTTAGGCACTTCTGTTACAGCATGCGAGATGCAGTGAATAGTTGCGCATCCGATCCAGTGGTATAGGTAATTGAGTGTTAAAGTCATTTCTCACGCATGCCAAAGAAGTTGTCCGCAGGCCATAGGCGTTCAACAGTAGCCACTATTAGCATTCTGTCTCATTTGCCGCACCATTATTATGGCCGTTTAACTCTCGCGACCTCACACGTGCTGGCTGAGCATAGAAAGAACTAACACCTGAAGGCGGCTCTTCTGCATTGATTATTATTCAGGGTGCGGTTTGCCAACTGAAAAGAGATTATCGTTTTTCTCATGTGGAAATTATTTATTGATTATTAACATCGGCAAACCGGCAAACCGATGTGCTTGATACCGACTTCTGTTCGCATTTCATAATGGAATGGGCATTATTTTGGTTCTATCGGTAATTCATTGGAGTTCTAGTAGATCTGGTGAAAACATACTTCTTTATTTATGTTTTTCTTTTGTGTCTCTATTCAAAAACATCCTATACTATCCTAACATCCGGTGTATATGTATTTATTCAAATCGTATAATTTATTTGCTGCTTCAAAATTCACAGGAATTCTAGCCAACAATTCATAAAAAAATTAAGGTTTCTCCTTTTTGTTTTCGTGATTCGTGAACCCTTATTTACTGACGCCACGGTGTACATTCTTGCAACTATGTTAACTAATAATCCAAGGTAGTGACAGTGACAAGAAGAACAAATTGGAAGCATTTTTACCGTAGGCAAATTGAGGTATTGTGTACTGAGTATCTCGCCCTTGTGATGGACTTCAATAGCCTGTAGTTTGAATGAAAAACTCTACTTGGGGGTAAGTATTTATACTTAGTAGATATGTCTTCAATATTTCTCGACGATCTTCAACCCACTTCATTTCTCTGGAAAAAAATCACCCTAATACTGATATGCCAATCATTTGATTATTAAGTTGTAAGCAAATTATATCGATATGAGTATTATTTCATTTTCATAATATCACTATATGATATTGAAATGCTAATCATTTGACCCCTTTATGAACGTCATTTCATTCTCATATAAGTGTTGTTTCACAGTTATATGATTTTTTTTTTGAATGATGGACTTGATTACAGAGAAAAGGGAACTATGCTGACGCCTATTCAATTCATAAATCTTCTGATGGTTATACGGTTTCGTATAACAGCAAATAGATATTTCTCTCGGTATATACACATTTCTTTTTTTTATTCATATACCGAGTTATTTTGATCATAACTTTTCCGAGATTAAATTTTCTACTCCAAATTTTATGTGAACATCGTATTTTACACCAAAAAAGTACTAGTATATAAAACTCGATACTGTGTACCTGTTGACGTATACACAATTCTATCATTTTTTATGAAGAAAGCCTCAAAACTGTGTCGTGCATGATTTTATTCAAATTTATTTCAATTTTATTCTTGTGATTCTTTTTTCAATCAATAACTTTAGCATTAGAATGTTATTGTGTTTGGTTTTCGATAGAAGTCAATCAGCATCAAATAACTACTTCATTTTCAAATCAAAATAATCCGAAGAAAGTACACGTATCGAATTTCATCAAGAGTACCTTTTTGGTGTGAAATTGAATGATGTTCAAATCACATGAAAATTTAACCTCAAAGTTTTGGGACATTGAATTCGATGAGGTTGTTTCCGAACTGAAATCTTGTCAGGTCTGGTAAGCTGTTGATCGATGTAATTGAACGTAGGCCGTTTATTCTAAAACAAGTAAGAGTGTGAAGGACAATTGATAGGTTTTGTTGTTGGCGTATTATCACGTTGAGCGATTATTGCTGAATTATCTGCGTAACCTAGAACCACCTCATATGCTGAAATTTATGAGGAATAAAGGACTAGAGAAACTGCTCTAGCTACGGAGAACAACCTCATCGGATGACAGCGAATCATCATGTGTTTAGTATCGCCAGTTAATGAAGAAGTCGATGAAGACTGAAAAGTCTGGAGCCATAGGGCAAGTTGAATACTTAGGGGTGTGCATTGACAAAAAGCTCACCTGGGCTCAGCACATTGAACAGCAAGTTTCAAAAGCTAAACGAGTCATTGGAGCCCTGTATCCATTTCTAAACAGAAGAAGTAAGTTGTGTTTGAGACAGAAATTGAATATTTTCATCATGGCTACCAGGCCAATTTTACTGTATGCCTCGGAAGTCTAGGGTCACACAGCTGAATCTCATATCACCAGATTACTACAAACATTACAAAACAAAATCGCGAGAATGGTGACAGGATCTCCTTGGTATGTTTGGGATAACCAAGAGAACGAAACATCAAGACTTTCGAAAAAGCTGAGGTTCATGAGAATCAGCTTCTTCGAAATGCAATTGATTATGACCCAGGTGATCAATCAAAGTTCAAAAGACCGAGATTGTCTATGAACTAGAGAAAATATCAACATTATGGCCAAAATTACTCTTCCCAAGTTTTAGATATTTATTTGTTCCGTTCGATCTATTCCAATGGGGAAGACCACTGAGGGAAGAAATCCGTGCAAACCTCTTTCAATCGACGAATCATGATATACGTGTTATGTAAATCAATATTATGAGTTTAAGTTATAGGGAATCGAATCTATATCGTTTTGAAATCAGCATATTCCATTCGATATTTAAAAAAGCCAAATATGATGGTGGAGCCGTGACGTATTAGTCCCGAACTGTAGCTATCTCTCTCTGATGCCTTGCCACTCTGCAGTGTTGCAGTGTGATTGGTCAGCTCAAGGACAATAGGCGTGTTGGGACTCATACGTCGCACCAGTTGTACCAATCAATTGACACCATTTCAAATGGCGCAGGAATTGTGTGTTTTGAAATGGACACATCCTAATTTATTTTTTTCATTGTCTTAGCATGAATGAAAGAATTCAACATTAATTCACTGGTAGTTTTTCAGTATAGAGTTCACGATAATGTCTTTTCAAAAAATCGGTGGTCTCCCCCCTGAAACTTATTCGGGGCAGGAGGGCTGTTTGCATCATACTTCAATACCGTTTTCATTTCGTTTTTTTTTTTGTTTCATGATAGATATCAGGATAAGAGGGGCTCTTTCCTGGTCTGAATCAAATAAAAGGAAGATCGAATAATAATAAATGAATCATCATGTGGTTGGTATCGCCAGTTAATCATATATAAAGTCTGGATCCATAGGACAAGGAATATGTTGCAATTTTCGATCTATAATATATTTCTCTCCTTTATTATATAAGTATAAGAATATCCTCATCATTCTCTAGATGTGGATTCTATAGGATCCGAGAGTTATGAGAATGGTTGAAGTTCTTGGGACTCCGTTGGTACTATCAGTCAGCGTATATTTTCCATCCTTAAACGAATTGTCGGAGAAACGTTCGCGATCTGGTAACGATAAAAGAGTGGAGAACACATACAACATCGGTACAATAGCTATTTGTAAATGGGGACTGGCCAGAGATGGCAGCGGCGATAGCTAATCTCGGTGGTGCAGGCCACATTAAAAAATCAATGTCGATATATGGCGGTGGTCGAGCATTGTATGCTAAAGCCGGCAGGACAATTAGAGTCGCAGTGCTGCGGATCTCGCTTAATCCTGCCAAATGCAGCGCTAATATGTATCTCTCTCCTGCTGCACACACCTTTTGCGTTTCGTTTTATATTCGCGCGCTTCGGCTAGAGCGAACACCTGTTCGGGAAAATAATGCTGGCCAGGAAATGAATACGATAAAAGGCATCAAGTATTTTGTTCTATATGCACTATTTTTTTTATATTCGGAATTGTCACTTTGAACTGACATAGGCCACTTCGAACTGGCGATTGTTACTACAAAACTAACCGTTATTATCAATAATCATTTTTTCGGCAACCGTCCGGAAATTGCTCACTTCTCGGACGCTTTTTCTTTGAGAAAGTAGCATTTTTTTCGTCCTAAAAATCTTTGTTGTTCGCTGTTATGTTTAACTTGTGAAGTCAATAAGATTTGATTCGTTGTACATAATGATTTCATGTTATTTGCGAGATTCATGAAGTGGGTGACATCTAGGTTACTCAATACGAACTTCAAACTGGGGGAAAACAAACTGTTGTCTATGGATAAAGTGCATAGACTACATTGCATTCAGCTTGATGTAGCTGTAGTCAAACTTGTCAATGACATAAAGTGATGGTACTGTTGGTAGCGATGATGAATTGGTTAATTTTTTTACATTATTACATTCTTATCAGTTTAGTGAACAGTGAAAGGGTGGAGAATTGGAAATAGTTCAAACAATTCAAACTAATTATGACGAGCAAATCAATTGACATATAAAAGAACAGCTACAACATGTTTACAATACCCAGATTGTCCTGCTTTGCAGGCACAAATACTAATCCATTGTTCTACAGGAGTTCCTCTGGACCCCAACTTCAATTTCACTTCATGTGGGGAAGATTTCATCGCCGAAGTTTGTAGACCAAGTGCAAAAATGTGCCTTTTGTTGAAGTCTTCTGTCTCACACAAAATCACATGATTAGCACGGAGAACTTCTTCTCCTTGCACTACTGGTCGGCTCTTTCCATCTGAATAGAGCAAAATATCTGCCAAAAGAACATCTACAACAGGCGTTATTAGTGTTTTCGATCAAATATTGACAATTAATGTCAAGAAATTCAAAAACTTATCCCTCTTATGAGTACACAGTACACAAGCTGATGGCACTAATGGGATTGAGTTTGTTTTCCCCCAGTTTTGACGTGACATTGACATGGAACGATGGAAACCGAGCGCCACCTGGTAACATTGATTCCCGCGAATTGTTATATGCTGTAAAAGAAGCAGTGAAAGGATTATTTGAATTTTGAAACTGCTGACAATTGGAAATTAAATATTTGGCGGCGGCGCGGCGGCATCGTAAAAGTTAGCCCCCGGCGTAAGGGAGTATAAATCCGGCACTGGATATGGTTTTGATAAATGCAGATGATAATCACCATATAGCAGCGAAATATCGGCTGACAGCTATTTGACATGAAATTAGTTGACATTTTGATTTTTGAAAGTTTGATTGCAATTATCGCAATAAACTATCGAAAGCAGCTTCGATAGTGAGTTTGAAAATGTCCATACGAAATTTCCAATGTATAGGTATTCTGTTCAAATTTCAGTATAAGAAATATAATTTGGAAATGTGTCCAAAAACAATTTTTCCCGGACATGTTACGTAAATTTATATATTTTTTTCGATGTATGACATACTGATATTCATTATATAGGACGTGTAAAGAAATTCTGAATTGAGAAAACCCAATCACGAATCGGCGATCAGAGGTCTATTAAAATAACAAGTTTTCATCGTTCAAGTTGGAAACTTGTTATATTTTTATAGATCTCTAATCGCAAATTTGTGATTTTGTTTTCTCAATAATTCACAAGTTCTTTCCACGTCCTGTATGATGAATATCGATTTGTCACACATTCAAAAGCACCCAGGTGACAGGAGTTCAATGGCAAAAAATAATTCTCAAATGTCAGTTCGTTGTAGTACTCTAGTTATATTATAGAGAGATGAAAAATTGTGTATTTCATGAAAAATGGCTGAAAGACTATCTATTATATATATTCCCATATCACTGATACGAATGATTTCTGGATACTGCGGAATCGTAGGGAATAAAAAAGCTGGTAAACTGACAAGAACTGGCTCATCAACTCCATACATTTGTCCAGAACCCGCACTCGGGGTTACATTAACAGTACAGCTATCCGAGGCTGCATAATACGGAACTGGATCAAGCGAGAACAAAGAGAGCGCTGGATTGAAGCTCCTCACATGCATTACGGAAAAACATTCATCAAAGAACCGTCGATACATAAAAGTGAAGAACTATTCGAGATGAGTAGGAAGCAAATCAGAAGAAAAGCGGAACTTCTCACTGGTCACAGTCCAATGAGAGGACTCCTGAACAAAATGGGGTTGTGCAATGAAGAACTTTCCTGCAGACAGTACGGAGAGGGAACAGAAATGACAGACTCTTATCGATAGATTATGAAGCACTGGATCGCAAAAGACAAGAAGAAGACAAGAAGAATAAGAAGAATAGAACAGCTAACCGGGGAGGAACCTGTGCGGACCTATAAAAGCTACAGAATGGGTGCTGTAAAACCAAACTGGAATGCACAAAAAGCCCAGGAGGCTGAGGTGTAGCTGGTGACAGTACCAGCATCCAAGAGAAGAATGGTAGGTGCTAGCTCCGACTGCTATCGATTATTTTGCCCTCCGAGCAACAAACTATGATCGAAGATCTTGCCTATATGTAGTGTTTTTCGATGAAAACATCACGGTATATAAACTGGTGATGACATTTTATATTCAGCTAATCTATCCAGGGTGTTTATCAAGAGTTTGATCCTTGGCTTATTATGTGAACATTTCATTCTTCAATGATTTTTGCAGGTGCAGGTGTTCAATGTTGTATTATAGGTCGCGTGCACGATGACCGACCCTGGAGGCAAAATATTGAAACACAACCTCATTCTTCTGTGAATTATTGAAACACAACCTCACTTTTTTACTTGGTTACAGAGCAATCAAAAGATTGAAATAGTTTTTCACAATATTTTGGCATACGAATCGTGTTTTTTGCACTATTCATTAATTCGAGCATGCCTTCGCATTGTGCTGTTGTACAATGCACAAAAAATGCAGCAAGAGACTAGGGAATATGATTTTTCAGATAAATAGTAATCTCACATAGTTAGCATTAGGAAATGTTGTCATTCCTTATTAAAATTCCTTCTGCCTTCTGCCACTTCTGCAATACAAGCTAATGCTGCTAATAAATTGAAAATGTCTACAACACACACGATCGTCAGCATGTCAGACCAGTCCTACCGATTGATTGCATGAATCCAATCTTCTTGCATTATTCTAGAAATTTCAGGTATATTTCTATTAGCTGATCCTATTGCAGAAGGAATTCCGATGAGAAATCAGAGAAATAACCAAATTTCAAAAATGAAAACTATGTGAGTGACTATAGTAGGTACTTACTTTTGAATCATAATGTACCATCCGGATTTCTTCATCTTCCGCTGCAGTTTTTGTGCATTTTACAACAGCACAATGTGATGGCATTAGCGAATTGATGAATAGCGGAAAAATACGATTCATAATTATGCCAAAATAATTGTGGAAAACTATTTCGATCACTTGTAAACAAATATGTTTTGCCTCCAGGGTCCAGGGTCGGTCATCTGACAGTTCTTGCACGCGACCTATTTTGCCTCCAGGGTCGGTCATCTGACAGTTCTTGCACGCGACCTATATAGGTCGCGTGCACGAAGACCGACCCTGGAGGCAAAATATTGAAACAAAACCTCACAACCTCACTTTTTTATTCGGTTACAGAGGAATCAAAAGGTTGAAATAGTTTTTCACAATATTTTGGCATACGAATCGTGTTTCTTGCGTTATTCATTAATTCAAGCATGCCTTCGCATTGTGCTGTTGTACAATGCACAAAAAATGCAGCAAGAGACTAGGGAATATGATTTTTCAGATAAATAGTAATCTCACATAGTTAGCATTATGAAATGTTGTCATTCCTTATTCAAATTCCTTCTGCCTTCTGCCACTTCTGCAATACAAGCTCTAATGCTGCTAATAGATTGAAAATGTCTACAACACACACGATCGTCAGCATGTCAGACCAGTCCTACCGATTGATTGCATGAATCCAATCTTCTTGCATTATTCTAGAAATTTCAGGTATATTTCTATTAGCTGATCCTATTGCAGAAGGAATTCCGATGAGAAATCAGAGAAATAACCAAGTTTCAAAAATGAAAACTATGTGAGTGACTATAGTAGGTACTTACTTACTTGTGCATTTTACAACAGCACAATGTGATGGCATTAGCGAATTGATGAATAGCGGAAAAATACGATTCATATGCCAAAATAATTGTGGAAAACTATTTCGATCACTTGTAAACAAATATGTTTTGCCTCCAGGGTCGGTCATCTGACAGTTCTTGCACGCGACCTATTCAGGTGATTCCTAACCTGAATTATTTTGAGATTTAGCACAAGAACATTCAATGACAAGTGACATTGACACATTCAACCTGTGATCTTAGATCTAAGGAATTTCTGTAATGTATCTAAGAGTAAGCCTATCATAATGCTAACTCTATGTATATCTTTCCTTTTTCAATTTCACATGACGAGCAAGGCCAAAATATAAGTTTGCACGAAGAGAGTAGGTACTTTTTAGGGAAGTTGTTCAAAAGGGCATCATTTCTTTATAACTGCTTATTGGATGAAAATGACGTGTTTTCCATTTATGAAAGTTTGTTGATCTAGTCACTGTGTAGGTACTGTCGTGTGGAGCGAATTCGACTTTTTTAATTGGCGCAAAACCCAACTCGTCGTTGGTCTGATAAGGCCGAGTGACAAAACACTGATATCTGCTCATTTAGCATTCTCGATCATATCTTGATAATATGTTACTGGTTCACTTGTATAATGAGCAGCTTCTATTCCGAACTGTCACTGATCACTGACCAGATTACTTCTAGATACCCACTTATACTCCTCTCGCCAGCGGCGTATCCAAAAATAACTAAATAAATAAATACCGGCAAAAAATGCCAGGAAAAAAAATTGCCAAATTGATCGCCCTGTATATATATATCTTTATATTCTCGTCTAATTTTGATATATTTCCAACCAAATCGTAGATTTATGTGGGCCCTAATTTCAGTTTCCAAGAAAAGCTGATGCCTGATCATTATACAGAAAAAATAACGTTTCAAACTTGACTTCTCATCCGCCCAATGGCAAAAGTAAGTGGCATTGATTTGATCAAATTTCTCAAGCAGATGAATGCGCCTCTGGAGAGGTCATTCCAAAGATACCCAATATATTGGTTCTGAATTATTGTAAACAAAAATTCAAAAAATTACATACTTCCTTAAAACATTTGAAACTTCTCTTGAAATGAAATTATTGACTTGAATCAAGAATCATTGTATCAAGAAAGAATTACACTTCTATCCAAAACAAGATGAAGCTAAGTTCAACCACTATTCTTCGCCATAAGGCATTAAGAAGTTGTGGGTGATAAAGTAACGTTTGTTTTACCTCTTATAATGATCAAGATATCATCAGCTCTCTTCAAGAACTAGAATTCAGGCTAACCCGAAACATGAAATTTCATTTCACCAGAATCGGACAATAACTATAATAAAGTTACAGGTCGAATTTGGTTGATTTTTTTTTCTGGTCATGGTAACGTGTTCACATGTTTTTCTCTGCAACTGCCTAAGTAGAATACGAAGCAACTGCTGCATTTGCATTGTCTTGCGTTATTATTTTTCCTACGACACTGCTTATTAATATAATGCCTATAAGTATAACAACGTGATAAGAATTTCTGATTTAATTAAACATAATTCTGCTCACTTAAGTCTTTCAAATTATTCGTAGTCATTATACAGGTTGTTTAATTATCATGGGTGGATAACTACAGTAAATTTTCAAATTTTTAAGGTAATATATATTAGGCGACTCTAATGTATAATTGAAAAATTCTGGTGTGTTTTTATGTACAGAGTGATTAAATTAATGCAAAAATCTCTATCATAATTGAAATTCAATATTGGGTGGTTCTTAATCACGCGTTTATAATGTTTTTCGTATTAGTAGGTCATCGAAAACTTTTAATATTCGTCCCTATGGATTTCCATGGAATGTTTTTTCAGTCGGAACTTTCGGTAGAAAATGTCCAGGTGCTGTTTACCCTGCCACTTCTAGGAAATCAGATCTGATGATTGAACGAAGAAGAAAAGGAAGAAGAAGACGAAAACAGTCGTGGAAGATAAACGAGTAGATAGTGAAGTCCGGACCGGTATATATCGAATGGAGGAAAAAAGCAGTACAACTTCTTTAGCTCGAGCTTCATTAACTGTTCTAATCTATCATCTTCGTTCAATTGCAAATGGTGTGAAATTGCATCCAACATGACAATGACTCCGTACAGGATGATACGGTCTTCACCGTTATTCGCATCATGTTTCCTTCAATATAATGTTAGCTCGATCGCATCATAAAATGTTAGATTCTTCGTTACAAATAATAATTTTAGAGAAGGATAGAATCCACTTTACACCTCGACAGCTTCTTACTATCAAACGGAGGGCCTCGTTTCATCCCAAACCGTCGAATATGGCAGAATCAAAGAAGATAAATTAACTGTATATATCATATATATCAGTTACCCTGTATATGATTTATATCGAAGACTGGAACCTTTGGCACGATAATACACTACACTGTTTTACCACTAACCAAACCGATTTATTAACGCCTCGACACGTGTTTCGCTAACTATGTTAGCATCTTCAGGAGAAGATTAAAACTAAATATCCTATTCTAGTGTGCTGCTTATATACTAGGTATATGTTCACCCAACTGTGAAAAAATACTAACCGTCAAGTTAATGTTTGTCATGGTTGAGTTCACATGTTAATCTAAAGTTTTATTTTACTAAACTATATAGAGGGCTATATGGAATAGGTCCATTATCCTTATTCATTACTCTATTACTATTCTTAAATATCTCTAAGCTTTCATATGCGTCTAGTTTTCTAATGTTATTAACTTGCTTAACTAATTTGAGGTTGGTAATATGTGTGTTATGATTGTGATTGAACATATGTTCGGCTACACAAGATTCATCTAACCTGCCATATTTCAAATGGGCTATGTGTTCTTTCAACCTTGTTTTTATGGGTCGCCTGGTTTGGCCTATATATGTTTTATCACAATCATTACAACTTATTTCGTATATTCCCGACTTTTCAAGTGTGTCCACTTTATCTTTCGGAGTGCCTAATAAATTGCCTAATTTTGACCCAGACTGATAAACGCTTTCAAAACCTAAGTCTTTGAAAACCTTATCAAGTCCCTTCGTATACTTGGGATTGTACGGGATTGGGATTCTTCTAGAGTTCTTTTTATCCGCTTGAAAAGTCGTAGAATATCGAAGTGTTAACTTAAATTTATGTCTACTATTTTGATATCATACCCATTGACGCCAGCCACTTCATAAACAACATTTCTTTCAGCATCGAATCTTTCTTTGCTGAGAGGAAATGAAATCAATCTGTGTACTAGAAAATTTAAACTTGCCATTTTGTGCTGAAAACAGTGATTGGAGTCATTAGGTATGTATCTAAATGTGTTAGTTTCTTTTCTAAAGACATCGAATTCTAACCTGTTTTCGCTATTTTTGATCACAAGTACATCTAAGAAAGGTAATTTGCCTTGATTTTCGCATTCATAAGTGAATTTGATAGAGGGAAAGCAGTTATTCAATTTTGAAATTTTCAAAGACTTAGGTTTTGAAAGCGTTTATCAGTCTGGGTCAAAATTAGGCAATTTATTAGGCACTCCGAAAGATAAAGTGGACACACTTGAAAAGTCGGGAATATACGAAATAAGTTGTAATGATTGTGATAAAACATATATAGGCCAAACCAGGCGACCCATAAAAACAAGGTTCAAAGAACACATAGCCCATTTGAAATATGGCAGGTTAGATAAATCTTGTGTAGCTGAACATATGTTCAATCACAATCATAACACACATATTACCAACCTCAAATTAGTTAAGCAAGTTAATAACATTAGAAAACTAGACGCATATGAAAGCTTAGAGATATTTAAGAATAGTAATAGAGTAATGAATAAGGATAATGGACCTATTCCATATAGCCCTCTATATAGTTTAGTAAAATAAAACTTTAGATTAACATGTGAACTCAACCATGACAAACATTAACTTGACGGTTAGTATTTTTTCACAGTTGGGTGAACATATACCTAGTATATAAGCAGCACACTAGAATAGGATATTTAGTTTTAATCTTCTCCTGAAGATGCT
Source organism: Phaedon cochleariae (assembly GCA_918026855.4). Lineage (NCBI taxonomy): Eukaryota > Metazoa > Arthropoda > Insecta > Coleoptera > Chrysomelidae > Phaedon > Phaedon cochleariae. The sequence goes on along the minus strand of OU896715.1, from coordinate 9,755,227 downwards.
AACATAGTTAGCGAAACACGTGTCGAGGCGTTAATAAATCGGTTTGGTTAGTGGTAAAACAGTGTAGTGCTGTATATGATTCTTCATTTGGATCCATTAGATTTGTTCTCATTCATTGATTATAAAAAATATCCTCGACGATGTTGAAATTATGCTAAAAATAGAAAATAAAAAGTAGATTCGACAGAGTGTGGACCTAACCTAACCTATTCTATCCTAACTCACGACTCCAGGAGTGAAAATATTATCCAAATATTATGAAAATGCGACCTTTCACTTTTCTATCGTTACTTCGACGGGAAATGTTCTTCGGAAATCTCTGCTATCATCCCTTCACCAGCAATACCAGTCAGACGAACTAGACAAGCCCAGTCAGCACATCCCTTCGTTGTCAACCTCGAAAGATGTCGAACAGCACTTTATCAAAACTTCTCCATCCATAGAACGGCTAGGCTCTGGAATTCATTGCATGATGTTCTCTGAAGGCTATAGGTTCAGACTCTAAAAGTAGCGTTCAACTATGGGATAATCTTTTTTGTCATTGAATTTTTAATCGATTCGCCATCTTTAACTTTAAGCTAGCAGAAGAACCTACGTTTCCTGTATAAATCGAAGAGCAATAAATTCGGCATCCTCAAATTATGGCGGTAAAAAAATCCAAAGTGATTCGCCTATAGCGTTATGGAGGTGAATTGATGTGCAGGTTCAGAAAAATTGAAAAAAAAATAGTACCGTAAACTACGAGATAGGGGCTACTATTGGACGTTCATTGACTGAAGTAATGATAATATTGTGGATGAGGCCTGAAAGATATTCACTTATTTATAAAAGACAACGTTATCTTCCAGGACACCGTATCTGCTTCGAATCTGCATTTGGAATGAAATCTTTATGCTAATGCATTTTGTGATCGATAGATTTTATCGGCAATGGGCGGTGTGAAAGAGGACGTAATAAATCGTTCGAAATCAGAAATTGATCTCGAATTCTATTTCCATTAATGCCACGCTAGCACACCTTAGTTTAGTCATCTTGCGTCTGGAAATCTATCGCATACGCGTGTGGTGATGTGATTTTCCGGAGGATTTTCCTTCTTCGGTATTGATCTTCACCAAACAATTTGACCCATGTGCTTGTATGGGCACAACAAATTAACAAGCGTATAACTGCATAGAGATTTCTCTCCATATTTTCTAGTATATGTACTTCGTTGGTATACAGGGTGTCCCGAAATTAAATTGAAAGATTCCAGCAACCACACTGTATATGTATGTATTTAAATGCCAACTGGAATTCAATAGCCATTCGTAAATGTTCAATGATTATATTCTTAGGTTGCTAGTTCAAAATATTCACTTACTCATATTTCGAAAGAGATAATTTATTTAATCACTGAGAGATGAATAATACATATTTATAATCTGGAAAAACTGGGTTCCAAGAAAGGAACGTTAAAAAATGTGAATCGATGCTGATGAATCATGATTATCTTAACGAATTCGTTATAGTCATGACAGAATAAACAATATACGAAGAGAACTAGAAACAATCGTAGCAACAAGGTTTTATATCATACATTAGGAGCAAATTAATTGTTGTTCCTATTCGGAGTATGTATATATATCCGAGAATTTTTTACTGATTATCGAAGACGAAAAATGTAACAGTGTGGAGAGGTCAATTACATGTAATTTACATATATTTCTAAAAACGAGAAGAGTATGAGAGATTCCACTTCCATAGAAGCACATTATACTTGTATAGAACAGCACTGTATCATTTTTGCCCAGCCTATCCATTAAATTTGTAATCGGCCACAGCATCTATGTATAAGAGGACTACGACACAAGGACGGGTCCAAAAAATTATTGGGGAGGGCATACAAATTTATCTGGATCAGCGTAATCAGATGTCTTTCACAATGAATCCGCAGAGTATATCCTTCTCAATCTTTGACCCATTTAAAAAAAAACTTTCGAGATAGGGGTGTCAAAGTTGAAATATGCATAGATTATTTCTCTCCCCACCTTGTATAGCTTGTTGAAACAGCAAAATTCAGTGTGTTATGTGACTGAAATAGTGCTAAAATTTCAGAATGTTATATATTATATGCTTATCCAGTAATCTGAACGAGTGTTTGGACCGTTTTGTTGTTCTGACAGATTTTTAACCTCTAAACGTTCTTATATACTATAGACAATGGGCACATCAGCTCCAGCTCATCGTTGTATCTTCAAGATCAGATGATAACAAACGTTTTTGAACATGTTATCTGCTGGAAATCCTGAAGACCAATCTGCGAAGACTGTGAATAGTCCATCAGTTGATATGCTTGTCAGGTAATCGAAGTACAACATGAACAAGATTGGACCAAGCACCAATCCTTGAAGGAACGCCACAATAAATTGCCCCACTCTCCGATAATTTGTGGGTTTTAACTAGCTGGGAAAATCACGTGAGATCGATTACTAAAGGTGCATCCCAAAAACTTGGTTTTCTGTTTCGGGCCAGGAGCTATTCCACTTCCAGTCAGCTGCTTATGATCTATAAGGCACAGATCCGACCTGTCCTGGAATACTGTTTCCATATTTGGAGTGCAGCACCCAAACATACCCTGAAACTGTTGGATTCTGTCCAAAAAAGGGCAACTCGTCTCGTGAGTGATGCCTCGCTCACAAACTCACTCACTTCTCTGGAACACCGTAGAAAAGTTGGCTATCTGGCTCTATTTTATAGATATTTTCATGGACGATGCTCTTCTGAAATATCAACAATTGTTCCTCCCTTGGCAGTCCCCGCGAGATTAACCCGAAGAGTTGAGGCTTCGCACCCCTTCGTGGTCTCTTTGGAGACCTGCAGAACATCTCTTTCCAAAGACTCGTTTATCCAACGAACAGCGAGGTATAACCTCTAGAAAGAAGAACACTAACTTCTACCTTATTTCCCTTGGTTCTCACGATGTTCTCTGAACATTACAGGATATCCTTTTTCGTGGGAACCAGAACATAAAAAAAGTTGATATTCAGGATGAATTTTCTAGTTCGGAGGGATTCCGATTCCGGTACGCCTCTGGGCTGACAAGAGATAATAATTTAACCATATTATTCACGATGGCTATCGCGGAGCCGCAAAAGTACCGAGTCTTCTCGAAAATATGATCTCTTATCGCTTATAACTGTGTGTTCGCTGATACCGACATTCATCTGGGCATATCTTGTATCACATCTATATGTTTCTGAGCAGTTACATCTAGATATACCAACATGTCGAGGTGGCACACTGGGTATGGAAGGTATGGTATGGTATAATGAATTTCATTTGCCAACTTCCATTCACTTGGACGTGAAATATGGGTTCATAACATCCATTCGCGATAGAAAATAACACCTTGCACCAATTGACGGCAATTACAACAATAAGCACATACAAGAAACAAATGTGAACCAATGAAAACAAAGTAAACAGGCCGCTTTGACAGCTTTCAAGAACTTCTTTTTAATCGACTTCTAATCCAGTAACCTTGTCATCAAAAAGGGGTCCACCTTACATGGTTTGGGGTAGTAGGTTTATTTTTTTTATATTGTTTGGGATAATACAGAGATTACTGTAGGCCCAACAGCTCCCGGAATACAGATTTTAAAGTTGGGGCACAGTGTTCTCCAGAGGTGATATTTGGAGAAACAACTATACCTCAGATTTCCCAAGAAAAGTTTTTATCCAATGATAAAAGCAAGTAAAGATTCATCCAACTATTGAATGCAAAGATGGAAATGAAAAACATTCAGGTTTTCCAGGCTGAAGAAGATGCTGACAGGCTGATTGTCACTACAGCTATTGCAAAGGCCTCTGATTTTGAAGAAGTGTTTATTGTAGGTGAGGATGTAGACTTGTTGGGGATTCCTTCAAAAAAGTGGAAGAGGAAAAACATCAGATATCTTCTTTTCGACCACCTCAATATCTTCAGACCACCATCTCATCCCTTTCATTCATGCCTTTAGTGGATGTGATTCCACGTCCTCCTTTTTTTAGTCAAGGAAAAGGCGAGTTTCTCCAAAATGTCCGAAAGAATTCCGATCTGAAGGAGAAGGCAGCGCAGCGAAACCCAATGCAACGCAAGATGAAGTAACTGAAGCAGGAGAACAAATTATCATCGCAATATATGGTGGAAAACACTGCACACAAACCCTCAATGACCTGCGCTATCAGCTCTTTACTAAGGCTGTTGAAAAAAACAATTTTAACCTTGCCAGACTCCCTCCAACTCAGTGCTTCGTACTCATCATTAAGCGCAGAGATGAATGGGTGTAGACATCAGTCCACTTGAATTAGGATGGACTCTAACAGAACATGGCCTCTCCCTAGTGATGATGTCAAGAGATATGGGTCCTTCACACCTCATGCAGATGATTTCCTGCAACTGCAAGAAAGGATGTGGGAATGTTTGTAGCTGCAGAAAAGCAGGCTTGAAATGCTCTATTGTCAGTGGACAGTCATGTGAGAATCGAACAGAGATCATCATGGAAACTCCTGATATCGATTCTGATATCGACTTACTAGATGACGATGAATTGGATGAAGAGTTCCTATATCCTCAGAGCCTCCAAGAGCAAGAACTGGACCAGGAGAAAATCTTGAACCTGGAAATTATAAGAGGTTTAAACAAAACTGAAATGTACTTAATGTGGAATAATACAAAATAATATTATACCAACTTTCTTTCTTCACTTTTTTCTGTAACCATTGTGTTTGTGTCTTTGTTTTTCATTAAATGACACCCTTTTGTGACCAACTTTGAAAAGCTGTATCTCGTAAACTATTATACCCATTATATGTGTTTTTTGATTTGTTTACTTCACCAGAAATTAGTGACAACAAAGAAATGACTTTATTATCCCAAGACGGTGAATGGCTACTTTACGTCCGCTGAATCAGGCGCTAAAGTGTAACTTCAAACCCAGACGTGCATGAAAGCATCTAATCTATACACCGGCAGCAGAGACGTGGCTTGAAAACGCCCTGTGGACCATTTAGTAGAAAATTTATCTCGCCTTCCTCCAAGGACGGAATTTTCATGCAGTCTCCCGCCGATAAGAGTGAAAAATGCATCAAGCAGGAAAAGTCTGATTAAAAAAGGGCCGCGGCTACAGATAAAGACGACGGCGTTTGATTTGGCCACTACTCTCGGGTTTTCCTTGCCTCTTCCTTGTTTTTCTTCAGCTCCGCACACATATCTCGAATGCTCTCAATCATTCCAGATTCCAGACCGCTCCAGATTACTAATCACCTGCTCCTAATGTTCTTTATCTCCAGGCAGCCAGCTGCGATAAGGATAGCGCGTGGTTATTAATGGAGTTCTTTTTTGTTTTTTCCTTCTTCAAAGGTGATGTTGATATGAGATCTATTTTCATCTAAAGTCGATTAACAAAATAGATTTTTTTACACTGTCAAATATCAACATGAATAGGTGAAATATTTCAACACAACCTCACTCTTCTGTGAAACATGGAAAAAACACAACCCCACTTTTTTTATTTGTTTACAGCGGAATCAAAGGATTGAAATAGTTAAATACTGTCTGTAGGTTAATCGAGGAGGTGGTACATTCATTATTCCAAATTTTTCGGGATTTTCTCTCCTCGTTTCTATAAAATTAAAATATGAATATTATTTCAATATACGTGTAGTAAAAACAAATCAGATGATTTGCCCCAGAATGTCACTGCGTTTAAAAAGAATTTTCCGATCAGAGAGCCTAAAAGAAAAATTCACTAGCTTGTCAGTGACAATTTGTATTGAAAAAATTTTGGAGAAGAGAAATAAAGGTATATAGAAAAAATATCAAATTTTCACTTATCTTTGGACGTTTCGGGACCGATTCTGCTCCCGTTTTCAACATGAGAAGAGATTATTTCAATGGCGAAGTCTTATAATATGTCTTAAAGCTTTTTAGTTTTCAATGACAATTGGTGGCGTTGGCAATCAAATGAGTTACAGGATGTTTTCATTAATTAATCTTGAATTTACCATTTTCATGTTCAGATTTTAGTAGTGAATACCATGTTCTGTCTATATCAACTGAACAAGAAGCAATGCTTTTGTCTCCGTTCAGAAGAATGCAAGCAGATTCCTTGATTTTTCTCTTCCCAAAAAATTTTGAATAATGAAAATGAAATAGTTTTTCACAATATTTCCGCATACGAATCATGTTTCTTGCGCTATTCATTAATTCAAGCATGCCTTCTCATTGTGCTGTTGTACAATGCACGAAAAATGCAGCGAGAGACGAAATATATGATTTTTCAGGTAAATAGTCATCTAACATAGTTTTCATTATGAAATTTTGTCATTTCTTATTAAAATTCCTACTGCCACTACTGGAATGGAAGCTAATACTGCTAAAATATTGAAAATGTCTACAACACACACGATCATATTTCGTCAGCATGTCAGACCAGTCCAGAAAGTTATATATTGCAAAATTACTGAATCTAATTCAAAATAAATACAAAAAGCTCAAAGTCATTTCCACACAATGTTCATAGGAGGTCTTAGGACTGCTGGCTGGAAACTGCCCTGCACTGATGAGCGTCAAAGAGCTCGAAACCGATCTGTAGGTGTCTAGCGAAGCCTGGCTAAATCGAAATCAAAAGGCATTCAGGAACGAATCACTTGTATCAGTATTCGTTTATACGAGTCGATGCATAGATTTCGGGAGGATGTAATTTATTGTTTTGCGTGGAATTAGCCAGGAAAGTAGTTGTTTTTCTCCCGAAATCTACCATTGTTGTTCATTTTATGAACATTGTGTCGAAATGACTTTGAGCTTTCCGTATTTATTTAACATTTCAATCCATCTTGAGCATTGTGGTTTTTTCGCAGTTCTAATTCAAAATACTTATTGACAAAAATTTCATATTTCAATGAACAGCTTGTAACTTATTCTGATAATGTTCATTGTGAGAATATAATAAACAATGTTAGACCTACGGGTAAAAAGTCGTGCAAGTGCATCCGTACATCTTATCAGGTATTATACGCCATTGCAGTATGTGAAATGAATCATATCATTGCAGATTATTCATTTGAGAGCATAAGTCAAAACTTATAATTGCAGAATAATGATTAATGGCCGCTACTCTCCTATATCAACAATGAAATTCCATCGTTCTGATTGGTCTGTACTCATCTATTCGAATCGCCCGTACCTAAGTGTGCCCAAAATGAATTCTTACGTTCTGCAATCTACATCTAACTGTCAAGTCCTATTTTATTGGTTGGATACTCATGGTAGTCACTGTTGAGAAGGATAAACAGTGAATTATCATTTTTCCGTGTATTTGTAGAATGGTGTCTTTTGAATTTGCGTGTATTTCACAAACAGTATAGTATTCTACTGTGATTTAGTAGATCGAATACCTACCTCTTTGAATTTGACAAGACGATGGGATGTCACATTATTACTCCATTTTACTGTCATTATTATACTCTGAATTACTCGATTAATCACAATAATGTCTGTCATTAACTGTTAAAAATCGAGTTAGCTATGCATGAATAACTCAATAGTTTTATACAGGGTTACTGGTAATTCGTTATTCTCCTTTGTGAAGTGAGGTGGTAAGGAGTGAATTTAACCCCAGTATACATTAGGCAGAAGTTAATAGTTTTTGAGATGTTTGAATTTTTCTTTTTTCTCGAGAAGGTAGTCTTTAACGGTTTAAAAGTTAGTTTTCCGAAAATATGATGTACATTTCCTCAACCCTTCAACTAGAATAACATGATCAACACTATGGTCTTATGTTTGGAATGAAAAAATTACAGAAATAATTTAGATCATTGATTCTTTTCATTTTTGAGTTATGGATGTTAACACTTTCTAGCGGTTATTTTTGAAAAAAACTCGTATGCCTATCAGTATTAATTTTTGGAGATACAGCAACAAGTTGTATTTTATTCTCATTCGTCTGCTCGAGGCATCCAAATAGCATATAAATCCTGAACTACTAGAGAAAAAAAACATTATTGATTGTTATATGTGTGGGGTCATATGGAAGCGCTATACAGGGTGTTTCAGATTCAAATGTACAAATGATACCTGTAGATAGGGAACACTTCGGTGGTTCCAATTCACCACACATTGATATATCTACCGTCTTTTATAACTGAGATACAGGACGTTATCTTGATTTTGGCAAAATCTTCATCTGGTTATTACTTTTGAACCACTTTGTATAATTTATCCATACTTGGTAGAAATATTCCACTTATATTACCCATCAAAACCATATAAAAATCCGGATCAGAATCCAGGTCCGTCTTGGGGAGAAACAGAAAACTTCTTTCATCTCACAAACAATACCTTGTATGGCAAAATTTTTAAGGTCTGTTTTGATAGTTGGAAAGAGCGGGAAAAAATGAAATAAGTGACCTACTTTCTACGAGTGCGCATCTCATTTGACAGATGGTTTATTATCAAGTTTTGAAATATTCAGCTCCATTTCGAGGCATTTTTATTGAACTTATAATTCAAAATTCAATTTTAATACAAAAAAATAACAGTCTTCAAAGTTCAACATCATTAGAGTCAAATTAGGTGAACTATCAATAGATTTGTTGTGACAGAATCACTTGTCTATGGTATCATACATTTTTGAGGGCTCATTTTATTCTCCACTATTAATTCACTAGCTGCGGTTAAGTAGGCTGTGCAAAAAAATCTAATATTCTGACAGGTCATAATCACTAGTGTGATATTATTGGTAATGTTGAGATGATTATTTCTGGTGCTTGTATTGGGTTGTTACATTTCAAAGTGTTCATAATTGTGCCTACAATAACTTTACCAAGAATATCGCAACTATAGTGATTATGAACTGTCAGAATTTTCATTTTTTCTTCACAGCCTACTTTACCGCAGCTTATGAATAAGTAGTAAGAAGTTTTCTGTTTTTCCTCAAGACGGACCTGGATTTCGATCCGGATTTTTATTTGGTCTTGATGGGTAATATAAGTGAAATATTTCCACCAAGCATTGTCTGCTAAATAGAGAAAAAATCTAGTGAGCTGGAATTTCCCAGCTCACTAGATTTTTTCTCCATATTTAGCAGACAATGCCACCAAGTATGAATGGATTATACAAAGTGGTTCAGAAGTTATAACCAGATGAAGATTTTGCCAATATCAAGATAACGTCCTGTATCTCAGTTATCAAAGACGGTAGACATATCGATGGGGGGTGATTTGTAACCACCTACAGGTATCGTATGTACATTTAAGTCTGAAACATCCTGTATAGTTCATGAAAAAAGAAGACGCTGCCGAGCATGTATTCGTAATATAGGCTGTTACTTTGAACAGCATTTGTAAAAAGTAAATACTCATGAAAAATGTTCAAGTACATTTTCACTATTCATTCAAAATTACAAACCCGCATCAAGTACTATATAAGTTTCATTTGTACCCAGAGATAGGAAGTGTTAAAATCCACAATTCACAAACAAAAATACATCTTTATATTTACAATTTATATTCGATCTAAACTATTTCTAAAATTTTTCCATCCCAAACATAAGAACATAGTGTTGATCATGTATTCTAGTTGGAACGTTGAAAAAAGTACAGCAGATTATCGGGAAACTAACTGTTTAACCTTTAAAGTCTACTTGCTGGAGAGAAACAGAAAAATTCATATATCTCTAAAGGAAGGTACCGAACTACCAGTAACCCTGTATGAAGAATATCATTTTGACTGTATTAGAAACAAGAAGTGAAAAGTGAATCCTGTGGCAGGATAATTCGAGGAAAAAATCGAGCATCCATCATCTGAAAGTCACCCTATACGTCAAAAGGCCCTGTATTTTATCTCGACTACTCGCGAATCATTCTCTCGAGGTTACTAATCGCCTGGTGGTTGGTTCAATTCTCCTAATGTTCTTTATCGGCCACCAGCCTGGTGATAGATATAACGTTCCTGGATGAATTAATGTCATACTTAATAACTTGGTATATATCTTGAACTTCCACATTGATTGTGAGGACTTCTCCGGCAGAGGAAAAATCCTGGCTGAAGGTATAGGTACTTATAGAGAAAGAATAAATTAGAAGTAAAAAAAAAATTCATAATACTTATTTTTGTAACAAGGATCATGAAGACGATCATTATGGTACAAGTCGTGAATGTTATCGGGCGAGGCGTAGCCGAGTCCGATAGCACGACGTGTGCCATAATGATTGTTTATAATTCGTATTGCATACAAAATTTCATCTGATGGCATTTATATTAATACGTTAGCGAAAAATTGAAAATCGCTGATTTGGAAGAAATGACGCGAAATATCGTGGACTCCCTTTTGCCGAAAAAATCACGGAGTTTATATGAAATGGTGTTTAATCGGTATGAAGAATGGTGTTCTGCTAAGAATATCACTAATGAAAAAGTATTGTTGGCTTACTTTGAATGCTTATCTAAGGAAAGAAAACTATCTTATTCTCTTTGCTGGTCGTATTATTCGATGGCGAGAAGTATTTTATCAACAAGAAAAAACGTCGATATTAGTAAGTACCTACAGCTGGTTACATTATTAAAAGATAAATCAGAAGGTTACAGAGCTTAAAAATTTAAAATTTTTATTAAACAAGATGTTACAAAGTTTTTAACGGAAGCATCAGATGATACATATTTATTTAATAAAGTTACTATGATAATTGGACCAAGTTGAGCATGCAGAAGAGAGGGAATGACAAATATGCTTTTTGAAAATGTAATAGATGAAGGATCCATTTATACAATTATTTTACCGAATACATACATTGTAAAATGCCAAAAATTATTGCCACTTTTTTGAATTTACCTCATCCTGAAGAATATACAGTACATTGTTATCGGCGATCGTCTGCTTCATTTTTTGGCTGATTCTGGAGCTGATCTGTGTACCGTGAAACGCCATGGCGGATGAAAAAGCAATACTGTTGCTGAAGGTTACATCGAAAATTTGAAAGAGCAAAAGAAAAAAATATCAGAAGCAATTTTTTGTGCCAAAAACCAAACAGGATTACAAAGTTTACCAAAAATCATCAACTACTGATGTTAAAACTATAGAATCCATTGGCATTAATATTGCAAATTGTAGTGAATGCTCTTTTACCATTTATAATAAGTAGTTTTGTGGGTAGTTATGCATTTTGAATAAACTTGTTTGACCTCACCATTACATGTGTTATAAAAAAATTGAATAAAATGTCCCTTTATAATTTTAACTATCAACTTATAACCTCATTATACATAATTTATATGATCCTAAAAGCTTGTCGCGATGATCAATATTCAATTAAATCGAAATTAAAGAAATTTGAACTCAGCAGGTTTCACAAAATTAAATCAGTACAATTTTTTACTTCAAAACAATACTACAATATTTACTTCTCTTCAGCTGATGCAAAACTATTTCGGATTGCTTTATTATCCTAAGTTCGATTCATCCAGCTGATAGCTGATATTTCAAACATGAAGAATCAGGCTTCACGCATATAATGAATTCGAGGCAGGCATAGACGAGGCGAAATGATCGCCATCTAGAGGCGAAAATTCAACTCGATGTATAGAATGAACAAAATATTTCATTGATATTACATATTTCGTTGCTCTATTCAAGCAAATGATCCGTTCGAAACAACTTCATTGCTACATCGGAATAAGAAAACTTGTATGTTGTTTCAAAGATATATTCTCATCAAAATGATCATTATTTCATCAAATCAACAAAATGTTCATAGTTGAATCAACAAACCATAATTATATTTTGTCGGTGGAATTAATATTATACTGTTGATTCAATTAGACTATATTCTTGATTTGAATAAGCTGTTTCCATGAAATAATCATGTATCTGGCTGATTCAACAAAAAATTGCTCAGTCCATCAAAGATAATTTTAGTATAAATAATTTGTTGATGCAACAAATCCTTTTTTTCCGTGTACTGATTATATGACTTGTACTTCTGATGCCAACCACTAATCAGTGAATAGTTTGACAGGTCATTGGATTGCCCAATTAACGTATAGGTTTTCCTGTCAATGTCAGCAGCTTCACCTTTCTTGGCACTGAGTAGAAATATCGTTGAAATAAATGTAAACCTTTGACATTGTATGATGGACGAAATATCAATATTTCTTCACATTATGGTTCAGTTTTCTTTCGATTCAACTGTTTGGGTTTCCGTTTCTAACTTCAATAATTCACAAACGTCAATCGAACTTTTTTTAATAGTGATTGCAAAAGTGCGGCAGTTTATCTGGCGATTAATGTTGGAAAAATGCATCGGAAAAACATCTGATTGAACCGGCACACGCTATCAGGAATAATCAAAAATTGCACATGGCTGCATTCGTGCAGTTATCTCAACAATGAATCATTGTTGCTGTTATGAATTCGGCTTTTCCCACCCTAAAATGAGCGAGATTATTCGCACGAATTATGATTTTTCGGTGGAAAAACACGGTGATGACTAAACATTTCCGAAAGATAATTCTATCTTGCGATCACAATCATACAATAATACTACACAAATTCTCAAAAAAAAAAGACATTTGTTGCAGTCGTTCTGAGAAATGCACGCGTATCTACAGTAGCTACATATTTTTTCGTCATAAGCCTTCAATTTTTTGTACTTACCTATAGCTACTATAATATACTTACACCTATTTTTATTCTCTCAATATCTTTTGTATTATTTAGTTGTTTTACGTATTAAAAATCTAATCAAGTCCACACTATATCCCAACATATCCTAATGAACACATTCAACTAATATCTCTAAAACACAATATAGATATACTATCCCCAAAACGGCGAATGAATATAGAGCCAACCAATATAATTCGATTGCCAAAAGGATGTAAACAACTTCTTATGATGGTAATTCGTGCCGTTCACCAATATTATTCACATTTCCTTCGGATGTGGAATCATTCTTGATAAAATAGTTAGGTACTTTGTGAATCCTGATGACCCTTTTTGGCTCCTCGAAACTATAAGCAACTGGATACGATGGATCACAAATAAAGTATATCAGGTTCGACTTTACCACTGCCAAACACATAGATTCATCAGAAATAAGAAAATAGTGACTAGGTATTTCGCAAACTCGAAATATGAATGTATAGCATTAGTTGGCGATTGAGTGTTGTTGAGCTCATGCGCCCATCTCACGCTGTCTAAGCTATCATTGACTCTTATCTCGTTTCAGTCGACTCCCTGCCCTTTCCGTATTCACACCCGCATCTCCCATCCATCCCAACTCTCCTTAGCAACAAGAAATTCGACATACGAAACACATATTACTCTTACTCGGTCTCATCTAAGTACATTTTGAGGCAGGATGTAGGTATACTAAAGTTTAGGCATAAACAATTAAAACTTGAATAAGCATTGATGTAAAATATTATTATAGTACCTACAGTTTATAACATTGATATGGGATTTTCTATGGTGATATTGATAGTATAGTGGTATTTATTATGATGTAGAATACGCGTAGACAACATAACAAAAAACAGAAAACATCAGTAGAAGCAACATTAGAACAGGTATTCTTATACAATCATGGGTGCATTTTTCTTGAAACGTTTTATTTTGGTTTCCTTCAAAGGTTAGTCTTACAACTGAGAAATATTCGGGAAACCTGGAAGAAACGTCTGGGTTATACGTTTCAAATACACAAAGGTAGAATTGGAATGTTTCTGGAAGGTTTCATGTTTAGTGGGTAGTTTCTCAGCAACTGGTGGTGAGAGCTTTGTGAAGTTCTAAGATCCCGAAAAGTTTCGGAAATCTAGAACCAACAACAATATTAAGAACAATATAGAATCCTCCTGCAACGAAACTGAAATCCTGAGATTCATTTCATATTTGGTTCGCTATCCTCACATGAGAATTTTCGAACAGCTATTCTGAGTAATTACTACTACTCTTCTTGCAAAGTAGACGTCCATGATTGCAGCCCTAACAATCCTATTGCGTTGATGTTGGCTTGAAATGCCAAGGTGTTTGTTATTATTTGGGCAAAACATCATCGCTTCCTATGTCTGGTTTGTAACAAGGGTCTTCAGTCCCCATTGCATACTAGCCGTACTAGTGAGATTGCAGAACTGATGGTCCTGCCTTTCCTCTTTATATTCAACGTAAGGTCACAGCTTGTGGTAAGGTCGTATCAATGCACCGAATCAGTTGCCAGGTTTGCCACAAAGGCATCCAATAAATGACTGTCAAGTCAAGATGACAAGATGCGAACTCGTTTTATATTATTATCCGATATTCTTATAACAAGTGGGTAAACGGATCGGAATTACACTCGGTGTACAATATCGAACAAACCGCCTGAAGCTAGTCACCCACAAAGCACACAGCCGATAACAAACTCTGCTGAAACGCTATGAGCGTCCGTGATTTATGGTTGTTTATGTTCCCCTTAGGTTCAGCTTTGGCTCATTTTGTGAAACGATTTTGATGTATCGATTATCGCAGTTGCTGCACGTATAATGATAATAATAATAATAACTGTTGTGGTTTCGATCTGATAAGGAAAATTGTGTATTTACTAAATAAATGCCAGCTTATCGCTCCGGCCGTTAAAGATATATCTGGGAATGTCATGGAGTGCTGTTTACATTATGAAATTGCTCGTGGACATTTCACGGAATTTCACGATTTTTGTCCTTTCATTGTATACAGGGTGTCGTCGAATTACACGGTCTCATGTTTCACTACTTCATGAAGAATAAAATAAGATATGAAATTGCGGTCCGTGTTTTCAAGTCAATCGGAGAGTAAATAACTCAGTACCTAACCACAGCCATCTTTATAACAAGCCATAGTTAACAGTATTGGCAACAGTGTACCAGTCATTCGCCGGCCATCATGGATATATATCAATCAATCAATCAATCAATCAAATAAGCTTTATTGTCCATCAAAATGTTAACTCATTGACAAAGCAGGTTACAATTTAACAATAAATATTCATAATGATATTCATAATTCGTCATATAGAATGGTAATACTTATAATAACATTGATGATAATAACAATAATGTGAAAAATAAACATAATATATTATATTGTAATATATTATCTCGTCACTATATATATATATATATGAAAACGAACAAACAGACGATATTTGACAAACTACACCAACAAAAACATGAACATAATACTACCTATACCTAATAGTTTCCACATGAAAATATATAAAATATCAGAAGGTATCATTGTAATATTCTGAAACACTATAGTACGCTTTTATTTCCAGTTGTTCCTTCAGCTTATGCCTAAAGGCTTTAAGATTCGAAACTTTACGTATCTCTTGTGAAAGATGATTGTAAATTTTTTTGCTTTCATATATAAGCGAATTTTTTGTCAATGTATACAAAGGAATGGGTAATTGTAGATTATTTTTTTGTCTGGTGTTATGAACAATTTCTGGAGCTGAGATACTCGACCCGTACTTTTTGTGAATAAGGCACGCAGACTCTATAATGAAGATATTGTACACTGTCTGAATTTTATGTTGGATGAAGAGTTGTTTACAGTGTGCCCGGTTTGCAGCCTTACATAGGTACCGAACAGCTCTTTTCTGTAGAACGAACACTGAGTTCAATAATTGATCTGTGCAAAAACCCCAGTAAGCAATACCGTACGTAATATGCGATTCGAATAAAGAGAAATATGCCATTTTCGCTGAAGATGGCCCAAGCTCATTAGAAATAACTCGGATAGCATAACAGCTAGAAGATAGCTTTCTATTGAGGTTTTTTACGTGCTCTTCAAATTTGAGTCTATTGTCAATCGAAAGACCTAAGAATTTACAGTGTGGTTTATTTTCTATATTCTGATTCTCTAGTTGTAAGTCGTCAAAATCGAATCTTATGGTAAGGATATTGGTTTTGTTAGCGTTGAAACATAAGTGATTTGAGTCGCACCAAAGTTTAACTATTTTCAAATCTCTGGTGATTGCTGCCTTCAATTCATTTACATTTCTACTGTGCCATAAAATGGTGGTATCGTCTGCAAATATAGTGAATTTTCCTTGTATAGGAAGACTAGAAATATCATTTATATAGAGGAGAAACAGTACAGGACCCAATACTGACCCTTGAGGTACCCCACAATGTATATTCAATGAAGAGGAATTCACCCCATCAATTTTCACAAATTGTTTTCTACCAGTGAGGTATGAAGCGAACCAGTCATTAACAAGACCCCTGAATCCGTAATGACTCAGCTTGGCTAGCAGTATTCCGTGATCGACACAGTCAAATGCTTTTGAGAAGTCACAGAATACTGCTGCTGCAGCTTCTCTATCATTCAAACACAGATAAACCCTTTCTAAAAATTCAAATATAGCCATGTTGGTATTTTTTGATTTCTGAAAACCGAATTGGGAAGGAGATAATATTTTATGTTTTTCTAAAAAGGAAATCATCCTCTTTTTGACGAGCTTTTCTATTATTTTCGATATAGTTGAAGGAAGAGCAATTGGTCTGTAATTTGAAGGTTCATTCGACAATACAAGATATATACAACCTGTGAGTACAACGAAGTAAATTTGTTCAGTTCATGGATGAATCTAGTGCCCATCATCCAGAAAAGTATTTATTTTGAATTGTTTTATGTTTTTTTTTTCATTCGATCAAATGAAATAGTCCGAAACACCGATTTGAAAATTAAGTCGTGTCTTCATGATAAGTGGAACAACTTGTATCCCGTTTTTGTGGAAAACATACCCGAGTTATGTTATCCGTATTGTCAATCGTTTTGCTAGTGGTAGGTATATTATGTGATAAGTTCGTCCACAGCTAACGAGACCGTGTAACTGCTATCACGGTCGAATCTCGAACGCTCTCTGACTGAGAAATCACGAATGAATCACCAACCCTATGCATTTTTCAGTACCTCCACTTAACTAGGCATGTCCGCAGTGGAGTGATATACATCTGCATCTGAAAACTAAAAACTATGTTGGTGACGCTGATTTCAATCGAATATTTGTCAATATGGACAAAAAAGGTTTGAGTTTTCATCTTTTTTTTTTCATAACTGTGGAAAAACTAGGCATTCCTGCACAAAAAAATATACATACATAAAAAATTAATTCATCTACTCGATTTTTTTCAACTTTGACATTGTATCTTAAAACCTATGCATTCCTAGAGCAATGTTTACATGAACTTTTCATCTTGGAATCACTTCCAAAAAAAAATAATTCAAATTCCGTAGCAAAAATCAAATTGTGCCTATGTAATTTCATTGATTCAATATCCAATAGTGAGATTTTATAGAAACAGCGTCAGTTTATGGGTCACTTTTTTCATGTAGACATTAAGTAGATTATTGAAGAAATTTTATATATTAATTAGATTCGAGTACCTATCCAATTATAATCAATTGGGTTATTTCGAATATCACCTTCTAAAAACTACATTCCTTTAATTTTCATTTTTTAGAGAATGATCCCAACTCTGAATTAAGAACGTAGTTCTTTCGCCAAAATATGAAATAGAGTTCTTTCGCCAAAATATGAAATAGATGTCTATCGCCAAAATATGAAATAGAAGAGTTAGTTCTTTCGCCAAAATATGAAAGGGGGTTATAATACTCTCGCCGAAATATGGAAGGAAAATAGTTCTTTCGCCAAAATGTGAAGAAAGGTAGGCAGTTAATCTCGCCAAAATATGAAGGATACGGTATTAAGAAAGCCACCGATGGAAATGGGATAGCAAGACACTTGTCAGCAAAAGTCATTTCCCGGAATTCAGAATAATCACTAGGTATTTCTTCACTGCGCTCTAGGTTCTCGTATCTATTGCCTGGTAACAAGTTTTCGAACATCTGTCAAATTATTTTCATTTTCATGGAAGGAATCATCCCTAAATTTTTTTCCACTTAGACTCAGGAACACCATGTATAAAGAGCATAGGATATTTGAGGCTTATATTGTCAACTACCATCCTTATCTCAAAATTTCTCCCAATACACTCGTACCGAGTTTATCAATCTGCTAATCTTCAGCGAACTTTGAAAATCCCAACTTGGCTATATCCATCCGAGCACATGCAATAATTACCTCTGCAAGAATACACACTCACGACGATGTGTACACCAGTGTACACTGGATCTTATCTCGCAGAGACTATACATTCTCGGTTCTAATTAAAGATCTTTATCGCTCGCGAGAAATCCCATCTGCGTTCTTATTAATTTCTAATACACTTTTATCGCGCCTCCATCTTTGACGGTGCTACCATTGTTTTAGAATTGACATATTCGAGAGAGGTGGAGGTCTCGCACCTTTGGGGTTTTCCAGAGAGATTGTGTGAATAATCATTGTGATGAACCCATGATGAAATAAATTTCGTAACTCCATGACAGAAAAGCACGATGGTCTTCGAACATTATAGGGATTTCCTTTCGTGTGCTCCAAGAGATAAAAAAACATAGGACAGGTCGATTTTTATTTTGGAGAAATCAACTTCTCTACAGAAAACGTCATTTCACGATCACTCAAAACCATACTTATTCTAGTATATGCACCTGCCACTTCAATTTCTGTCCTGTCAAGTTTGATTGTGGTATTGTTCACGCGAAAATTAGCAGATGATCCGTTTCAGGAAAATTTCGTCTGAAGAAACCACAAAAAATATGTTTTTTGGCAAGGTAGGTAAATCAACGACAATATATTTAAATAAACAACAATAATAATTTTTTCTGTGGTTTCTTCAGACGAAATTTTTCTAAAACGACTCATCTTGCTAATTCACGGGTGAACCATACCCAACAATCAAACTTGACACGACAGAAATTAGAGGACATCTTCTAGATGAAGTATTGCGGAACAGGAAGTTTAACAGCCACTATTCCACTCTTGTTCTTGAGAACCAATCAGAATCGACTATTTTCACGGATTCTCCTGTATTCCAATTTATCAGACTTGCTCTACCAATACAGAAGTCGATTTGACCCACACGTGACCAACCAACCCCGTTTTTTTGCGATAAAATTATTGACGTTTATAACGTCAATTATGTTGGAAGCTAGAATGATGGATGCAGTGTACGCAACTCTCGCGGGGCGCTCGTTTATTGTTTCTTGGAGTATTCATACGAATAAAACTCATGATGTTACTTTTCCTGGAAATATTCGTCGATTGACATACTCCAGCTTGCTGGTTTAATTTGGCACATGACATTATAGCTTCTCGTCTATACGGCTCGAAAATTTTGATAAACAATGTCATTCGTGAAATTATTATGCAACATGCTGTCGTAACAATCGCCGAATATTTCCGTATCACTTGCGGTATTGTATGTATATGATAATTCAATTCATGTTTTAAAAAACCCCAGCGATAAACCTCTAAGTTGTCCAGCGAAACCAGAATTTTGAACGAATCTTGATCGCGTCATCACCATTACAATTAATTCCCAAAAGCTTTCAGGATCTGTGAATACATAATCAAGACCGTATTTATAACAAGGTGATGATGATTCTACGTATACGAAACACCATATAGGAAAATCAATATCACGTTGAATTTTTTAAAAAGTTTCTATGGAAAAGTATATCTAGTTCTTCTGTATCTTCAATAATGAGGAGAAAACATTTGAGTATCTCGGTAAGAGGTAGTAGGTATCTCTCGAATTTCTTTGAACGGCATACCCCGTATATAATAATATATAATAAATATGGATATGGAATATCATGAATTACGAATTCAACGATATTATCTGATTTGAAAAGAGTATTTTATGTCTAACTATTTCGAGATATCAACCATGAACAAATTGATGAGTTGTTTGGCGATCATATTTCGTAGTTACCGGGTACATATTTTTATCTATGAATGGGTATTGATAATCTCTATTTGTTTATGGAATGATACGGGTTCTTCCTTGCAAGGAAATGTAAGTCGACTATTTTTCTGTTTTGTATGATGGGTTGCCAGAAG
Source organism: Phaedon cochleariae (assembly GCA_918026855.4). Lineage (NCBI taxonomy): Eukaryota > Metazoa > Arthropoda > Insecta > Coleoptera > Chrysomelidae > Phaedon > Phaedon cochleariae. The sequence goes on along the minus strand of OU896715.1, from coordinate 9,735,226 downwards.
TACGGTAAGACTGTTCGCGTCGTTCAAGTTGTTTCTTTGTAGTTCAATTATAAACAAAAAAAAAATCTCTGCGGAATCCTGGGATGAAAGCTCCCATGACTATTGATTGCGCCTCTCTGGTGATAGCCCTATATCAATCGCTGATGTGATATACGCCCGTAGAAAGGCTCGCTGAGTGTCGGCGTGGGCCGCGGCCTGATAGACTGCTTCATTAGAGCACAGCTCCGACATGCCCGAGCCGTGTATTGCTCGACTCTTATCACCGATGCATTTGTACTAACCTGTTCCTGTTCTCATCTCGGACATTACTCACGAACTCTCACCACTATTTTATCCACTATCGCCCGTCACTATCACTGAACCGACTCGGACCTCTCATATTTCCTAGCGCGACAGTCACGGTACATTCGCATTATTTTGTTGCAGGCGAAGACTGGAGCAATGAGGGGCCGGACAGCAAAGAAAAATCCCCCACCCCATCGGCCAAGGAGCTCTCAGTATCACCGAAATTAGAAGCCGAAGACAAACCTCCGAGGATCAGGCTCAAAGCTAACCTAGCCACCGATCCGGCCCTGCAAACGAAACCCGAACTTGAATCGAACGAATCTCCTAGCGAATACCTCGCCAACCTGCAGAGCGCTCTAGTCTCCAGAGGATTCTACCTCCCGAACCTCCCAGCTGGCTCTGAACCACGTCAAGCCGAAACTCCTGATAGTCGACAGCCTGCTGTACCGATCTTCCAATGCCCACCTTGTGGTATCCGGTTCTCTTCCCTCAGCACCCTAGAAGCTCACCAAACCTACTATTGCTCGCACAGGGCCAACAAGTCGAACGATGACGAGTCCAAATCGACGGGTGGCGAACCTAGCGGCAGCCAGTCAGACATAGACGCGTCAGAAGCATCGAAGAACCTTCGCGTCAATAAACAGTACACGTGCACTCAGTGCTCGTACAGTGCCGACAAGAAGGTGAGCTTGAACAGACACATGCGGATGCACACAGTATCGCCTAGCCCGAGCAACAGTACCATAACAAACGGTGAAGCACCTTTGGACAGCCAGGACAGATACTGTGCCGAGTGTGACATCAGGTTCAGCTCACAGAAGACATTCCGAGCTCATAAAATGCACTACTGCAATTCCAGGCACATGATCAAATCAGCCCCAAGCGCTAAAGCCACTTCAAGCACCTCGGGGTCATCCCCAACGTCCCCAGTTGAAACAACCTCCTGTAAAACTCCGCCGTCTCCCTCAGTCTCGAATGCTCCTACCCAGCCATTCCTAGCACTACCAACAAATCCCATCATCATAGTGCCATACTCACTATTCCGCAGCGCTAGTGTTCTGCCAGGTCTGTCAGGAGCTGCAGGACTGCCTGCTCCTGATACCCCTTGTTTCCTTCTTCCAAATGGTACCCTCCAACCTATGACCAACGCCTTGAATTCCAACCAACAAAACCAACAATCCGAAGTGTCCAAGCTAGGGGGTCGACCGAAGGAAACCATAGTGATAAAAGAATCCTCAGCGCCTTTAGATCTGAGCTTGCGCAAATCCCTCGACTGCAATGACCTGGTGATCGATCTAGGAGATGAGCAGGAGAAAGAGAACCTCAAACGCACCCCTAGTCCCGAGAAAATCGAGTGTGTACCGTCCCTACATGGCTCACCTCCCACCACCCCCGTGTCCCTAAACAACTCTTCCCCCAGGCTTATTTCACCGCCGAAAAGGAAGTTGGAGGACAGTTCTGGAGGCACTAGCCCCAAAAGATCTCGGTCTGTCACAAAGTCTGCCACTGGCGATAAGCCGAGGACGAGCCCAGAGGCTTTCGACATGCCCAGCTCGCTACATCCCCTGCTGATGCGCGGATCGCTACCGCTGTTCTCGCCCGAGATACAGATGAGGCTCTCCGAATTGCCAGGGATGCCGCCAGTGATGCCTCAGGTGTTGGTCAAGCAAGGGGTCTCCAAGTGCAAGGACTGTAACATAGTGTTCTGCAAACTGGAGAACTACGTTATCCACAAGAAGCATTACTGTTCGGCGAGGGGTCACGAGGAAGATGCTTCTAAAGCGTCTAGCAGTCCGCCGGTCAGCCCCAAGAGCAGCGGTACCACCAGCCCGGCAGCTCAGTATCAGCAGTTGATCTGTTTGGCGTGCGGCATCAAGTTCACCTCGCTGGACAATCTCAACGCCCACCAAGCCTACTACTGCCTGAAGAGAGGCGAGATCGGCGAGGCTAGGAAGTGTGGGAAGTGCAAAGGAATGCTGGAACCTGGACATCAGTGTATGCCGAACACGACGTTTTGGAAGTGTCCCTGTTGCGACGTCATCAGTCCCACGGCCAGTGCAGCCCAGAGGCACATGGACAGTCATACGGGGGTGAAGGCGTACAGGTGTACGATTTGTCGCTATAAGGGGAACACGCTGAGAGGCATGAGGACTCATATCAGGATGCATTTCGACAAAAGGTCTCCCGATCTACAGGTAAGAGGATCCCCTATCTTTCGTTATAGCTCTATAACTATCGGAACAGAGAAGTCATCTATAATTTTCGAAATTAATGAGCGCTAACATTATTTTTTGGCCAACAGATCGCGCTGCTGAAACGTTAGGTCAGAGTTGGTACTGTTGGTAGAGAACTGATAAATCTTTTTGTGTCAATCGACCTATTCCTATACGGTATCTTCTTCTCCGTCAATATAAGAATTGGTTGTGAAGTTCCACATTGAGAGTAAACAACGTGTCTGCTCAAGATTTTCCATAAACTTTCTTATTGTCCTACATTCTACATCATTTTTTCTGAATATTTTCGATGAAACAGACCACAGCCATTGGGCTACCGGCAAAATTTTGGGATTTTTGACTTTGACATTTACCTCACGTTTTAGTAGCGCCACCTGGTGAATCTGAACATGTTGTTAGCCCTCATTTCAAAGTATGAAGCATTTTATATTTTATAGTAATTGAATTCCTGATGACTCTCTATAAAGCTACAAAAAAAGAAGTTGAATACAAAAATTGTAGGGTTTTATCAATATATGTTTTCCAAATGCTATTAAAAAACGATTGGTTCCGTCGTCATAATATATGAATGGAGAAACCTATTATACTTAACGTTTATCACTTTCAAGTCTAACATTTCAAGAGTAAGTGCTATTTCAAAGTATTCGAAACATTGTTAGTGAAAAACTATGCATGTTGAAAAACATCCAGAACACATAATGAGTTCACAATTTTCACGACAAGGCTGGGAGTGATCTATTATCCACAAAAAAATCATTTGAAAAAATATTATATCTCAAGTTTATATTCAGGATCACTTGTACAAGAAATGAACTCATGAGTTTCAAATTATTTTTGATTCGAAGTAATAGAAGTAGTAGTGAAACTCCAGTCATCTCCACAATTGAGTATTCGATAAAAATCTTGGCGGACATGTTTCGAACCTATGTAAGTTCATATCATCAGCTATGATGTTAGGTATTGATTCTAAAACAAGTGAAGGTGTGAAGAACTGACCAATATTACATGGAAGAGAATACGTACAGTGGGGCTCAAATTAAAAGTAACGACTTCTGTGAAAATCCCTTTAAAATTTCAGTTTATGCACCCAGACTAATATCTATTCCAACCGCCCGCTGTTTCAATCACTTATTTCTTATGGTGAGTTGTGGTACGAGATAGTCAGATATCTGAATATTTCTAAGATTTGGGGTTAATATTCACATCGCTAGAGTAATATTTTATGCTTCATCTTATGAAGCTGACTCATGGTTATTCATTGTTTGATTCTAGTTGATTCTATGGATTGATAGATATAGTTGAAGTACTTCTTGAATAAAGCGGCATCGGTATAATTATTTTTTTTTTTAATTGAAGTTTGTCGTTAGTATATCCTCCAATTATTTTTCCCATGAAATCATATTTCTTAATCGTTCTTAAGAGTTATTTTTCTCTGAATACCTATTTTTGATATAAGAACTAATAATTCTCATCAGCATGTGCGATATGAAAACGGTATACACATAATTATCTTGAAACGCGAATATCTACCTACTTCCAGAAATTTTATTTTTAAAGTATAATACTTGAGCTTCGATAAATCGTGCAGATGAAAAACAGGGTTATTGATCGATTTGATAAAGTTCAGTGTCTCCCATGTCCGTTAATCACAAAAATATTACTTTGCTTCAGAACAGTGTTGTGTCATCAATTTGATATCTCAAAGGACATAGGAGATACTGAACCGAACCGAATAAGTAGACAATATTTCATGATGCATGATTCTATACCTAGAAAATAATGACGGATTCTCATTCAAGATCACTCGGAACATATCTGTACTAATTTTCATCATCATAAAATACAGGGTGTCCGAACTTTTTTAAAATTATTTTTTGGTTGATGAAAAAATTGCCTACCCATCCTTTTTGTTTTCTCAGACACATTGTATATTTGAATGATAATAATCGGGGCTGATATGTTCGAAGTAGTCCTAAATATCCATTTGACATCAGTTCTTCCCAAACATACCACAGTACTACATTTTCTGATCAAGTTTCCATAAATATATCTATTAATCCGATTTTTCGGACACTCTTTGTTTTATGACGATGACAATCGGTACAGGATTACATTGAGTGATCTAGGTTCAGAATCTATCATTAGTTTTAGTGAAAAAATAAAATCCCCAATAGTAATTTACGAAATATGGGTCAATAAAATTGGTCGCAGTTGATGGCCACGATAACAGTCCAAGAATAAAATCACTTTTTTTGTTTGATGGATATTTCAAATACCTATACAACAAAAAAAAGATAAGATAATACGGATTTTACAGGCGGTGGTAAAGTTCTTAAAGTGGACACACTGTATATATAGCACGTGGTCACAGAACATAACATGCAGTGCACTGTTGAATACCAGAATGTTTGATGTGTATTTTTGACTTTTTTTTCAATATAAATAAATAAAATTAAATCCTTCATGATCAAAAAATAATACCTTATAATTATAGCCGAGTAAAATAACTATAGAAGTTTTCCACTTATCGATATTTCTTTGTGCTTATATATTCAACAGTATAAAATGTTATTTTGGTTTTGAAATCTATGATCTGCATGCTGATAATAATCACACTGTAGATATCCTCGTTTATGAAATTCATATTTCCACTCGAAAGAGCATTTTATGTGAACCAGTTCTCCTTTGTAAGAAATCAAGAGTTTCAGTGTTTCAGTTTGAAAGAAAATCATCTTAAAACATATTCTCAAAAATCGTTATTACTCTGAAACAGTTGAAAATAGTAATGAATTACCTTATATATTTTATGGTTTATATCAGAGTAATATGTAGAATGAATAATGAAAAAAAAAGTGGTGTTCTATTGGAAATAAGAGAATTCTATTTTCTTTCCGTATTCGTAAGTGCGCTATGCCAGATTCATCCTCGGATTTACCCAAAAATTTTCTCAGCATAATATTGAAAATGAATGGGTTACCTGAATGAACGTGAAATCATAAAATTCAGTACTATATCTTTATTGTTTCATTACAATTTTATCGATCTTTTTCTCCTGGTTATACAAAGTGTAATTCAATTGATGGTTAGAAATATAGGATGTAGACATTTTGAGAAAAGTTCATATGAACATAATATATGCCCTGAACCTCTTAACTTTTAAGCAATAGGGTGTTGAAATTTTGAGAAAAAAAATTTCTTATAGTAACTTTGATACTGTTCTAGATATTCTCATAAAATTTGACATGCACCTACTAAGCACTGATGGCCAGTTCGTGTCCGTATGGGATGTAAATACTGGAGATTTTTCTAAAAAATAAATGCAATTCTCATTCCTTTTGCAATAATTTGAGTTACATATTTGAAAATGATGAAACCATTTTGGCAAATTCAATCAACGACTTCACTTCAATAAAAATTAGACAAAAACACATCTTACCTACAAACGACACCACATTGTTTCAGTTGGTGCATGTCAAATTTCATGAGAATATCTAGAATAGTATGTCGAAGTTATCATAAGAAAATGCTTATTTTCATAAAAATTCCAACACCCTATAGCTCGGAAGTTGAGGGGTTTAGGGCATATGTTCATATCAACTTTTCTTCTCAAAATGAGCTGAGGAACCATGTCCTATATTTTTAGCCATAAATTGAATTACACCCTGTATAGTTTGAAATTAAATCCCTTCATTCCAAGATTGGATTCTAGTTATAATTAGTTATATTATATCGTTCTCAACAAAACTGAATCAAAGTGAAGCAGTCCAGATAAATTCCTATTTATTTCATTGTAGTTGCCAAAGAAGAACTCTGTCATTGTTATTTTTCACGTTCGAATAATTATTATTATAACACCTCTAGGTATACTGCTGGGTATACCCTCTAATACCTTTACAGCGCGAACCAGGTCATAAAATGCTAATGAGGGAAACGGTTCGTTCCTAGGCAATGAATAGTACGTGTGCATAGACAAAAATATTTCAATTCGACCAAGAGTCGTTACTTTTAATTTGAGCACCACTGTACATGGGGAAGAAAAAAATACGTATTTGAACTACCTATAATAACATATTAGAAGATAATTGTATCAATTGCTGAAGGCAAAAATAACAAAAATCAAAGGAAATGGGGATGGGTTTACTTGGGTTCACTCCCATTGACTTTAATTTTGTATATTCTTGCCTTCAGAAGTTGATACAATTTTCTTCTAATGTTATTCAAATGTTTAAATTGTTCCTCCATGTAAGTTATCACTTCTATGTAATATTGGTTAGTTTTTAACTCCTTCTTTTGGTGTAGAATATCTAACATAATAGCTGATAATGAGCCTATATAGGTTCAAAACATATCCTAAAATCGCCTTGATTTTTATTGAATAATGGGGAAGACCACTGAGGGAAGAAATCCGTTCAAACCTCTTTCAATCGACGAATCATGATTTACGTTTGATGTACAATCAATATTATGAGTTAAAGTTGAAGGGAATCGAATCTATATCGTTTTGAAATCAGCATATTTCATTCGATATTCCAAACAGCCAAATATGATGATGGAGTCGTGACGTATTAGTCCCGAACTGTAGCTATTTCTCTCTGATACCTCGTCATTCTGCAGTGTTGCAGTGTGATTGGTCAGTTCAAGGACAATAGGCGTGTTGGGAATAAGACGTCGCACCAGTCACACCAATGAATTGACAAAATTTCAAATGGCGAAGGAATTGTGTGTTTTGAAATAGACATATTCTAATTTGTTATTTTCATCGTCTTAGCATGAATGACAAAATTCAAAATTAATTCGCTGGTAGTTTTTCAGTATAGAGTTCACGATCATGTCATTTTAAAAAATCAGTGGTCTCCCCCATTGTGGATGACTGAGAGTTCCACTACCACTTCATCAATTTACTCCACTTTGAGATACCGTGGACTTCTATTACAGATCAAAGTACCTACGAGTCTTGAAGAATTTCATTCGTTCACGATTTACATTTATTGACATCGATTGTAGTATGGTTTCTTGATGTATGTCCGAAAAATCTACAACTGTTTGTTGATAAATCCGAAGATCGGTTATCGGCAAATCTTTCATTCTCTCATTTTCTTTGCAGGAGGAGAAATACATCACCTACATCATCGAGGACGACAGCTCGAACACGATCGAGGTGAACGCCGTCCCCGCCCTTCCGACCCCCAACCTCACCGAAGACCGCTCTCGCTCTCCCAACGACCCCCCCGAGCCCACGCACCACTGCTCCCACTGTTCCTACACATCCCCGTTCAAGGCCAACGTGCTCCGCCATCTCAAGCTCGTCCACGAGCCGCCCAAAGACGAGCCAATCACCAACGGCGACGACAGGAAGCAAAGGCCGGGGCAGGAGGACGACGAAGAAGAAGAGATCGTGGTGAAGAAGGAGGCTATGGAGCCGGAGGTGATCATAGCGCAGGGCGACGAGCCGATATTGAAGGAGGAAGAAGAACCCGATCCGACGTCATCGGTGCCGGCGCGGCCTGGTGCGAAGTACTGCAAGTCTTGCGACATCTATTTCAATTATTACTCGACTTTTATCGCGCACAAAAAGTTCTATTGTTCGAGTCACGCCGGCGAGGTGACGATGGCCAATGCGAACAATAACAATCAGACCTCCAGGGCCGCGGAAGAGACGTCGGTGCTATGATGTAGTTAGATCTCGAAACAAATTTAAGGTTAGGATCCTACACCTCCCCATTCAAGGCCAACGTGCTCCGCCACCTCAAGCTCGTCCAAAAGCCGCCCAAAGACGAGCCAATCACCAACGGCGACGACGACAGGAAGCGAGCGGAAGAGGAAGAAGAAGAAGAGATCGTGGTGAAGAATGAGGTTATGGAGCCGGAGGTGATCATAGCACAGGACGACGAGCCGATAATTAAGGAAGAAGAAGAGCCCGATCCGACGTCCGACGTCATCGGTGCCAGCGCGGCCTTGGCTTTTCGACTTTTATCGCGCACAACAAGTTATATTGTTCGAGTCACGCCGAATCAGACCTCCAGGGCCACAGAAGAGACGTCGGTGCTATGATGTAGTTAGATCTTCAAACAAATTTAAGGTTAGGGTCGTCTAAGTATGTGTTGAAGTTTGGGCCAGTCCTGTTTTTGTATACGCTCGACAAGAATTGATGCCCCGATAGTTCTTAATTCATCGTAAGGGAAAGCAAACTGTCAGTTTTGAGATGTGAGAAAGTGAATCATCTCTTTTTTTCCCTAATTGACAGATAATAGTGTCCATTGAGGTGTCATAATTCGAATTGGTAGATTTACTGTCAAACTGAGTATCATTTATCGAATACATTGTGACTTGTCAAATGTCACTAATAATTAGAATAAAAGGAAGGAAGGATCCAACTGCAAGTTGTTCTTTCTGACATTATAAAATTGTTCTATCCGTCATTCGGCTGCCCCCTTACAAGCAACCCTCAGAAGTCTTCGAGAGACTTGTACGAGCAAGGAATTACGGGAGCTCAACTTTTTAACGTGTGATCCCAAACACTTTCTTGTGCCATCAGAAAAATGTCTGCAGCGGGGAATTGATCCCACACCGGCAAGCGAACGCGGATTAGAATGCTAACGCTTCTACTACGAGGCTACCTGGCCGCCGTATTCTCAATTATAAACAATTCTACAGTTTCTGAGCTGATAGATATCGGTACAATAATTTTTCACTATAAATATCTCAACCTTGATAATATGGTCAATTAGACTGATATACGCCGTCAATATGTCCATTATTAGTCTAATTGACAGATAGATTTGATGGGGATTAGGTTGGATTGATATAGATATCAGATATCAAGTAGGTTTGGAAATCAAGCATCAAGCATGAACACCAAACACTAATACTTACTAGTTGCACTATACTTATATCCAAATCCAACTCATTATCCTGAACTCATTCTCATTATGAATTTTTCATCATAACAGTCGAAAGATAATATCCGATGGACCAGTGTGAAACTCATGTGCTCAAATTACAATTATTCTAATCCGCACATGTTGAGTTTTACACTGGTCCATCGGATATTATCTTTGGAGGGGGGCGAAATATTCTGGGAAGTATTGACGCTCTGCCACTAATTTAGATCAGTTTGATTCGCGGCACGTTTGGATATTCTCAAAGGCGACATCACCCCCTTTCATTTGCTTCTTGTTTAAACTCGTTAACACATGACGGAAGTATGTCCGGAATAATAGCAGCAAATAAATCGCTGTGCTGTGGATTTGGCTCAAACTGAAGTATGTATCGGATGGCATTTATCAAATCGCGAAATCAAATGCGAATTTCCACACAGGAAAGTGCACTTTTTCAATCATTTTGCTCAGTATAATGAATGGCACAGGTGCTGTTCGATAAACTACAATTTTTTCACATGCCTTCCATAAATTATATCATTTCCTTATCAGTATTCGCACAATTTTCGATTCACCCAAGTTTTGATTCGTTCGCCATCTCCGAATATACCCGAACGATGCGATATTGCCAAATCTGGATGAACATCATTCTTATTATTATTGAATATTTAAATTTTTTGATACACATAATATGAATGTTAGGTACATATTTCGATTTGCCTAATTTTTGATTCACCCAATTTCCGATTTGGCGAATTTGGCGAATCGAAAGTTGGGTGAAACAAAATGTTGGCCCAACGACATATTTGAATGTGAAATGATTGTTGATAATTCCCGTTTCATTGAATCCGAGGAAATGTGGCATTACTTGACAACAACGCATCTTTCGGGTACGTTCGGAGACGGTGAGTGAATCGAAAATCAGGTGAAACAAAAATTGGGTGAATGGAAAATTGGGCGGATCGAAGATTGGGTCAAACGAGATGTTTCCGAAATTTGCAGCCGGCTCTTGGAATATTAGAAAATTAGAAATTTTACAATAATTGCTTTTCACATCTCAAGAATAACATAATAAGCTATCCCAACTACCATATTGAGAAACATTACTGACTGTTTATAAAATGTTTGATAACCAACAGAAATAATTGATAGATATTATGTACTCTGATAGGTACTTTGAATACAAGAATTTGATTCAGTTATTGAAATGAAAATTTCAATTTCAATTGTTCATGAGTACCTACAATTAAGTAGGTTACCTTCAGTTAAATGCCGTCTGTCATGTTCACCTATAATAACTGTAGCAAAATAAGATTTAGGTCTTACAGATTTCCATGTTATTTGATACTTTATGATTGGGGCATCAATGTTTTTGTTGTTATTGAATGTAGATCATTCTGTGGATCTTTGAATATAATGCAATATGTTGAATAATACCTAATGACTTTGTTGTTGTATAAAGTTTGTAGATTTATAATTTGTTCATTATTTTGTAGTATATGTTGAAAATATGTAATGCCAAAGCATTTTATTAAATTATACATTTCTTCAAAGAAATTTATGTTTCCCTAATATGTGATATGTTTTCTAATTCGAAATATCAGTAAATACAAACAGGTTTCAAATCTGGGATACCAAAGGTAATGACCATACAAGTTGGACACACAAAATGTGTTGTTTTTGAAATGAATATATTTTGAATATATGAATATCTTTGGAATGCCAGATATCAGTAGATAATGAATATTTTGATACAAATATTAAGTCCAATACCATACTTTTTGTTTCACATACATTTTTGAAATATTCAATTTTGTATTCAATAATTTCAATATGCTACTAAAGTCATATTTATACTAGCTGTGTAGTTGTAAAAACATCTACCCATGGTGAAATACAGTGGTTAATGTTCTTGGAGACAATAAATGATTCTATTTCCAAAAAGAATGTGTTTTTTTATTTTCCTATAATTATAAACACTTGAATGTCAACATTGAAAACTACACACAACCATTTTATCAAACATAATATTATAAAATGTTTGAAATTGTAAATTGGTTTTGGGAATTTATACATGGTGATTCAAGTATTGTACACAGAGGAATGGTAAGAATCCTGACATCAAATAAGGTGAATTGGTCAATGGCCCCATTAAAATGTAGATGGTTGTTGCTGATTCACAGTTGAAATATTTTGTAATATCACAGAACCTCTGCTTCACTGGTATTCATAAAACTTTGGCAATGGACATTTTTCAAGGTGGCAAAATGTTGCACCATCAAGTTGTCTTTTATATCCTAACTAATATCTCCAAATCTGCTTCATTCAACATAAACATGGTCCTAGAATATCCCTCAGCAATAATTCACCTCCTGATTCATTTATATAAAATATTCTAACTTTATCACCCTTTGTATTTTTGACCACAAACTTGTTAGGGGTACTTACTCAAAATTAGCCAATCATCATTATTTTATGAAAGGATCCTCCATTCAATCAATGCTCTGTGTACAATTTAATGTGAATCAATATGTATAATTCTGGTGAAATTACAACTTACTAAGGAATGTATAATAAAAAACATTTTTTTTACTATGGACCTACATAAATAGTATATCAAGTAGTATATACCAAAAATAATACAGATTGCTAGTAATAAGGACCTACATGATTTTTCATCATTTTGTACAAAATAAAATTTGGGTGAGTGACCTCATGAGTATGTATACTAGAGAATGAAGAGAAAAACACTAGAGAAATATTGACCTACTATTCACTATGCTCATCATCCTCAATATCTCCGAAGTAAAGTCCATTATTCACCATAGGCTTCCCATCCCCTTTCAAATGTTTGGCCTTAAACCTAGCATACCTTTCACCATATAAATGAACATCAGGCTCAGTTTCTGATCCAGAACAGTCATTTTCTGAGTCATCATGACAGTAAACAAAATCATCACCATCATCACTAGAAAGTAGATCATTCTCCATTCCCATATTTTCCATTGCTTCTACCATATCCTTCTCATCAACAGACTCCATATCTGATTCATCAGGGTAATCATTCTTCCAATTGCATTCTGCATTGGAATCTTCACTATCCTGATCAGAATCAAGAACACCCGTGTCCACACTTGAACCAGCTGGTAAAAATTCCATCAGGTGTTGGACACTATGGTAATCCTCAATTTCTGGAAAGTCATCTGAGCAAGTGTAATATAAATCATAAACATATTTGCTTTGTTGGACATTCTGATCTGCTTCACTAGCCTCATTCTTGTTGATGTCAGTCTCCACATCAAGGACTGTTATTTCATACTTAGATTCACTTGTATCAGGAGTCTCAGATAAATTGATAGAGGACCGGAAACGATTCACTATCTTAAAACGATTGCTTTTAGAGTTATCTTGATGTTCATTTCTCAGTTTTTCATTCAGGCTCACTACATGTTTCTTGAATTTTGTTTTCAATTCCTCTACTCCATCTAAGTACTTTGTTTTCAAATGAGGCAGAATGTCATCTTCCTGAAATGAATATTATGTTCTATTTGATTTCCAAAAGAAAGGTCAAAAAGATCATTCTTACTTTTTGTAAGGTTCCAGCAAATTTGAGAACTGTGGATGAGAGCTGTAGACCATCTTCAATGCTTTCACTTTTACTTTCTAGCTTCCTTCGTTTGCAGTTCAATATCAAAGCATCTAGAGGATCTTCATTCAAAGGCCTTTTTATCCTGACAACAGCGGTCATCTTTATTTCGGATTTTATCAATTTTCAGGTTATATTGTTGTTTTCTGTTGCTGAATTCATAACACTTAACAATCACTAGACAGTGACATTACGATCTCTGCAAGTTTCTGAATGTTCTGTGCATATATGTACTACTCTTATGAAGCATAGCTCCCAATCGACCAATAGGCGCTGATGCCGACTAGAGCCCCTGTATATACCTCAGATAAGAGTCCAGACACAGCTATACTTCTGTCCTTTTCTGTTTTCAAAAAATGTATTGATGATTGAATAAAGGAATAAGACATATATATCGAGCTCTGTCTTTTCAATTCCCCTAGTATCAGTGATTGTCAGAAAGAATTTTGAGGGTTAAATTATTTGTCAAACCGTTCATAGCCGTAGGTAGAAGTGGGAAATAGGGCTATTTTAACTATAATAACTATTGAATATTAATAATAACTTGAATCCCTTTTCTAATGAATTGACGCAATAATGTTCGCAGCAGGAAATTGAAATAATTTAAAATGCTAAATTTTGGCGGTCATAGAATTTCAAAGTGACAGTGACAGAAATTCGAAATAATTAAAAAAAGCGGGCGGGACGACTATGGTGTTTCGTCACATTGTCAGGTGGACAAACCAAATGAAACAAAATATTGAAAACCCCAACAGCTGTCAGTTTTCTGTCCGGACTCTTGTCTAAGGTATATACAGGGACTCTAATGCCGACGTAGGAAAAAAGTAATACGAAACTACGAAAGTTGTCGAACCAATATGGCTGTTTCCATCCTTGACTTTCTGTCCTTATAGATTCAAAACGTACCTCTCATTTTGCATTTTGGTCCCATTTTTGTTGAGATATCGTATAGGCGATGCGCCATATATAGAAATAGTACATAATAATATATGGTTTTGTGCTTGTGTTCGGTGTTCATGGAAATTTGATATTTGACTCATAAGTGAAATCATGAATGACATGTGACGTATTGACATTCAGACATTCATAGTTCTGTGGATCTTCGACATCTTACGTCTTGACTTGATCTTGCATTGTGGCCGTATCACTATAAACATTTTTTATTTTTTTTATTGTATTTTATAACAATTTATTCAGGCTCCAGAGTGATCATGAAGCTTTTATCTGAACTTTTGAATCTCAGTTTTGTGTAGTGCAATTCGACATGTTAGCAGGTAATACAGAACGTGCTAATTGTTTTGCTATGCTGTATCTAGAATGTCGGTTGAAGTAGTGGTGTGGAGTAGTTTCCATCAAACAGAGTGGTGGTATTTTCTTTTATATTATCATTATTAATTATAACATTATCTTGAGTATGCATAACTTCAAACAATACTTTACAGTTAAACGGAAAAATATCAGTATTGACTTGATGGGTAGTGATCTACCTATTCAAAAATCCGGATAATTGTACCTGGTTCAGATATAATGGCTGAATCCCAATACTATGAAGTTCTGAAACAAGACGAAAAAAGTTCTGAACAGCAGTATTTCTCCAATGTTGAGGATCAAACAGTGCAGTATGTGATTACACCCAACAAGACTCAAACCCAGTTCCCAACACAACAGGTGAGACTTGAGTTTAAAATACTATACAAAATCAATCCATTAAATACTCTCAGATTTTAAACTTCAAATTATGTCTGAAATTAAATTGATTATGACATTTTTTCATTTATACTTTGATTTGAAATAATCAGAATTTATTATTGTTAATATTATTATTTTCCCTCATTCTTTGATGTCATAAATAATTTTGCTTCATTAGATTGTAGTTGCTAGAGGAGATCAGTTGATGCTACTGAATGGTCAGCCACAACAAATTGTTATTGATCAGTCTGTGATTCCTTATCCTACCAACGAAATACAACTACAGGTATTTGGATACAAGGCTTTGGAATTTATGCATTTTGTCTTAGATGTATTTACTAACATTGGTTAGTGGTTTTCACTTCAACAATATGGATATTTCAATCTTGCTTGAGTCAGAAGAGCTAGACTAGTTTGAATATGTTACAAAACATAAAACACCAGCTGACTATAATGCCAAGAATGTCCTTATTCAAAAGTGGAAATCATTCATCATTATATTTTTGTGCCATGAGTGTAGTGAATTGAAGTGTTGCTTGATTCTAATATTCATTCTGAATTCTTTCTTCAATTACCTATACCATAGATTAAGGAGTTAATCTATGCCTATACATGATGTGTGACTTACTTTAATTGAAATCATCCCTATTCATTTTATCTTAGCAACTAATACAATTGCATGCTAATGGTGTACCTTGAAAATGGATTTTAAGTCTTGAAACTGTAAAAACATTGTTGAGTTGGATGTGAAATTGAGAATGTATTGTAGTAGTTTCATTTGAGCTGGGCCACACATACATTTAGGTAATATCATTTCAACCCAGGTGAGGTGAAAAAAAAAAAAAGAATGCAATAATATTATATATTATTATATTGTATTAGAAAATATTAAATGGCTTTGAATGTAAATTCAAACTGAGCAAGAATCACAGAGGGTGTTTGATTTGGATCATCATTTTTTATCCTAATTATTGATTCATTGAAATGTGTGTGGAACTGGATAAATAGGTATAATTTTTTTTTATAATCATAAATAATGCATTTTGCAATGAAATAAACTGTAATATCATCAATATCTACTATCAATGTATCTACAATATAATCAATTTTTCACTAAGGCACATAACATATGAAAGTTAAATTGTGTTACTGAAAAAGTAGGGGGTTAGTCAAAATAAAGACATGGCATGTTATGGCAACATGGGGTATATTGTTATTTATATCCTTGAGTAGTTCTTGAGTTGACAAGGTGACAAAAGCTCTCTCAGTTTTCAAATCCAAATTATTTGTCAAAAAGCTCAAATTTCTGTTTTGACAATACATAGTGTAAGTTATCTCCAACATGAAATTATTGAATGCTTGTAAACATTGTGAGTATTGAAATATATTCTGGACAAGGGAACAATTTGTTGAAATTTAGTGTTTTACTTTTTTGGACAATGAAATTGTTTTAATGCATTATGGATTTAGTTATTTTCTATTTTGTTCACATTCTGGATCATTTCCTTTTTGTTTGTGAATGTTTATCAGAATGTTGGCTTACAAACTGGGAATACAACTATTATATTGTGACTTTCCTATACTCTTGAAAACTAAAATCCTATCAGTGTAATTCTTTGGTGAGGATCTTAGAAATCACTAGTTTTCAAAATTCAATTTGTGGTATGATGATATTTTTTTGTGGTCATATTAATGTCACAATTTGCCATTGAACACTGTTGATACACTGCTTACTCTATAGTATATATACTCTTACTGTCCTAAAATAATTGTTTTCTTGGTTTATAGTAGTCTGTAGATCCATAACAGTCGAAAGATAATATCCGATGGACCAGTGTGAAACTCATGTGCTCAAATTACAATTATTCTAATCCGCACATGTTGAGTTTTACACTGGTCCATCGGATATTATCTTTGGAGGGGGGCGAAATATTCTGGGAAGTATTGACGCTCTGCCACTAATTTAGATCAGTTTGATTCGCGGCACGTTTGGATATTCTCAAAGGCGACATCACCCCCTTTCATTTGCTTCTTGTTTAAACTCGTTAACACATGACGGAAGTATGTCCGGAATAATAGCAGCAAATAAATCGCTGTGCTGTGGATTTGGCTCAAACTGAAGTATGTATCGGATGGCATTTATCAAATCGCGAAATCAAATGCGAATTTCCACACAGGAAAGTGCACTTTTTCAATCATTTTGCTCAGTATAATGAATGGCACAGGTGCTGTTCGATAAACTACAATTTTTTCACATGCCTTCCATAAATTATATCATTTCCTTATCAGTATTCGCACAATTTTCGATTCACCCAAGTTTTGATTCGTTCGCCATCTCCGAATATACCCGAACGATGCGATATTGCCAAATCTGGATGAACATCATTCTTATTATTATTGAATATTTAAATTTTTTGATACACATAATATGAATGTTAGGTACATATTTCGATTTGCCTAATTTTTGATTCACCCAATTTCCGATTTGGCGAATTTGGCGAATCGAAAGTTGGGTGAAACAAAATGTTGGCCCAACGACATATTTGAATGTGAAATGATTGTTGATAATTCCCGTTTCATTGAATCCGAGGAAATGTGGCATTACTTGACAACAACGCATCTTTCGGGTACGTTCGGAGACGGTGAGTGAATCGAAAATCAGGTGAAACAAAAATTGGGTGAATGGAAAATTGGGCGGATCGAAGATTGGGTCAAACGAGATGTTTCCGAAATTTGCAGCCGGCTCTTGGAATATTAGAAAATTAGAAATTTTACAATAATTGCTTTTCACATCTCAAGAATAACATAATAAGCTATCCCAACTACCATATTGAGAAACATTACTGACTGTTTATAAAATGTTTGATAACCAACAGAAATAATTGATAGATATTATGTACTCTGATAGGTACTTTGAATACAAGAATTTGATTCAGTTATTGAAATGAAAATTTCAATTTCAATTGTTCATGAGTACCTACAATTAAGTAGGTTACCTTCAGTTAAATGCCGTCTGTCATGTTCACCTATAATAACTGTAGCAAAATAAGATTTAGGTCTTACAGATTTCCATGTTATTTGATACTTTATGATTGGGGCATCAATGTTTTTGTTGTTATTGAATGTAGATCATTCTGTGGATCTTTGAATATAATGCAATATGTTGAATAATACCTAATGACTTTGTTGTTGTATAAAGTTTGTAGATTTATAATTTGTTCATTATTTTGTAGTATATGTTGAAAATATGTAATGCCAAAGCATTTTATTAAATTATACATTTCTTCAAAGAAATTTATGTTTCCCTAATATGTGATATGTTTTCTAATTCGAAATATCAGTAAATACAAACAGGTTTCAAATCTGGGATACCAAAGGTAATGACCATACAAGTTGGACACACAAAATGTGTTGTTTTTGAAATGAATATATTTTGAATATATGAATATCTTTGGAATGCCAGATATCAGTAGATAATGAATATTTTGATACAAATATTAAGTCCAATACCATACTTTTTGTTTCACATACATTTTTGAAATATTCAATTTTGTATTCAATAATTTCAATATGCTACTAAAGTCATATTTATACTAGCTGTGTAGTTGTAAAAACATCTACCCATGGTGAAATACAGTGGTTAATGTTCTTGGAGACAATAAATGATTCTATTTCCAAAAAGAATGTGTTTTTTTATTTTCCTATAATTATAAACACTTGAATGTCAACATTGAAAACTACACACAACCATTTTATCAAACATAATATTATAAAATGTTTGAAATTGTAAATTGGTTTTGGGAATTTATACATGGTGATTCAAGTATTGTACACAGAGGAATGGTAAGAATCCTGACATCAAATAAGGTGAATTGGTCAATGGCCCCATTAAAATGTAGATGGTTGTTGCTGATTCACAGTTGAAATATTTTGTAATATCACAGAACCTCTGCTTCACTGGTATTCATAAAACTTTGGCAATGGACATTTTTCAAGGTGGCAAAATGTTGCACCATCAAGTTGTCTTTTATATCCTAACTAATATCTCCAAATCTGCTTCATTCAACATAAACATGGTCCTAGAATATCCCTCAGCAATAATTCACCTCCTGATTCATTTATATAAAATATTCTAACTTTATCACCCTTTGTATTTTTGACCACAAACTTGTTAGGGGTACTTACTCAAAATTAGCCAATCATCATTATTTTATGAAAGGATCCTCCATTCAATCAATGCTCTGTGTACAATTTAATGTGAATCAATATGTATAATTCTGGTGAAATTACAACTTACTAAGGAATGTATAATAAAAAACATTTTTTTTACTATGGACCTACATAAATAGTATATCAAGTAGTATATACCAAAAATAATACAGATTGCTAGTAATAAGGACCTACATGATTTTTCATCATTTTGTACAAAATAAAATTTGGGTGAGTGACCTCATGAGTATGTATACTAGAGAATGAAGAGAAAAACACTAGAGAAATATTGACCTACTATTCACTATGCTCATCATCCTCAATATCTCCGAAGTAAAGTCCATTATTCACCATAGGCTTCCCATCCCCTTTCAAATGTTTGGCCTTAAACCTAGCATACCTTTCACCATATAAATGAACATCAGGCTCAGTTTCTGATCCAGAACAGTCATTTTCTGAGTCATCATGACAGTAAACAAAATCATCACCATCATCACTAGAAAGTAGATCATTCTCCATTCCCATATTTTCCATTGCTTCTACCATATCCTTCTCATCAACAGACTCCATATCTGATTCATCAGGGTAATCATTCTTCCAATTGCATTCTGCATTGGAATCTTCACTATCCTGATCAGAATCAAGAACACCCGTGTCCACACTTGAACCAGCTGGTAAAAATTCCATCAGGTGTTGGACACTATGGTAATCCTCAATTTCTGGAAAGTCATCTGAGCAAGTGTAATATAAATCATAAACATATTTGCTTTGTTGGACATTCTGATCTGCTTCACTAGCCTCATTCTTGTTGATGTCAGTCTCCACATCAAGGACTGTTATTTCATACTTAGATTCACTTGTATCAGGAGTCTCAGATAAATTGATAGAGGACCGGAAACGATTCACTATCTTAAAACGATTGCTTTTAGAGTTATCTTGATGTTCATTTCTCAGTTTTTCATTCAGGCTCACTACATGTTTCTTGAATTTTGTTTTCAATTCCTCTACTCCATCTAAGTACTTTGTTTTCAAATGAGGCAGAATGTCATCTTCCTGAAATGAATATTATGTTCTATTTGATTTCCAAAAGAAAGGTCAAAAAGATCATTCTTACTTTTTGTAAGGTTCCAGCAAATTTGAGAACTGTGGATGAGAGCTGTAGACCATCTTCAATGCTTTCACTTTTACTTTCTAGCTTCCTTCGTTTGCAGTTCAATATCAAAGCATCTAGAGGATCTTCATTCAAAGGCCTTTTTATCCTGACAACAGCGGTCATCTTTATTTCGGATTTTATCAATTTTCAGGTTATATTGTTGTTTTCTGTTGCTGAATTCATAACACTTAACAATCACTAGACAGTGACATTACGATCTCTGCAAGTTTCTGAATGTTCTGTGCATATATGTACTACTCTTATGAAGCATAGCTCCCAATCGACCAATAGGCGCTGATGCCGACTAGAGCCCCTGTATATACCTCAGATAAGAGTCCAGACACAGCTATACTTCTGTCCTTTTCTGTTTTCAAAAAATGTATTGATGATTGAATAAAGGAATAAGACATATATATCGAGCTCTGTCTTTTCAATTCCCCTAGTATCAGTGATTGTCAGAAAGAATTTTGAGGGTTAAATTATTTGTCAAACCGTTCATAGCCGTAGGTAGAAGTGGGAAATAGGGCTATTTTAACTATAATAACTATTGAATATTAATAATAACTTGAATCCCTTTTCTAATGAATTGACGCAATAATGTTCGCAGCAGGAAATTGAAATAATTTAAAATGCTAAATTTTGGCGGTCATAGAATTTCAAAGTGACAGTGACAGAAATTCGAAATAATTAAAAAAAGCGGGCGGGACGACTATGGTGTTTCGTCACATTGTCAGGTGGACAAACCAAATGAAACAAAATATTGAAAACCCCAACAGCTGTCAGTTTTCTGTCCGGACTCTTGTCTAAGGTATATACAGGGACTCTAATGCCGACGTAGGAAAAAAGTAATACGAAACTACGAAAGTTGTCGAACCAATATGGCTGTTTCCATCCTTGACTTTCTGTCCTTATAGATTCAAAACGTACCTCTCATTTTGCATTTTGGTCCCATTTTTGTTGAGATATCGTATAGGCGATGCGCCATATATAGAAATAGTACATAATAATATATGGTTTTGTGCTTGTGTTCGGTGTTCATGGAAATTTGATATTTGACTCATAAGTGAAATCATGAATGACATGTGACGTATTGACATTCAGACATTCATAGTTCTGTGGATCTTCGACATCTTACGTCTTGACTTGATCTTGCATTGTGGCCGTATCACTATAAACATTTTTTATTTTTTTTATTGTATTTTATAACAATTTATTCAGGCTCCAGAGTGATCATGAAGCTTTTATCTGAACTTTTGAATCTCAGTTTTGTGTAGTGCAATTCGACATGTTAGCAGGTAATACAGAACGTGCTAATTGTTTTGCTATGCTGTATCTAGAATGTCGGTTGAAGTAGTGGTGTGGAGTAGTTTCCATCAAACAGAGTGGTGGTATTTTCTTTTATATTATCATTATTAATTATAACATTATCTTGAGTATGCATAACTTCAAACAATACTTTACAGTTAAACGGAAAAATATCAGTATTGACTTGATGGGTAGTGATCTACCTATTCAAAAATCCGGATAATTGTACCTGGTTCAGATATAATGGCTGAATCCCAATACTATGAAGTTCTGAAACAAGACGAAAAAAGTTCTGAACAGCAGTATTTCTCCAATGTTGAGGATCAAACAGTGCAGTATGTGATTACACCCAACAAGACTCAAACCCAGTTCCCAACACAACAGGTGAGACTTGAGTTTAAAATACTATACAAAATCAATCCATTAAATACTCTCAGATTTTAAACTTCAAATTATGTCTGAAATTAAATTGATTATGACATTTTTTCATTTATACTTTGATTTGAAATAATCAGAATTTATTATTGTTAATATTATTATTTTCCCTCATTCTTTGATGTCATAAATAATTTTGCTTCATTAGATTGTAGTTGCTAGAGGAGATCAGTTGATGCTACTGAATGGTCAGCCACAACAAATTGTTATTGATCAGTCTGTGATTCCTTATCCTACCAACGAAATACAACTACAGGTATTTGGATACAAGGCTTTGGAATTTATGCATTTTGTCTTAGATGTATTTACTAACATTGGTTAGTGGTTTTCACTTCAACAATATGGATATTTCAATCTTGCTTGAGTCAGAAGAGCTAGACTAGTTTGAATATGTTACAAAACATAAAACACCAGCTGACTATAATGCCAAGAATGTCCTTATTCAAAAGTGGAAATCATTCATCATTATATTTTTGTGCCATGAGTGTAGTGAATTGAAGTGTTGCTTGATTCTAATATTCATTCTGAATTCTTTCTTCAATTACCTATACCATAGATTAAGGAGTTAATCTATGCCTATACATGATGTGTGACTTACTTTAATTGAAATCATCCCTATTCATTTTATCTTAGCAACTAATACAATTGCATGCTAATGGTGTACCTTGAAAATGGATTTTAAGTCTTGAAACTGTAAAAACATTGTTGAGTTGGATGTGAAATTGAGAATGTATTGTAGTAGTTTCATTTGAGCTGGGCCACACATACATTTAGGTAATATCATTTCAACCCAGGTGAGGTGAAAAAAAAAAAAAGAATGCAATAATATTATATATTATTATATTGTATTAGAAAATATTAAATGGCTTTGAATGTAAATTCAAACTGAGCAAGAATCACAGAGGGTGTTTGATTTGGATCATCATTTTTTATCCTAATTATTGATTCATTGAAATGTGTGTGGAACTGGATAAATAGGTATAATTTTTTTTTATAATCATAAATAATGCATTTTGCAATGAAATAAACTGTAATATCATCAATATCTACTATCAATGTATCTACAATATAATCAATTTTTCACTAAGGCACATAACATATGAAAGTTAAATTGTGTTACTGAAAAAGTAGGGGGTTAGTCAAAATAAAGACATGGCATGTTATGGCAACATGGGGTATATTGTTATTTATATCCTTGAGTAGTTCTTGAGTTGACAAGGTGACAAAAGCTCTCTCAGTTTTCAAATCCAAATTATTTGTCAAAAAGCTCAAATTTCTGTTTTGACAATACATAGTGTAAGTTATCTCCAACATGAAATTATTGAATGCTTGTAAACATTGTGAGTATTGAAATATATTCTGGACAAGGGAACAATTTGTTGAAATTTAGTGTTTTACTTTTTTGGACAATGAAATTGTTTTAATGCATTATGGATTTAGTTATTTTCTATTTTGTTCACATTCTGGATCATTTCCTTTTTGTTTGTGAATGTTTATCAGAATGTTGGCTTACAAACTGGGAATACAACTATTATATTGTGACTTTCCTATACTCTTGAAAACTAAAATCCTATCAGTGTAATTCTTTGGTGAGGATCTTAGAAATCACTAGTTTTCAAAATTCAATTTGTGGTATGATGATATTTTTTTGTGGTCATATTAATGTCACAATTTGCCATTGAACACTGTTGATACACTGCTTACTCTATAGTATATATACTCTTACTGTCCTAAAATAATTGTTTTCTTGGTTTATAGTAGTCTGTAGATCCTAGGTATTTTTTACATGTTCAGCTGTTTTTCATCAAAATATGATAACATCATGCTGTTAGGATCCACTGAAACCAAAAACTTCAGTTCCTACTGAAAGTATTTCAAATAACAGTGTATTTTGGCACAAAATGTTTCAGTAGTTAATGTCCAATATTTTTATTATACTGTATTTATAATTTCAAAATGAAGAAGTCATTGCATGGGAATCTTTTGCTGAAATAAGTAGGTATCTAGGTATGTTTAAACACTAAATTCAAAAAGTAAAATAACAATATCTGGATATTTGATAAATTGAGAATGTCACATACCATTCTGATATATTTGGAGGAGAAATATTTCTCAACAACTATATCTTCATTTAGTTTCACAAATGGGCTTATATCACAAAAAAATTTATTCCATAATTCGATAGAACTCACCCAAACTAGCTCACCACAGCAAACCGTTTATCGCTGTGAGCTCCCTACGTTTTATAAAAAATTATTGAAATCCCCGATTTTTCGGACCTCTGAAAACGAGGCGATGATGTGACGTCAAAACCCTAATACTGAAACAGGACTATTCCAGACAGAGATGAATGATACATGTTTTCTGGCAGAGTGAATTAGCGCGAGATCACAGTTGAAAGAATTAATATATCAGTTGCCTCAGTCTCCGTCCGGCGTTTGGTATTTTCTTTTAACTATGGCGAGATGAGGTTTCTACGTCATAAGAGGGTCCGTTTTCAGATGGTACTATTATTTATGTCCAAAAATTGAACATTCCAGTAAATTTTTCGATCGAATTATGTCGTCAATCATTATTTATGTATGAAAGGATCATTATAAACATGGTTTGAGTTGAAAGTTCTACCAAGGTGTACACGCCCATTGTCTTGAGTGTTAATTTGGTTCATGTTTCTCTAACCTATCAAATGACTTTGGAGAATAAAAGTGTGTTTCTCACCATGTCCAGGCATATAAAAAATCGGGTTGGTTAGTGGTAAAACAGTGTAGTGTACAGTTATAGTAGTTTACAAAGTGTGACAAGTCACTTTACGCACTTGTAAGGTACACTATTTTTTCTTCTGGCGTGCGGAAAAGTGTTAACATGAAGAAACATTTATTATTGAATGCTTTTATGAAGATAAATTTTGTCAGGTGCTTCATTTATAAACTGGAATATTTGTTCTTTCAAGAAAATTTTTGCATTTTTTTGGGCTAAATCCAATATTTTGTTTTTTTATATATGCCGTGACCTTAAAAAACTTGCTCAAATCGAAGTTTTTTTTTAGTTTGATTACACTTTTTAACATTGGGTACCTGGACCAAAGAGTGTTTAGCTTGCATGTTTTGGAAATTTCAGCGAAATAAGGGTCTTCTTTGAAACTTTTGATTCCCTCTTATTCTGGCACCAGTTTTCAAACAAATTATATTCCTTTTCATACCTGTGACGGGATTTTGCTGGTAGTAGATCCAAGTTTGCAGTTCTAGCCGCTTCCGTGCCGAAAAAACTTTTTTCCGCACAGTGCGGAAAAGTGACTTACAACACTGAAATGAGTCCGGAAAAGTGAACTTTTCCGGATGCTAGTAGAAAAAATAATTCATGTACTTATAATCCAGCTACTGGTAGCATAGCTTGTGATGGACAAGTTGTCAGAAGTGCCTAAATATATCGAACCATTCCCATCACGTAATATGTTGGGATTGGTGTTTTTCGCAATAAAATTGTGGAGGCTGAGTTTGGCCAGGGAGTTTTATTCTGGTCCTCTAATAGCATGGCGTCAGTCCACTGTGAGCATTTGTTTAGTGATTTAGGCTTTCAAGGATGTTTCCTTCCTCTGGAGACCCCGAGAGTTTCGTTAATCATAAGTTTTTCTACGAGCGAATGCGCATGCGTCCATATTGTATCACGTGGTTTACTGTGACCGAACTGACAATGAGGTTCTGTAATGGTTCGAAAACTTTAGGCTCTTGTAAGTTGTCGATCACTGATTAAACATATTCGCTGGCTGCTGTATCATAGGTTTATTAATTTACCAGTTTTAGTTGGCATAGGTATTATAGAAAATAGATATTGGCTACAAAAGGTATCGATTTAGCTTGAAACACCTAGGAAAACTGGAGGGATATTTCAGAAAACAAATAAGAGTGGGCCATTGAAAACGAAACAGCGGCTCTGTAGGTCGGCAAAATCGGATTATGAAAAAAGTCTGAAACACGTCAACTACATTTTCGAGGGGGACATCGTTCTAAAATATTTTCAGCCCTGCGGCGTTGCCGCTTCTGACGAAAAGAAGCAACAACTTTGTTATTTCAAATGGAATACCTTGTATTTCATTGCATTTTTACTTTCTCCCCGAAGAGCTGATTTCATCGATGCATCACACGTGGGGTCTAGCTGGAATGATTTCAGGGATATAGGGTGTTCAAAATCGAGATTTTTCAACTGTTTTTGTGTCGAAACTATTCATTATTGGTCAAAACGGCTTTCATGTCATCTCAACTTTTGATTTACTATCTACTGACATTTAATTGCAACAGATACAGGGTGATCAGAAGTCTGAATCTTGAACCACCACTACAGAGCCAGTGTTTCGTTTTCAATGGCCCATTCTGTATAACAAAACAAACAGAATTATATGCCTCAAATACATTTTGATCATTTCTATCTGGAGTCAACCAACCTACCCTGTATAATACTGTCATATTTCCCGCAGCCCAGACAGCAAATCAAACAAGTGATGCGCCTAACCAACCCCATCCAACAGCTCCCCACCAACCAAATCCAACTCCGCGCCACCGTGCCCCAAGCAATCCCCTCCCAGCCTCCGATGCGCTCCCCCAATCCCAACCAAATCCCCAGGCCGCCAGCTGCCGCCCAGCAGCTGCTCTTGCGCCAGCACTTGCCCGCCTCTAGGGCGGCCACCTTGGGCGGTCCTCGGACAGTAGGCGTGACCAGCGCTGCCCAGCAGATCGCCTCGGGCGGTCCTAGGTCCGTAGGCGTGGCCAGCGCTGGCCAGCAGATCACCTCGGGCGGTCCGAGGTCGGTAGGCGTGGCCTCGGGCGGTCCTAGGTCGGTAGGCGTGGCCAGCGCTGCGCAGCAGATGAGACAGTTGAACGCCGGGGTGGTGAGGCAACCGGCGGCCGGGCAGCAGATCAGACTGACCACGCTGAGCGGGCAGCTGAGGCAGCAAGCGCCGAGAGGACAGCCGAGGTTCCAGGGAATGCAGCAGCTGCAGAAAGCCAAGAGCCAGGGGGACATGGATGATATGGAAACTGTGAGTACAAACTGAAAAAAAATATGGAGGATTTTTTTTTCTGATTTTCTGAGGATTAACCCTCGACTACTAATGTACCAAAACTGTTATGTTGTCACAAACCATACGTCTCATAGACGGCTATTAATCTATATATTATTTCTAATTATTTCAGTTTTTTTCGTCAAGTATTCAAATAGGTCCTCCATATACAGAGAAGTACACAAAAAAATGACCAGAACTGTAACTGACTTGACGAAACAAGTGTTGTTTGACAGAGAAAGAAGTTTTGTTCTTGTGAAGTCACACCCATTAAACATATGGAAACTTCGAACGCAAATATCTTTGTAATCGTTTGAAATAACCCTATCAAACCTGGTATGGTTGAATTCATCAAGACAATCCCTAACCGATTATGTAATACAATACAGGTTGTCCCATTTGAAAATCAAAAGTTGGGTTCGTTTCCGGTTAAACTGGAAGTGATAGAAGAACAATTGTTTCATCAATTAATTTGGTATACTTACTACCCACCATTTTTCAAAACCCTATCTAGAATTATTCAAAAGTTACAATGCTGGTCTTTTTTGTGCACTTCTCTGTATTTGGATAACTGATAATGTTGTTTAAATGGTATGCAAATGTAAATTCAAAGTGAACATCAACATTTTATAGAGGAATATTTAATATTCAGCATTTTGACATGATTTATTGAACTATTGAAAATAATCCACATGATAAATTGATCCATGAATTTGTTACTACTCTGGATTACAATAAGAGTGGAAATAAAACAGCAAAAAACTACGTCAAAAACATAAAAACTGAAAAAAATTCAAATGTGTCTAGGAGATTGCATCGCCATTTCACTCAAGATATTTTGAAAACTCGACAACAACGTTTATTAACTTCAGATTTTTGAATGAGTGCTGTGTGGTAATAAACTACCTGGAAAGAAGATGGAAAATATTGATAGGGTGATCCGTTGATGATGATTAAAACTTCAAAGTATGCATACTTATCAGGCTTGTTTTAGTTTATATCAGAACAGTTTTGAAACAATTTTCTGCGCATGTGCAGTTGCGTATTTCTACTGTTAAAATACTTTGTGCATAAGCAGAATCTTCTTGAAACATTCAGAAACGGTTCTGAGACAAATCAAACAAAATAAATGGATTATAATTAGACCATACTTCAATTTAGTTGATGTCTCTCTAACTTCTTTCCAAATATCAAACTTTATAAAAATAGGGTACTAATCCAAGAGTGATAAACTAATGTTTTGGAATCATTCTTTGGAAAGAAATTAGTTGAAATCCTTGGATTATCGAAAATGATGAGACAACTGTGGGATCTATTCTAATGAAATATAGAGTGTGTTTCATGATTATCATCCAATACTTTGGCAGGCAATATCATGAAAAATAAATTAGGTAGGTACTCTATTGAAATCATATAGGATATTACATTTTTTAGTAAATTTGATTTGAACAAAATCACATGCAATGAAATGATGAAAATGCATAATAAAATTCAATAAAATCAACAAGAATACCTTTCTTGTGTCAAATATTGTATAGTTCCATAATTTGCTACTAAAATCTACAAGATCCATCTAAAGAAGTTGAGGTGGTTTTAACCCTACCCCTCTACATTGTATCCACCCCTAAATAAAATTTTGGCATTAGTGTTAACACAACAACAACAACCATGAAAAGGTAAGTAAATTCTCAAAATGTCATTCTTATGTATTGAACCGTTTCGGAATTGAATTGAAACCATCTTCAGGGATATACTTTCAAAAGGCTGTAGTTTCTTTAGGAATCATTTTCAACCCATGTTTGTTGGAACTTATTTCCTAATCTTTGGTCGTGAAATCAACTGGCCGAGTATTGAACGCTACTTATGAGTCACCCTGTATAATTCGTAAAATATTCAAGAACAAGCCCACGTCCGATGCAGAGGTTAGACATGATGACGTCACCCAAACTTAGCTATCCTGGTACAAATCCAGGGTGTCGCGTCAATTGGACGTGGAAAATTGGACGCACGACTATTGGTCGCAGTCAATTGGACGCGGCGACAATTGGACGCGGCGTCAATTGGACGCGGCGTCAATTCGACGCGGCGACAATTCGACGCGGCGACAATTGGACGCATGCGTACATAAAAATAATTTTATAATTCCAATGAAATTCATTGTATAAAATATGAAATACTGATGGGCTTATGTCCATAATTATAACAAATACCTATGGCCTCGTTTGACAATTATTTTCCTATCTCATATCGTAATATGAATTTACGATACGAATATAGTACAATATTTTACCTACTACCAAAAACGCTGATTATTTAATCAAATATGAGGGTTGGGCGTATACATACTTGTCGTGAATCTATTGTGTACTCGTTTTTATTAATAAATATGAAGGTTAGGTTAGGTTAGGTAGGTTAGGTTAGGTATTTGTTATATTATAGATATGAGCCCTGCATATTCCATGCAATAAATTTCATTGGAATTATAAAATTATTTTTATTTTCGCATGCGCTCAATTGTCGCCGCGTCCAATTTTCGTTGCGTCCAATTGTCGCCGCGTCCAATTGTCGCCGCGTCCAATTATCCGCGTCCAATTTTCGTGCGTCCAATTTTCGTGCGTCCAATTGACCACGTCCAATTGTCGGTAATCCCAAATCCAGAATATTCAAACGGACTTTCTCAAAAATCTTGATGGATTGTAGTTGTTCTCAAGTATAGTTGTGGAGAAATTATAGATGGTGTAATTTCATTGGCATATGGGCATATGTTCATATCATATCAACCATATCCTATCATCAAATAAGTTACACCCTGTATAGTATGCAGATATATGTCAGAGAAAGATGTATCAGGGGAAACTAATCATACCTCTACATTAAAAGTCTCACATAAGTGGTTCAAAGATTTCAAAATATGCAGAGGAAATATATTTTCATCATGTGATTTTATCAATTTTACAGGGTATTCTTCATGTTTTCTTACATTTATACACGTAACGATATTTTAATTTCGCCAGTCAGTAATTTCATGAAAGAAGAGGGCACGGAAGACATGCCATTTTTTTCATAAAAGGTACTAATAAAAAAAATTTCTTGAAAAGAAATGAATCCCTAGTGGTTTTTGCCTAGATGTATTGATAACAAAATGAATCATTTTTATTGATACAAAAAGGAGGACCAGTTAAACTGAAACCAGTTTGAGCAGCGATAAAATGTCCGTAAACAAAGCAGAATATAGCAACTTGAAATATTTTCATTTATTATGGAACTTTCATGATTCATATCCTGACTTTCTGTATTTGACATATCTGAAATAAGAAATAAATGAAATAATTTGGAAATAATGGATACAAAATTTGGGATAATATGCATAATTTTGACATATGCACATAATTCTGTCTCATACATGTTTCAATTTCTTCTAGAAATCAGCAGTTGAACAAGAAACTGTTAGTTTGCCAGATGGTTCAATTGTTACAGTGGGGACATATAAAAAAATGTTAGCTGAACAAAAAGCAAGAAATAACATTGCTCAAAGGTAAGAAAACTTCCAATATGGCACTGTTCATGATATTTAAAGTAGTTGATTTGGTATTGATACTTATCCGAACTTATACTGAACAATAATCTATGAAAATTAAAAAATATTGTATTGTTTAGTGTTTAGTCCATGAGCCCCATGAGGCATGTAAAAACATTGTATTTTATTGAACGGCACCAGTGCCAATCCTTCATCCTGCGCAAAATAATTGAAGAATTGCACTTTCTCAAAAACCAAATCAGGCTTTTGAGATCTACATTTCAATTGGTATCAGATGGCATAATTATTATATCGTTATCAAATCGCGAAATTGAGTGCATATTACCGCACAGGAAATTGCCAGTTTTCGACCATTTTGCTCAGGTTAGTGATTGGCACAGGTGCCGTTCAATAAAACACAATGTTTTTACATGTCGTTGGTACATAAAACACCGAACTTGAAAGGTCAATCAGGGTCAAGAGTCAAAGTCGGTGTTATCGATAATTCAGACGAGCTTCTTAAGGTATGTTCATGCTTGTACAAATTCCGCAAAATTTATGCGAATAAAATGGCGACTGCGAATATCGCAATGAAGTTTAAATATTTGAACTTTTTTCCGAATTCGGATGGAATCATAACCACACAGTAGGCACAAAATGTCTTGTCATTTTGATATAAAAATTTGGGAGTGGACACCAGTGGCCGTAAAAAGACGGGACTCGACACTCTATACTACAGGTAAGTACACAAAATCATAAATATAAATTCATTACTTCATTTCATTCAATTTTCTTCGCAGGATGGATTCTCTGGACGAATTAATTTTAAAGTATCATTTGTATCGTCTCTATATAGAGCTAAGAGTATGTGTCCAGGCAAAAAAAGGGTCTAGTATTGGAAGCATTTATAAATGCCGAAAAATTTCTGGAGATCATTACACAGCCTCGTTGGATAAATACGACTGAATGACTAATACATATTCAATTACTTTCGTGTAACTTGCTTTCAATTTGATGAACTTCAATCAATGGTGGGACCAGAAAATGAAGAAATTATATATGACAACAGAACCCTCATATCCTGCAAATTTTGTCGCATGAGTATGAAAGTCGAATTCTGTTGGGAATTTCATATTTTGCGAAGTTCGTGCAAGCATGAACAAACCTTTAGTCACTTTAATACATATCAAATTTTTTGTATGGCTCAAAAAATTATCCGTCATAAAAATAAAACCAACTCATCCTACTACATTCTAATATTCTTCCTGCAAAATATTTCGAATCGATTCCATCAATAAAACTGTGTCCATTAGAATGAACCCGCCCCATCCGCCCACCTCGAGCCCCGCCCCCTTGACGATGGCTCCGCCCACCCCGACCCCGAAGAGGCGTGCGCCGGCGAATCGCAACCCGCGCCAAGCGCCGAGGGGCGGGATGGCGAGAGGGCAGCCGAGACCGCCCGCCTCGCAGGCGGGGTCATTTCAGACGCCGCCCCCCGGGGTTAATAAGGACCCCTCGCAGTTCGCCATGATGAACCAGCACCAGGGGATGGGCAAGCCGGCGGGGGTGTATCCGCAGCAGCAGCAGCAGCAGATGCAGCAGCAGGGTCAGATGCTGCAGCAACAGCAGTTCCAACAGGTAGGATATTATTACTGCTCTGCAAAATATCATACATCCTTTGAGCAAAATTGAAATCTGGATGGAAATGTCCACGACGAATCAAAAAGTTGAAGTCTTTTCAGTTCTTCAAAACAATTTTTATATTCATATAGCAACAGCAGATACAACAGCAACACCAGATACAGCAACAGTTGCAACAACAGATGGCACAAGAGCAACAATTGAGACAGTCCCAAGCCAACTACGTCATTCAACCTCCAAGGGCCAATCAGAAGCCGCAGCAGCAGAGACCATTGCCTGCTTATATCCCCTCTAGTCAAATCCAGAAAATAATCGGTATGTTGGCAAGAATGAGTTGACTTTGGTTGGTTATTCTGTTTATAAAAATATTTCCACAAAATTTCCACAAAATTTTCAGAAAGTACGCCGATCAGTGAGGAGTTCTCCGACTCGATAAGGATGCTGGTTTTGCTGGAAAATGGCGAACAGCGGTTGATCACCTTCACGTTGCCGAAAGAAGCGTGTACCATACAAGAAATTCTGGAACAGGTGAACGTACCGTTCCAAAGTCACACCAACATTCAAGTGACCGAGGCGAATTCGAACGGGATCAACTACATTGTTACCGTTGGGAATGTTCCACCCCTGGGATACGAGGTAAGACGATATTTAGTTGAGAATACATGTGTTTTGCCATTTGTAAATTATGACATTTCTATTTTTGATCTCATCAGAAGAAATATGAACGCCTAA
The DNA here is from genome assembly GCA_918026855.4 of Phaedon cochleariae. Classification (NCBI taxonomy): domain Eukaryota; kingdom Metazoa; phylum Arthropoda; class Insecta; order Coleoptera; family Chrysomelidae; genus Phaedon; species Phaedon cochleariae. The sequence goes on along the minus strand of OU896715.1, from coordinate 9,702,449 downwards.
CCTTCAACAAGTTATGGCAAAGGTATTTCAAAATGCCTACTTTTGTGTTTTCAAGGCGCATATCATGATTTTGAGAAGGCAATTTTGATGGACTATCAAATTATTCTCGTATTATTTCTTCTGCATCCTACCAATATTTCAAATTCTTCGATTTCTGGCTCTAGGAAAATAGGACGGTATGCTTCTGAATTTATAATTTTCATTTTTCATTTGAGTTAATCAGAATCCTTAAATTTTCCAAAAATTCACAAATTTTTTCCTTTGAAAAGTTATTTGATATTGCCAGGACTTTCAGGAAGACAAACAAAATCTACGAATTTTATTTTTCCTCGTTCCTTCTAAAATATCTATCAGAAAACTTCTACTTTACTGAATATTGAATTATATCTGTCTAATATTGGGAATACTTATTTTGAAAAAAAAATTGATAGTTATTGTTTGAATATCTAACACTGAAACTACTTTCCTGACTTATAAGAATTATTATGAATTATATCTGTTATGAATCAAACAATATTATATACCAGTGGCGGCTCCTCAGAGGAGGCAACGGAGGCTGGGCCTCCTCAGAGATTTTCCTTAAACTAATATTATCTAAACTTTCTCATTGAGAGGACACCGAAATACATGGATTTTGATTTTATTTCCTGTTTTTAGTTGAATAATTTTGAATTGGCAACAGTGCTTGCCCACGCATCACACGTTGAAGTCTGCAAATCACGCGTAAAATATTCAACTTGGCAACATCTATAAGAGGCTAGACTCCCTCACATTTGAAACCTATGGGCGCAATGCAAATGCCCGAATACGCCCGAATAGCACGTGTTCGTCGTGTCGCTTTGTGAATTGCAGGCAAACGCGAGTGCATTGTTTATGTTTATGTTTATGTTAGGTTAATGGTTAGCGGCTCTATAAATTTCTGAAAAATGAGTGTTTCAAACGATTGCGATTTAGTGGAATACTTTTTGGTGAACCCATTCAGTGCTTTGTCTTTGAAGATAAATTGATTGTGAAAAACAAACGTCCGACACCGGAATTAAAAAATCTGATTGTAACAGGTAACAAACAAAATCGTTCGTTCAATTCTGATAATTATAAAAAATATATCTGGGTGACGGGATCTGAGGTAAGGTATAAGCTATTTTTTTGGTACTGCGTATTATTTTCAACCGATAAGTCATCATGTTGGGGGCGATTAGGATATAATGATTTGAAAAATTTGCCTCGCGGATTGGATAGACACTGCAAATCACAGGAACACATCTCTTCAAGTATTAAGTTCAGGTTAACTGGTAAATAGAATATCATTAAAGCTATTGATTTGGGTGAGTAGAGAGTTGTTTTTCACATTAAATCTCATATCATTTAGCCTCCTCGGTCATGAAAGTCACGAGCCGCCACTGTTATATACCGGGACCGGGTGACACAGGGTATCGGGCCACTCCTGTAATTTCTGCATTCGTGAACGGATTTTCCTGAAATTTGGTACAGGTATATAAGCAACTTTGTTTTTTCAAATGGAACACCCTGTGTATTTTTACATATTCTAGTTCCACAGGTCGCAATTTTCTAAAAACGAGTATTATTTTGGACACCAAATTTTGTCTTATAATTACCAGACATCAAATTCTCATTGAAATGTCAAATCTACGTAAGTGATAAACTAACATTGAATGATATACTGATGGATTTCCGATATTGCATGCTCTATTTGTATAGTCTATGCAGTCAGTTGGGACAGCTAATCAAAGGAATTTCGGCGGCAGCAGCTCTCAGAACTTTTCAAAGGGACCGACGGCCCGCGGTGATATGATGTTCCAACTAACTTTGCAAAGACTATACATCAGGAATTTTGGAAATTTGATTATATGAAGAAATACTTATGCAACGTATCGTTTATTATAGTCATTTTTAGATAATATAAAAATTTATTTATTACGTTAATTGTACTCAATGAGAAAATGAATTTTAGTTAGTCAGTGAATGGGAAAAAAATTACATGATCATTTTTGAGATATTTTTCAAGCATATTTTCATAATTCTCAAGCATATTACTCGAAATGGTTTCGCAAATTTTCTATTATCTTTCCAGATTTTCGAGAAATTTATTTTCAAAAAATGTGATAATTTGTACTACTGACCAGAAATATTCTTATTTGTACTGTAGCTCAAATATCACAGATTGTCTCTTGGATGAGCTATTATGACCTTCATTGTATGAAATCTTATATTGTTTATATACAGAGTGTTTGGCAACAATATTTGATAGATATCATTACAGGAAGACCGAGCACAACACTTTGGTCAACTTGTATTCGCGAGATTCTCGAAGTGGGCGACATCTAGGTTACATAATACGAACTTCAAACTAGGGGAAAACAAACTGTTGTCTATGGATAAAGTGCATAGACCACATTGCATTCAGCTTGCTGTAGCTGTAGTCAAACTTGTCAATGACATAAAGTGTTGGCACTGTTGGTAGTGGTTGAGTTGGTTAATTTTTTTACATTATATTTTTATTAGTCTAGTGAACAGTGAACGGGTGAAGAATTCAAACTAATTATGACATGCAAATCAATTGACTTATAAAAGAACAGCTACAACATGTTTACAATACCCGGATTGTCCTGCTTTGCATGAACAAATACAAATCCATTGTTCTACAGGAGTTCCTCTGGACCCCAACTTCAATTTTAGTTCATGTGGGGAAGATTCCATCGCCGAATTTTGTAAAGTGCAACAATGTGCCTTTTGTTGAAGGCTTCTGCCTCACACAAAATCACATGATTAGCACGGAGAACTGCTTCTCCTTCCACTACTGATCGACTTTTTCCGTCTAAATAGAGCAAACTATCTGCCAATTGAACATCTACAACAGGCATTATCAGCGTTTTCGATCGAATATTGACAATTAATGTCAAGAAATTTGAAAACATCACACTTATCAGTATACTGTACACAAGCTAATGGCACTAATGGGATTGAGTGAGGATTGAGTTTGTTTTCCCCCAGTTTTGACGTGGCTTTGACATGGAACGATGAAAACCACACTGATTCCCGCGAATGGTGTTCGAAATTGAATGACAGCAACTTTCCTTGAAGTTGCAGAAAAAAAAAACGGGAGGGAGAATATACAGGGTGATATACCAAGATTGGTGGAAGTTTTATACAATGAAACTTTGAGAGTTCAAAAATGTATGTGATATATCAATGAATTCTTACTCATCTCGCCTACTCTTACTCATCATTAGAATGTTGCTCAGTGTAGAATATATGAGATGATTCACTATAACCTGCTTATTCCTCTGAATAGAAATTTTGAAGAAGATTACTCTGTTTACTCAAAAAGTGAAACAAGGCAAGAACTGAGTTGTATTAATTGAAAACGATGAAACAATAATAACTGAAGTGAAAAAAAATCATTGTTCAGTATTTGGTAGGTCCCCCTCGCACCCTCAACACTTCTTCACATCTTCGAGGCATGCTTTCTATCAAACTCCCGATTGAACATTTGAAGTTACAAATACGATCGAGATCGAATCCAATTGAAAATATCAATCAACTGATAACTGCCATTGAAGAGGAATGGGAGCGCATTCCAAGGTCTATTAACTTCTATAAGGTTACCTCATAGTATAGCATTATGGTGCGGGGGTGCGCGGAGGGGCGTGACGTCACTGTTTCCCCGCCACGTGATTGTAGATTTCGTTTTGTGTCACTGTCAAATGCATTGAAAACATTTTTGAATTTGAATTTTGAATTCGAAAGAATCGCGAATTTTAGACTTTAGTTGAAAACATGGTGACAAGAAAACTGAAGATATCTCTGAAAGAGGGTGAGAGGTTGTATAATAATAAAATGGAATGAATTGTGATGACTTCTTTATTGATTCTTCATTTTCAAACAATCCAAATTGATACTGAAATGAAACCATTTAGTTAGAATCATTCAATTTATCCAAAAGGAAAGCCTCTTTAGTTAATTGTTTCTTGTTTCTCAGAAATGATGGCCTTATCAATTTCAAGAATTTTTCTTCACATCCCTTGTCAGCATGCCCTTGTCCACCATTATTCCATCATTAGGTTCAGACTTCCCAATAACATTTTCTTTATTACAAAATGCTTTATCAGTAGCTCAACCTCCATATCCTTGAATGCCTACAGTAATCAGTCTTGATGGAGTGATATTGCAATAAGAATTTGACTGAGTTTCTGTAATGTGTCTGTACAACAGGAGCACTGAGGAACATAACATATCTTTCTAGATTTATGTTTTCAGTCTTCTGTATTTGCTGCATATGTTTTGGTAAAACAGTGAACTATCTCGTGGATACAAAAACATATTGGAAATCTTCAAAATTTATGCTGAATGCTGAATTTGTTTGTTTTGTTTATAACCTCCGCCATTTTCATTTTGCCGTTCGACAAAAGACGACTGGGGAAACAGTGACGTCAGGCCAGGTGAATATGAGGCAACCTTATAGAGTTAAATAGCCTTGAGCGCATTCCACATGAATTCATTAACAGTTTGATAGAAAGCAGTGTACCGTTGGAGATATTTTGATTGGATTCATGACTTGAATCACTGACTCAATTCATATGAATTAATTCGTGCCAACCCTGCTACTGACCGCACGACAACTCCCCCAAACAACTCATCATCTCCACCCCTACCAGGAGGACGACCCCCACCAACCGCCCCACCACCCTGACGCCAGCCCTCCTCCGACGCCGCCAGCACCCCCTATGCCCGCCCTGCCGTCGTCCGAGCCGCCCCCGCTGGTCATGCAGCCGCCTCCTCTGTCCGCCCATCTGTCGGGTAGCGGCCCGCCTGCCCTGCTCGACTCGACCACGGCCGCCCCTTCGTCGCCCGAGCCGCCCAAAGAGGCGCCGCGGCTGGTGGCCGGCATGCTGGCGCTGTGCGGTGCTTGCGGGTACTTGTCCGAGGATTTCAATAAGTGCATCAGGTAATGGACGGAGAGTTGGGGTATTTTCGAAATTATTTCGAAAATGATGATTTTGGAAAATAATTTCGGAAATAGATGTTTTTGTTTTGAAATAATTTCGAGCAAATAAAATTTGCGTTTGAAGATATTGATCTTGACTTGATCTTGACTTCTACGTCAAAATGATCAAGAGTTGAATAATCCGAATTTTACATATCGCTGCTCTAAATCAATACTATACTTTGAGATACAAGTCAGAATTATAAGATCCAAAATTCTCTCATGTATCTCAGAATCCTGACTTAAAACTCAAATTTCTTACTCAATACTCATAGTTCTGACCTGTAACTCAAATTTCTTACTTGTTAATCATGTTTCTGACATGTTACTCATTATTGTGATTCAATTCATAAAGATGCTAAGGAATAAGAAAACAAAGGGAATTAACAAAAATAAATAAAATATATTTCAATCAGGTGCAACAGAAAATTGCCAGACAATGTGAAGTCAATTTCTGCTACTATCAAAGCAAACAACGGGCAGACCAAGGAGATTATGGCAAGGCAACAGGTTTTGCAGCAAAAGCCTCAGTTACCCATAAAGAGCAGTCTTGGTAAGTAACATTACCTTTTTAATTCTCTTCAGTATCATTCATTACTATTCTTGCTGTATTTCATGTATTATGAAATGTTCCTCCTATTTTGCAGTTCCAAAACCACCTAGTCCTGTCAAAAAGAAGCCGATGAAAAAACAATCTGAGCAAGATAGCGTCCATGTCATTAGCTCTGATGAAGAAGAAGAAGAAGATTCTTCAAAATTGGTGAGCTATTAACAAATATCCACTTGACAATATTTTTTTTTTGTAAGGTGATTTCTATGTTAATTTTTTTTTCAGACTGAAAATATCCTGCAAAAACTAGGCGCATCTGTAACCATAAGTCCGGTAACCAAAGAACCCTCTATGAATGACCTCCAACGACACTCTTCTCAAAATTCTACAGGTAAGTTGAACCTTTTCAAATTAATAGAAATATTCTTGAATTATGATTCGTAATAATCCGTGTGTTTTTTTCGTTAATTTATTTGTGAATAATTTTTTTAGCCTCTATTTCGGACCAGCCGAATGACAGTATCAGGATGAAATTGAAATGTCGCACAGTCAGAATTGGATCATACAGATGTATTCCTATAGAAGAGGTAATTATGGAATTTATACTTATACACTTATAAAAATTTTCCTATGTGATACGGATTTGCGGTTAAAAATAATTCTCCGCATTTTTAGCTGATTTATTCCAGATTAAAACTCCAGTGTGAATCGAAAAAAAAATTATCTCGTAGCAATGCTTATGTCACTAACCGTTCTTGGCCCATTGTTGCCCTAAGCTACGTTTTCAGCCTCTTAAGGGTTGAAAAACCTATTTCTGAGCTTGCTACATTCACAGGCAAGACATAGATTTAATATAGAGCTAGGTATACATTTGGATAAGTATCCTTATCGCAAATCTGTAAAGCATATGATGCCGAAGTAGACAAATTTCCATCAGTGGCATCATCCCATTTTCTAAACCAAAGATCTAACTCGGTATTTAAGAGAGTTAATAGGAAATCTTTACCTTTGTGAAATTTGATAAATATTCTGCTAAGTTTCGTTTTATTGAGGAATAGTCCGCATTGATGACTGATTTGATGATTGATGGAATTAAACTATTAATGTTGAGAATCGTGTACAACTCATTATGAAATCTACATTTATTATTCTTCGAGGCATCATCAGATTCAATTTTGATTTTTTGTGAAGGTTTTCTATGCATTTAAGGAGATAAGATACTCCCACCTCCCACCCCACTATGGATAATTTTGGAAACAATGTTGTGGTGTGTTGTGTGATACAGCTATGTCGGATTTGCGTTCGTTAAGTATTGAATTTAATGAAAACATATGTTAATTTAATAACCCCATATTTTGTTGATGGAATTTTTCGAGCCATATATGTTCATGTATACTATAACCATCTATAACATAGTAAAGAGACACAACTCTTCTCAATAGCTCACATGCATGGGCTCCAGCATACTAGAAAATCATGTTTTTAAATAAATATCAAACTTCATTTGTATTTGAAAAAGGTTTAGAGAAGATAAATAAAGGTGTATTTACTGTATTTATTAAAGTTCTCGACGCCCTTGCCTTTAGGACATCCATGATCTCGTTATCAGATGACGGTCGAAATTCAAAGCCGGCTTTGGACTATAACGAATGCCAACCATTTACTGGTTCTCCCTCTTCCAGATTCAAATCGATTCCGCGTACACCGTCATCCAAGTGCCCCATCCGACCAAGGACAAGGACATCAGGACGATCAGACTGGAGAAAGCGGGCGTGGTCAAGGTGCTGGCGAGCTTCAACAGCTCCCTGCCGGTGGTCTTCTTCTACCTCAGCCCCGGCGTGGCGGAGAGGATACGCGCCGACCTCGACATGACCGCCGGCGGACCGTACTACCTTGATCCGTTGGCGCTCGACGAGGAGTCCCAGAGGTAGGAATGATGATGATGATGTATTTGAAAAAAAAAACGATAAATTTTCCACTATTGATGACGAATTTATTGAAGATGTTCTGAAAGATAGGTCCCTATAGGTCAGATATATGACATCGTGAGCAGCTGAATTTTTCAAACTGAACCTCTTTGAATCATGAAAACCCATATACTTCAACTGAATATCATTTATTTCATGAACTACGTCTATATCATGGTATTTACACAACGCTTCGTAGCTGAATTTCTGCTAGGTTGCACGTCCGATTAGAATAATTCTAGTAGGCTCCGCCCTTTGCTACATTTCCTAGCTGAAATTTCTCATAGGCTCCACCTCCGAGCAGAATTCTTGTAGGCTCCGCCCCTCACTACGTTGCTTAGCTGAAAGTTCTTAAATACTCCACCTCCGAGCCGAATTCTTTTAGGCTCCACCCCTGCCAGGAGTTACTGGCAGGCTCCACCTCCAAGTGTTTCTCGCTATTAAAATACAAAGACAAGTCCGGTGTGGTGAATGTGCTGGCGAGCTTCAACGGCTTCCTGCCGGTGGTCTTCTTCCTCGGCTCAGATATAATGCAATGACATCGCGAGTAGAATTCTAGTAGGCTCCGCCCCTTGCTACATCTCCGAGCAAAATTCTCGTAGGCTCTTCTCCTCGTTACGTTATCCGGCTGAAATTTCTCATAGGCTCCACCTCCCAGCAGAATTCTTGTAGGCTCCGCCCCTCGCTACGTTGTTTAGCTGAAAGTTCTTGAATACTCCACCTCGGAGCAGAATTCTTCTAGGCTCCGCCCCTGCCAGGATTTACTTGCATGCTCCACCTCCAAGTGTTTTTCTCCTCTATTAAAATATAATGACAAGTCCGGCGTGGTGAATGTACTGGAGAGCTTCTCTGCCGTAGATAAGTATTCACTAAGTGATTATTAAAGGCCGATTTCAGTGCCTCGAAAACGATTTTTATCACAAACTCAACACTTCGCAGTTATTTTCATAAAAATAGACAATTTTTGCCAAAAAAAATCTATAGCCACTCTTCAAAAATGTCCATTTTCGAAAAACATCTTGTAACTCCGAAACGAAGCCAGATATCGATATGCGAATTTCACCATTGAGTTCTTCAAGAGAATCGACAAAAATGGGACCAAAATGAGAGGTACTTATCAATCTATAAGGACAGAAAGTGGAGGATAAAACTGCTGACGTGAGGATCAGATTTTAAGTTAGATATTTTCGTAAATAATTATTTGATCATAATAAAATATTAAAAATCATCAATTGTTGATAATACCACAGTATAATACCGTCAACTTCGATTTATTCCTTTATAATGTGGTAAAAATATAGCAAAGCATAATGTCAGTAACTTTGAGGAACAGGAAAGAGCCATGGCAGATGATAATGAAATGAACTGCCATAATGATTTCATTCAGTTCAGTGGAATCTCGAAACTTGCACTCTTTAATCCAACATTATTGCTTTAGATCTTGGTATTGAATATTGAATATAGGTCAGGGTTAACCTAAGTATATGTATTCTTTTTCAATGTGGTGAAAGGAATCTACTCAAATCTGTTTAGCGTGATAGGACTGCACTACACTACTTGTCATTTACTGATTCAAACTTGGTTTACTTTAAGGAAATTTCCATTATATTATGCTTGTTGCTGGATGATTGATAACTCCATTGATAATGTGAATAAGTGTGTACCTTTGTGCAGGTCAATATATAAACAAGCAAATTTAAAATTCAACTTATGAAAAGAGGATTCCTGTCTATTCTCTTCTCCGCAAACACTGCATTTCGATCAGTTCAGTCAGTTCAGTCTATGAAAAATAAACGAAAACACAAAAGCATTGTACAACTAAAAACGCGAATATTCGAATTTCAATCACAATCAATCTCATACGCTCTAAAACCAATTTAAAATTCGTAGCCATATTGGTTTAACAAGCTTCGTAATATTTTTCCCTACGTCGGCATCAACGCCTATTGGTCGATATCGTTATCTATAGAGACAGAAGTTGGTCCCACTTTGAGGACAGCTATGCTTCATATAAGAGTAGTAGATATATGGACTTTCCCTTTAAAAGTGTCCAATTTGGCCCACCCTGTACAACCTCATTGATGCTCTATCGTATAAATGATCGATCTCTTCGTCCGCAGGCGCATAACTCTGCTGCCCGACGACATCGATGACGCCGACAAGAACCTGATGCAGCTGATCTTCGGCAGCAGCCTCGAGGAGCTCAACGTCAAAGAGGCTAACGACATCCTCATCAAGACGTGCCCCAAGGACCTGGCAAAGGCAGCGCTGGGATTCGGGTGAGTCGCTTGTTGTTTCGCCCCAGGCGAATTGGAGACATGAGCAATGAACTCAATGTAAACTTCACAAACGATAAGATTTCCACAAAATTCTTAAACACACAACATGTTTCGCTAACACAGTAGCTTAGTCTGGTGATATACTGGTGCAATGAACTAAACCGACGATGGCTTGCTTAACTCTTATATATCCTACTTTCCCAACTTGAAGGATTAGTTACCTGTGGACAGGATCGGTAAACCTTCGGGAATTAGGCACAATATCTACATTTTCAATTTTTCATCAACCTTCCCACACTATTCGCGAGATTCACGAAGTGGGCGACATCTAGGTTACATAATACGAACTTCAAACTGGGGGAAAACAAACTGTTGTCTATGGATAAAGAGCATTCAGCTTGCTGTTGCTGTAGTCAAACTTGTCAATGACATAAAGTGTTGGCACTGTTGGTAGTGATGATGGTTGAGTTGGTATATTTTCGTACATTTTTATTAGTTAAGTGAACAGTGAACGGGTGAAGAATTGGAGATAGTTCAAACAATTCGAACTAATTATGACGAGCAAATCAATTGACATATAAAGCAACTACAGCTCCAACATGTTCACAATACCCAGATTGTCCTGCTTTGCATGAACAAATACAAATCCATTGTTCTACAGGAGTTCCTCTGGATCCCAACTTCAATTTTACTTCATGTGGGGAAGATTTCATCGCCGAAGTTTGTAGACTAAGTGCAAAATTGTGCCTTCTGTTGAAGTCTTCTGCCTCACACAAAATCACATGATTAGCATGGAGAACTGCTTCTCCTTCCACTACTGGTCGGCTTTCTCCACCTAAATAGAGCAAAATATCTGCCAAAAGAACATCTACAACAAGCATTATTAGCGTTATCGATCGAATATTGACAATTAATGTCAAGAAATTTCAAAACTTATCACTCTTATCAGTACACAGTACACAAGTTAATGGCTCTAATGGGATCGAGTGAGGATTGAGTTTGTTTTCCCCCAGTTTTGACGTGGCTTTGACATGGAACGATAAAAACTGAGCGCCACCTGGTAACATTGATTCCCGCGAATTCATAATAATTCAACACACCCTTATCAACATAAAATTGCAGCATATAATAGTATGATACACAGGCTAGTGAATGTCCCTCTTTCAGAAGTAAAACTTCATAATAAAGCTATTCAAGAAGTTTATCCTACCATCAAGAATAATAATCAAAATCATAGAACTTTAACCTATTTCGGATCATCAACTGAAAAATTAGCTTCATTTCTACATAAACAGGAATTAAAAGTGGCATATAAAACAAATAATACGTTGGGACGGTTCATCAAGAATAATAAGGACGAAACTTCTGAATTCGAAATATCAGGGGTATACAAACTCAACTGTGGATCTTGTCCTAAGGTATATATCGGTCAGACAGGTCGTACGTTTAATCAGCGCATTCATGAACATGAGATGAAATTTTTGAAAAAGAAAACAAATTCAACATACGCCAACCATATATTAGAAGAAAACCATAGTTTTGATGATAATTTCGAAATTCTACAAGTAGAAAATAAAGGGAGGAAACTCAATCATTTTGAATCATTAGAAATCAAAAATTTTGATTTTACTTAACGATCAATTAGACCTCAATAGTTCACCACTGTTGAATTTGTTTTCTTAATAGGTAATAATATTTATTTGCTATCAACCCTTTCAAGTTAATCCGGTTACCGTAATTTAATGTAGATATTGTGCCTAATTTCCGAAAATGGAGGTTTATCGATCCTGTTCACAGGTAACTGATCCTTCAAGTTGTGAAAGTAGGATATATAAAAGTTGAGCAAGCCAACGTTGGTTTAGTTCATTGTACCTGTATATCACCTGAAGAAGCTACTGTGTTAGCTGTGTTAGTTAGAATTTTATGGAAATCTTATCGTTTGTGGAGTATTTAAATTTGCCATGGATTTCCATTAAGTAACGGTCGAGTCAATTCAAAACTCAATATAAACAACTGGAAGGGAGACTGTCGTTTTCTCGAATAGCACAGTGTGTCACGGGCAGCTGCAACAGAGATTTGTTTGTGTTACGGTAACCTGTCTCTTTTTCCCTCGTGTTGTTTAATGGCGGATTGGTGTATAATTTTCTTTTATACAATGATTGGAGTACTTGAGATCTTTTTTTTTTTTCATCTAAACAGGCGAAAAAGTGAAGACAGAACTTAATGGTTTTTTCTTATGTGAAATATCGCTAAATTTGGCGTGTTTTGTTTCTTCAAAAGGATTGAATTTGTTGGTGTGAATTGATTATTGTTGAAAAGATTTGTGGTTTCGAATTAATAAACAATGGTTATTTATATTGTGTTGCCTGTGGATGCACAACAAGCAAGACAAACAGAAATTGTCCTCCATGATGGGTAAGTTGAAAATTGTTTTGATCCTTAGAAAATCTATAATAATTTATTTTCAGGATGTGTCTGTGGATATTGGATTCTAGGGAAAATAGTTTTCATATGGACATTGATTTGCTTACACCTTCCAGCTCCCATGTAAGTTTCAAAGTTTATTTATGAAGGTCTTTTCTATTGCAAAGAAAAGTGAAAACACTGAAACAGAAAGTAAAAAGGAGAATGACAATCTTGATGAGGTACTAAAAAAACATTTTGAAGGTAAAAAATATATGTTCACATTTTTGAACTCATAATATTGTCTTTCAGATTTGCCTTTGAAGCTTCTCCTTCTCCAGAAAGGAACAAATGAAGGTGTACATTCTGGGCTACGCCACAGTATATTATCCTTTCATCTTGTGAAAGGATAATATACTGTGGCAAGGCAGATATTCATCATTGATGAAAAAATTCGTCCTAACATCGTACTTTTATTCACTTTTTATTCATCTTCTAATAGTGAATTGTTTACTCATAAAAACTAGGCTTAAAATAGACCTTGGGTACTCGATACCATTCAAGAACCTCTTTTCAAATGTTTTCTATCGTTTTTCTATTTCTTCTGATAGTACTGAGACATTGAGCTTCGCTCACCCTGTACTATATATTGTGACATTTGAATGAGAATATATAATTTCAATTTTGTATTCATTTACCTTCCTAATCCTGTAAGAATATAAATGGAATTTCACTTTTCTATCAATTATTATTCTAAAACAATAATTGATTGCAAAATTATCCTTTGTCCTAAATGAATATTTATACTTAATCACATATACCCTTAAATAAAAGCGAAAAACAAGAAAATATTTCAACTAATGCGAGCGCTTCCCAATAGCCAACATAAGATAGAAAGAGATAGGTACCCGTAACCACTGCGGGTTGTTTGAACAATATTTTTCCCTCACTTGTCGTTCACAGGGGATCCCTTCCAGGGGCCTTATTTTTGAATCGAGGAGAGAACAGTGGGAGTGTTCCTCACTTGAGTAACAAAATATTTCGTTCCCCGCTGCTTCTCGATGGATAGCAAGAGAAACAGGTACTCTGTTCCGTTTTCTCTCATAATCCACCGAATAAAGCAGTGGAAAGTGTATTGTTATGGGTCCAAAATAAGTCTAGTTTGATAACAAACGTATATTCCTAATCACGATAATTGACAACCAAAAAACATGACAATTCGTGTCCCTCTTGACAGTCCTCTCCTACATCTCTGTAGTGGGTGATTCATAACTTTACATCTTTTCCTCAAAGATTCATCCGACATATAGGATTTCTCGTTCTTTGACTTCTTCTTAGAACTACAGTATTTTGCTCATTCTCCAGTTGCTTGATTTGATCTTGATCAGTATCATGATTTGAACAACCTGGTGTAACCACACAATCTGGAGTTGAAGGCATGATTTCATCTTGTATATTCCTAGATAACGGTTGTAGGAATTTTCGATTTCTTCTGAATTGTCCATCAGAAGTATCAACAATATATGAACGAGGTGTCTCATGGTTTCGTGAAACAATTCCGTGTTCATATCGATCGGATATGATTACTTCTTGACCAACAGATAACTGTGTTTGAGACTTAGCAGCATGGCGTTTATCAAAATTATGTTTGTTCCTATTCCTTATTTGTTCTTCTTTCTCCCGGATAACATTTTGATTCAGAAATTTGGGCTGAAGAGAATCCGACGGAATAGGCACAACTCCTCTTATTTTCCTTCCCATCAACAACTCGGCAGGACTATAACCATTTTCGAGAGGTGTAGATCGTAGAGCAATCAACATCTTGTAAGGATCTTCAGATTTATTCAGATGGGATTTGATATTTTTCACCTGAGATTCAATGAAACCATTACTTTGTGGAAAAAATGGACTCGAAGTAATAAGCTGAAATCCATAATCTCTTGCAAATCTTTGGAATTTCACATCGATAAACTGAGAAGCATAACACCATGGGTAGCCAAGATAGATTTCATGTGAGCAATTATACAATCGGTAGTTAATCGTTTCATTTTACAAATAACAGGGAATCTTGAATAATAATCTGCCATTATAATAAACCATGACTTCTCGTATTTAAATAAATCAATTCCAACAATTTGCCAAGGTCTCGCAGGAAACGGCGTAGGCAACAAGGGTTCGGTGTTGTTGGAACGATACATCAAACATCTCGAACAATTTTTAACCAACTTTTCAATCTGCATTGATAGTTTTGGCCACCAAACAGCTTGTTTGGCTAGGGCTCGACATTTTGTCACTCCTTGATGACCTTCATGTAATTTATCGAGAATTTCACACCTCATTCCGCTTGGGATGATAATTCTCGACACTTTCAATAGTAAATCATCTTGGAGAGATATGTCATCTCGATATTGCCAATAAGGGATACATTCTTCTTTCAAGTCAAAGAACGAGAAATCCTATATGTCGGATGAATCTTTGAGAGAAAGATGTAGAGTTATGAATCACCCACTACAGAGATGTAGAAGAGGACTGTCAAGGGGGACACGAATTGTCATGTTTTTGGTTGTCAATTATCGTGATTAGAAATATACGTTTGTTATCAAAAACAAAACATGACAATTCGTGTCCCCCTTGATAGTCCTCTTCTACATCTCTGTAGTGGGTGATTCATAACTCTACAGAAAGTGACATTGTAAAAATTTTACACCAAGCATTCCCTCGAGGGAATCGTTCTATCGAGGGAAAAATAATGCCACAGGTGTTTATATTGAGTTCATTGGACATAAGTTGCGTTTGATTCGTTCCATTTTGGTAGCGGTGGTGGGAACAGACTGACGCTCACAAATAAAACGAGAAACTTCATGACTGATAAGAGAATTTTCCTAAGAGGTTATAATATAATCTAATTTGATTTTTTGACAACTGTCAGTTATTCCCCACGTCATTCTGTAATCAGAGGGAATGAACAGTAGAAACCGGAATCGGAAGAGTTGCACATAAAACGACACATTATTCCGGTGGCGGAATCGGATAAATTAAACACAACTATAGACTCGTATCTTCTGGAATACGATGGTTTTACGCAGTGGCGGAACCAGGATCACTTTTCTAGGGGGGGGGCACAAACGTTTTCAATGCCCCTTTTATACAATCCCCAAATAAGTGAAAATGTACAATTATTCATTTTCTATTTCAATAATTTACGTATTCACAGAAAAAAGGACAGAAGGTATTACATAATATTAAAATCACAAAATGTATCAACATGAGGTTTTTACCTGGAATTACACCTGCGTTGCAGGCATCTGTATCATTCTTTTGAAGTGATGAATCAACTCCTACACGGAAAACGCTATTTGATGACGACGCGAGCCATTTTGAAATCGATAAAAAAGGAATATAGGTATTCATTATTGTTGTTTATTTGTATGTTGTTGTTGATTTATCTTGCCAAAAAACACTCGAACTTTTTTATTAATTGGATAAATTTCCTTACTAACTCAAAACATTTTACAGCAGTTATTTCTCTCGAAAAACTGATATGAAAAAATTCGGCAAATGTTTTTCGTTACCAAGAGAAATTTATCCGATAAAAGAAAGCTCTTGTGTTTTTACTGTTGATCAAATATCTGTCAGTCTAATTTTGTGATTTGATTTTAAAAAATTGCTAATTTAGTGGTTGTTTATTGATTTACGTAACCGCGAAGTGGAATGTAAGATAAAAGGACTTGCAGTTCTATCTCGGCTACGTTGTTATTGGCTTATTTTGCGGAACTAATAGCACAACAAAAAATACCGGGTGTTTCTCAAAAGTGGCTCACCTCTATAAATTTTTAGTTTATACAGATAAACAAATGAAATTCGGTGTGTAAGTGGCGTATTCAATTGTTTTCTGTCACTTGAATGAGACACCCTGTATACTTTTACATATTTCTGTAGAGAATAACATTCTGAGTACAATGACACCCCATTTGCCACTTTTTGACAATTATGGTCATGAACTTTTCATGATTACCCTGTACAAGCTTCCATACTGCCAAAATTCGATGTGGACTGTGACTGTCAAATCGTCAAAATCTCCAAATTATACTCATTATGGGTCTTGAATGAACCTACATTAGAATTTGGTTTCATATCAGTTTTTCATGCTTTTTTTAAACCAAGAAAAATGCAAAAACTCATGGAGCAAGCAAGGTGTATCTATTCTATTATTAATTCGAATGAAAATAAGAAACTAGAAAAAAAAATGGTAACCCTCTGGGACGCCACTGGAATAAGTACGGTGAGAGATGCATTTTTATACTAACCTGCGAAGTTTAACGAGGAGTTTCTGAGCTGTGAATCACAAATCTTCAACACCGTGTATCTCGGGAACGAAGTGTTGAACAAACACCCTGTATATATGCCGGTGATTGCATCTGAGAAATGAATGGTCGGGCTATGTCTTCGATTGGTCTGAGGATTTTTGGAATGCACAGTATGTCTATTGGTGTAGTGAGAAGTTATTCCCATCATTTCCAAAAACTTTTTTAACGCATGCGTAGAAGTATGTTATCGTGTATCAATTTGTTCAACACCACAAGACGTAGAAACAGTTATCAAATCATTTGTGACTTAAATATGTCCCCAAGGGGTTCATCTGCATCTGTGTACATATCATATTCAGTTTGATCTCGAAAGGAATACCAGTTCAAGATTTGTATTTTTCTTTCAATAGTTGTAGATTTACGTATTGAGCCAAAAACAATTTTTTTTTTTTTTTTTCGAGGAATATCCGGAATTTCGAATCAGCTATCACACTACCCCTATTCTCATATTAAATAGTCATCGATTTCGTCATAACGCCCAGATGGATAACGTCATTAGTATAATATATCTGCCACATAATCATGATATGAAAATAAAATCCGACCTGTTTCGGGATTGGTCTATAAAATCTCTATTCTCAAAAACATTAATTTGATCCATAATTTTGCCGCTCACTGTATACAAAGCAATGAAAACTACGTAACAAAAGAGAAAGGACCATCAGTATCGCTCAATGAGCAACAAACAAAATGGATTGGTGAAATTTGTTCATAAATAGTTATATATGTATAAAAGGCTTAAAAAAGGATATTAACACGCCTATGGCTTTAAAAGCAAAAGTTTTGCCCGAAATACCATCAACATTTCATGCACGACCGGTAGGTATATTTGTTTTTTCATTGTGAACACCTCTTTACACCTCTCAAGCACGATAAAAATACATGGTTGTCACTATCTGAATCTAATTCAAGTTTCAAAATTCATAGCCAATCTTATCCACATGTTTTACTAACTTCCGTACGCCACTGGAACTCAACACCAATTCAGGTGGGGGTCCGTTTATTTTCGTCCGAATTCAGTGTTGCCAACTGTAGAAAACACGAAATTATGGTGTTGAACGCCATTATTACGTTTTACGAAACAGAATGGGTGTGGCTCATGACGTCATCGGCCTCGGCGTCATAGATGACTAGTCGAGTGACGTGGGTCGGATCGATATTTTCTTTCTACCTGGGAAGGGACGAAACGAGGTCGCCGTCTCGTTCTCTGTTAGTCTGTTCTCTCCTTCTCTCTCAGATTAACGAACTGATATCTGAATAAATACCACACCACAGCTACCTACTTGGAAATTGAATGTCGATGTTGTAATGTTCCTGTTATTTCTGTACCTGAACGAGGTATAGGTACTAGAAAAGGAAAACGAGGCCACACGTTATTATATTGATGTGGTTTAGAGGTCAGGTAGGATGTGACAGAATTTTAATTAGTTTCGAATTTGTTTATTGTTTTATTATTAAAGAATCAACCTATACCTACTAATCTTTATAATACTGTTTGATTGTCAAGAGTTGGGTACCTATTTATCTCACCTACCTATCTTCACATTTTTACCCAATCCTCATTCTATAAAAAAGTCGGTTTTCAGAGTCGTACCTACCTAATCAGTTCGTGAATGGGTGGGTGTAAGTATTGAATAAATAATTGATATTCGGTTATCGGTGAATACAATGATCATGAATGAGAGAGAATAAGTGTAAGAATTCCAGAAACGCAAAAATACATCTCATTTAAGCATACCTATATAGTATGATCGTTTTGCTCGTCATGGCTACCTAGGAACACAGAACGCCAAAATAAAATGAAAAACTTGAATAATAAACAAGCTTAACTCAACATCAAGGTTTTGAAAAACAACAACAGGAGAACAGTTAGAGAGACAAAAAACTCGAAAAAACGAGTTACTAAAAACGTGTAATATACACGTACCTATATCATTTCAAACGGGCCAACTCTATATCTCATCAAGCAAAATTATATTCGTGCGATTCTTAACAACTTTGGACCAGTTTCAACAGCCATCATATTATTATTATGATCAGTTTTTCAGAGACGAACATCATAATATTGTCCAAAAAAAAAATTGGCACATTTAAGCATTATTTATGCGAACGTGAATTATTCATCACTCGGAAACGGTGAGTTCAACAAAAAAAGTGTAATATCTTGTTTTTTCTTTCAAATCATAATTTTCTACCGGAGGTATATATTTAACTTTACAAAATTTGCAGCTGATTTGAATTCACACAAAATGAAAAAAGTAGAGCCAATCCTAATATGATTTCATAAAAAATCGACCTTTTTTTATTACAATAAAAACACACGGTAGTGTCCAAAAGGACGAATCGCACGACTAATAGCTGCAATATAGAGGGGGGGGGTTAAAGTGAGGAACGCTGTATATAATATAGCTCTTGGTTTTTGCTACAGTGAACAATCGACAGATTCTAGCAGAGGGGGCAAAACTATTGAAAAATGCGCCGCAGGCGAAACTATTTGGTCCGAAGTCAAATACCTTCAAGTTGACGGTTAGGAGCATACTTTGATGCATTATTTCATATGCCAAAAAATTAGTTCATCTTCATTCTTTAAAAAACAGAAAATCAATAATATGGTTAAATTGGTTTTCCTATAACTGTTTTTTCTTCATGTAGTTTGATAACTAACTTGAATTATTATTGTACTAGGCAATTGTTCTTTTCAAAAAATTGAAGAAAAACCGAAAATCCACTTGAAAAAGAGTACTGAAACAATTATTGTGATACATTTATAATTCAGTCATAATTTCCAATCAAGAAATAAAATTTCCAATCCCCACCTTTTGTGAAAATATATTCAGCACAATATTTTGTTGAGTCCGCCCCTGGTTTCCGTGGTCATTGAACCGAGAGTTCCGTTATTAGCCGTTGACTCATTGTTTTCGAACAGCCCAATGATAATGATGGAGTTCAGTGGCGTTGAACACACTGTTTACGTCTGTTCTACAGTTGGCCACACTGCGTTAAGCGCCGTTCACAACAAAATATTTTACGTTTTGCGTTTTACGTTTCACATGTTTCACTATTATCAGTGGATTCGAATTGCTGTGGTATTATTGTATCACCAAACAATATCATCGTGTTACCAATTACATTAGGAAGCAACACTCAAAATGTGAAAAGTTTCGATGGCTTGTAATTCAATGAAATTGTGAACAGCGCTTTAGTTGGTTCCATCACCAACGGTAGCGCCTAAAATGAGTCAACTGTCCGATTCTGATTTCAAAGAAGTTTCTCTTCGGACCTGATATTTATTTCAATCATAGATTGAACCAACCAATATTCCACAAAAACTGTATATATTTCATTGCATTCTTATTTTTTGAGTGTGTTACTCATCTAACGAAAACATTCACCATCGGCTCTGTGGCGTTGTTTTTTTCTATTATAAATCAACATTTTCTTTGGTGTACAGTTTCTCTTATCACCCTGTGAATATTTCTTGCACTTGTAGAATTATGACTATGCAGAGCTTTTGACATTGATGAAAGTGATTCTTAAATCTTTGATTTTGAGTTGTCACGCTTGTAGAGAATTTTATTTTGCTTCGTAATTTTGTATTTTTAATTTTTTTTTGTGATCAGTGTTGCCAACATTATAAAATAATAATTTATAGTGTACCTACATTTGTGCGTGGTGTGGTTGTGACAGGAATTTTTTTTGGGATGTAGTTTTTTGCATCACCTTGTATATATGTATAGCCAAGACACCTTGTACATATTTTCTGCATAAATGCAAAGCTGAGGCAATGGGAGAGATCGATTTAATGAATTATTTTTTTTTTGTTTTATTTTTCATTGATCAGTGTTGCCAACATTAGAAAACACTAAATTATAGTGTACATTTGACAATTCAAGGAAATATTCAATTTCAAAATTTACAGTAAAAAGATTATTTGCACTTTTGACACTCCATATTCAAAATTGAGTTTATTTTTGAAATCCATCGATCGAAGTAATAATTATTCTAAACACTATTCAAAATTATATATCAATTATTCTTGAATATTTGTAGGTGAAGTATTTTCATTTCAAAAGTTGCGGTTGATATTTGAATATACAGTGCGCAAAAAAAGTCCTACCAAGACGATGATGAGTTGATGACATCCGAGAAGTCGGGCCGTTGATAGCATCAACATCTACACAAAATTTAGATTTCTTCTTATTTGATATTTTTTCATGGTAATTCCAAACCCGGGTGGACAGAAAACTCGGAGATCTTTCTCTTTTGAACCATGCGCACTATTTAGGTTCTGCTGTAATGCTATCTGCTAACAGATATGGGGGGAAGTAAGTTTGTTTAGTTCCTTAAGAGGTGACTTCTCCTTTTTTAAATGATATTTTGATCTCTCTCTTCAGAAGAAGTTGCATCGATCCAATTTTTGCATTCAGCGAATTTAATTTGAATGTTTGTGGTTCTACGCTTCATTTGTGGACCATTTCAAGTGTCTTCTCCATGCCATTTATAATATGTATTGGTTTGGTCGGTTTGGTCAATCGTGACGTGACCTTTCCTACTTATAGGGTTTAATTGAAAAGTTGTGGGGTCATCTGTTGAGCAGTAGACGGACCCCAGTGTCGGACCTATATTGAGAACATGACTTTTCTTGGCATTTCAATGTTTCCAACTGTAGGACACACAATTGACCCTTGAGGTATTCTATTTTTGCAAACATCGATTTTTATCTTAAATGTAACTAGCAATAAATACCTATAGTATAATCTTAATTACTTCGCCATTGTCTCAACCTCGACAGATGTAGATTGAGTCAAATTGTCACCCAAATTTGCATATACTTGAAAATATTTCATGTACAGGGTGTTACGTATTTTCATGTATTTTGAAACGCGTTTAGTGAGCTATGATCTTGTGGGTTGTGTGTTTCGTGGATTGGACAACCATGTCATTATGTTTTTTTAAGTTTTATTGCTTCTAATCTACGAGTATATGGTCATGGTCGAATTATGTCCCAAAAATCTCGAATCTTATAATGACGGTCACCGCGATTCCGACGAATATGCTACGGTCTCAGTTTTGAGTCACAGATCAAAAATTGCCACCTTTTTTCTTATCAATTATTTCATATATATTGAATTAATTAATTGAATGCCCACCACTGAACTACTTAATTATTGGAAGTCAATGATCTCGAATGATAAAGTAAATATCCCCGATTACAGTGACTCCAGCGAGTAAACGCCCTCTGTTATACGACTAACGATTTGTCAAAAATTACAGGGATTGATTTGTTTCGTTCGAGCAGTCCACCACTAGATGGTGCTATAATTTCTGTAGTTAGTTCAGACATTGCCTACTGGATAGCGTATCAGTACTGCTGAAACATTCAATATAGGTGTTTTTGGTATAAATTATCAACTTGCGTTCATTATAAGGCCATCATGAAGTGAATTTGAGTTTGCTTATCCTAAAAGTTAATCATTTGACTATTCTGTCACATGTGTAGCGCCATCTCTTGTATATAAGCTGAACTGTTCAATTTACAGAAATCTTCAGTCATCATTGCAATGCTTCCAACTGTAGAATACACCAAATTATAGTGTACAGAGAAGGTGTTGCCAATGTTAAAATTCTTAATCTTTTGTTGACATGACGTGGTTTCATGATCCTCATCTTATCATCTCTCATTATTGCATAATTATTAATAGATAATGATAATATGTCGATTGCGATTCCGTTTGTAATCTTCCACATAAGTCTGTTCCATCGCCAAGACGGGTGCATAATTGGAATTACAAGATGATCATCCGATTAGACTGAGAATCAAAGTAATAAAGAAATACCTATGATCTGTGATGATGATTCAATGATCATGGCTAAGATCCCGCGAAGCGTAATCATTTCAATTATCATGGACTGATAAAAACTCAAAAAAGTGATGTTGCGTCAAATAATCTATCATTGCTAGGACATCAGACATTTTAATAGTACATGAATAGTTCAAAATTTCGGAAAAAATATTTCAATCCTCCCATATTTCTCCTTATGAAAATCCAAATTGCTTGTTGAGTCGGATAACGGGGTCGGGGCTTTAGACAATATCAAGTGACGGACTGAAAGCTAGGTTAGGTTTTTTGTTTTCTTTTATTCGTGCATGCATGTTTTTATGTCAAAAAAACTGTTTTTTTTATGAGAAATGGTCATATGATCATGATCGAATTTCAGGATCTCGTAGAGAAATATCTAAGCAAAATGATAACGTTTAAAGTATCTGTATATTCATTCATGAAATGTACGTTTTTCGAATATTGTTACAAATATTTTATATTTGTCCTTTTTTCTTCTAGGACTTTCACCGAAATAAAGCAGTTACTTACCTATCCTCCAGAAGGCAAGGGAAGAATTGCCATCAACACTGAAGATTACATATGCTTGGGACAAGATCAGTTCTTGAATGATGTTATTATAGATTTCTATTTGAAATATCTGGTAGCCAATCTGCCAGATGAACAGAAACCAAAGGTTCATGTATTTTCAACGTTCTTCTATAAAAGACTCACCACTAAACCAACCAAAGCATCAAGGTATGTGAAACTGACACTTGTGCTTGGCTTCCAAACATCATCATCATCATTCCTATTTGATGTCCTTTTTTAGAAAATCTCAACCAGCTGAATTGGACCCTACTCTTTCTGGTCCTGAGAAGAGACACGCGCGGGTGAAAAATTGGACTAAAAACGTGAATCTTTTTGAGAAAGATTTTGTAGTAGTACCTATCAATGAGAATGCTCATTGGTTTCTTGCCATCATCTGTTTTCCTGGGATGGATGGTTGCCAAACTTGGGATGGACAGCCCTATAAACTTGAACCAGCCAGGTCAAGGGTCAAAAGTAAGTGGTTTTCTGGTAGTGATACATGTTTACACAATGGATGGATAGATGGTTGTAATCTGGGGGGGGGGTCGTTAATCTATGGTTTTACATACTTGTATGATTTTTTTTTCATATAAATCATGGACTTCTGTTGGAATTTTTCTGAAAATTTGTTTCATCTGGTTTGATAATCTACTGAAAGTTCACAAAACAATATGTTGTTTTCTCCTTCCTTGTATTTTCAAGAGATTCTTATTGATCTTATTGGGCTTGTCATATTTCACATTATTTCAGTAGTATTTAAAATTGATGAAAGCTCTTAAAATTCATGTCTTCTTTAAATTGGTATTAGAAATGATGATTGATACAAGGAGACCATGATTTTGGTAGCTGATCTACAACTAAAAAGTCCAATACTTTTTTGTATATTCATTATTTTGACATTATTATTATTATTATTATTATTATCCTGAAAATTTGACATGTTTCTAATATTAGAGTCCTCATACATTCCAATTTACAGATTGATGCTATGACCAATATTTGAGCAACATTTTATTTTTGCTGTTGGGAATATATCCCCATAAAACAATTATATTGGATTCATTGTTTCTGAAGAACATTATTATATATAATACATCATTTTAGTTGGGTTGCCAGAGGCTAATTATAGAGATTCCACCCACTCCCTATTAATTCAATAACTTTTTGCCATATGATGAAAAATATGTCGCATTTCAATCTACCTTTTGAAGAAAATCAAGATGAAAAATTGATTGAGATTGAAAATTGGCCTTCTTCACGGCTTCTCCTGTATTATTGTAACATTTCGTGTCTGTCTACTAAAAATTATCGGACTTGCAGTACCAATACAGAAGCAGAATTGACTCACATGTGACCAGCCAACCTCGTTTTTTCAGTGATACAATTTTTGACATTTAAAACAAATATGTCGCATTTCAATCTACCTTTTGAAGAAAATCATGATGAAAAATTGATTGAGATTGAAAATTGGCCATTTTCACGGTTTCTCCTGTATTACTGGGACATTTTTTGTCTACTAAAAATTATTGGACTCACAGTACCAATACAGAAGCCAAATTGTCCCACATGTGACCAGCCAACCTCGTTTTTAAGTGATAAAATCTTTGACATTTAAAATGTAAATTATATGTTGGAAGCCAGAATGATGGATGCAGTGTGCGCAACTCTCGCGAGGCGCTCGTTCATTGTCTCGATCATAAAATAGTCATAGGAGTACAACAGGTGATACTTTTTTCCTAGAAATGTCACCGAATATTTCCTGCAAAATAGCTTCACATAATATATTGCAATCTATTTTATTCCTCTTTTCTTCAAATGACTTGACTATAAACGCGTTGGTGTTTCTAAGCCTTTGGTATGCACATACATATTTTATTTTCACCTAGCAAAACGCAGATTATTTTTTTACTTTTGCTTTTATGTTTTTATGATCATATAAATTGTGTATAATGAGGTTATGAGTTGATAGTTCAAATTATAAAGGAACATTTCATTTCATTCTTTTTAGAGCGTTTGAATGAAAGCTTCTTAATATTTTTTTCTCATTTTCAGTTCATTTTCTAATTTTTAGTTATCGCTGGTTAGGTTTCTAGGTCTGTTAATTTCATTCAACTAATCATCGTTGCAAGGTCGTTTGCCGGTTAATTTCGAACAGTTCAGCTCTTCAATAAGGAGACCTAATGATTTTACACATTATTTTTCTAGTTGCTTTTGTTGCTATTCCGCCATATTGGATAGTCCGGCATATTGGATTCAACAAGTCCTTTCATTTGATATCCATATTGTGGAAGTGCATTAAAAATAACTATTTCACCATCTTGGATGGTCCGCCATATTGGATTTACAATAAGATATCTACCTCAAAATTGAGTTCAAAGATTCGATGTCATCCGATGTTGTTTGGCTCTCATTTTTTTTTTCTAAATGAAATGCTTCGATTCTGTTTTTTGATTATGTTTATCTCAACCTTTAGAATTTTATTGATCAAGTCGAGAAGATGATATCGGTCAATTGGGCGCCGCCACAATTGTTTGCTATAGGGGCTCGTTTTATGCATTTTTTATCACTTCGGCGAGAATTTCGGGCGACAGATGGTCGCACTCGTGTTGAATGTTGTCCTTGAGGGCTTCCAGGGTCTCGGGCTTGTTCACGTAAACACGGAACTTAAAAAAAAAAACACCAAAAAGGTCTGGAACGGTTAAATCGGGAGATCTTGCGGGACAGTGCAAATATCCAAAGCGAGAGATGAGGCGATCCGAGAACGCCACCTTCAGAATATCGGTTGTGGCTCGCGCAGTGTGTGCCGTTGCTCCGTCCTGTTGGAACCACATGCCCTCCAGTCCTAATTCGTTCAATTGCGTTAGAAAAAACTCAGTTAACTTGGCCCTAAAGCGCGCACCGTCCACTGTTGTCGTTTGACCAGCGGCGTCGTCGAAAAAAATGGCCCGATGACTTCTCCAGAGTGAACAGCGCACCATGCAGTCACTTCGAGCGGGTGTAATGGCTCCTCGTGCATCACTCGTAGATTTTCGGTGCTCCAGAAGCGATAGTCCTGCTTGTCCACGTACACGCTGAGGTGGAAATGAGTCTCGTCGCTCATTATGATTTTGGTAGAAAAATCGTTAACTTCGTCCACGAGATTGAGGATGGCTTGGATTGGATTATTCCGCGTTCTTGGGGAGTGTATCGCTCCATGGCTTGTTCACTTGTACTACATCTGTTTTGTTCACGTAAGAACAGATTTGACATTGACCGCCATTTGCAAAAATAAGAGCTACTTCCAATAGGGTGATTTCTTTTGGCCCACCTAGTACATACAACTAGGAAAAAGCCAAATACCCTAAGTGGAATGTAATGGTTACAAATAAAGAGAAACTCAAAGTCATTACCACAATAGGTCATAAAATGAACGAAAATGGTAGATAACGAGAGAAAAACAACTACTTTCCTGGCTATATGCCACGCAGAACATTGGATTACTTCCTTCCGAAATCTATGCAATAATTCGTATAGACGAATAAAATCGCAAATGTTTCTTTCCTAAACGCCTAGCTGCGCCTAAATGGTTCAATACAGGACTGCCCCAGATAGCTTCTTGACCGCTATCTGGTGCGAACCTGACCCAACATAAACGCATCTCAGCATTTATACCTCATGAGGCGTTCAACGTCCGCGAGATGAAACGCGAACGCCGAATGCCACCAGGCAGGGAAAGAAACACTCCAAAACAAGATTCCATTTCAGGCGCAAAATGGGTGTGGCTGGTTGCCCGACTGGCGTATTTTGAACTAGGAAAAAGCTCTCCATTTGTAACCATTGCATTCCACTTTGAGTATTTGGCTTTTCGCTCATGCTGCAAACTTCATTCTCGTAGGAAATCACAATCATTCCGTGGTCGTTAAACAATATACTATTAACTTTTGATGAATATAAAAAAATGTCGACGTTAAAGAAACAACAAGAAGAAAAATACTGTTTTAATTTACAGAAAAGCTACCGATAGCGACGATAGGCGCCGTCTCGGTCACGGCCGTGAAGCAGGAAAAGGCGAAGCCGATCCTGTGCGACGATCCGGAGACGAGCGACAAGGACGAGGCGGAGGGCGACGACAGCGAGCTGGAGTCGGACGATTCGGAGGAGGCGCCGGCGGCCGTGCAGCCCGCGAATCCCGCTGTGCTCGCGCTTGTCCCGCAGGCGGCCAAGGGGCACAAGGAGGTTCGGCCGGCGATCAAACAGTAAGGGCAACTTTATAAAAAACTTTAAGACTTAAGATTTATCACCTAACATTCAAGGCTTATTACTAATGACAGATGGAACATGGAAACATCATTGGTTATGTTATAATACCATTTAAGACTTATGATTCAACATTTAGGATGATGACCAACTTCCAACTTGAGAAGTGCTGGTGAATGATCAGGCGCGGTCGCAGCACTCGCAGCCCAATCATTTGGGGGGGTCAACTTAAAACAGGAGAGGACAATTTTCATTTTCTTTTTAGATAACTCATTTATTTTATTTTAATCATTTTACATAAGTTATTGAAGTAACCCTCGGAAGCCCTTGAAAGGCTTGTGCGACGGGATCTCCAGTTTGAAGAAGTGGAAATCAAACAACTGTGACATTTAGGCTCCATTCCATATGATAACCATGCACTGAGCATAATTTTACCCAAATTCAAGAAGCGCCAAGCTCAATAATCGAACCCACGACCTCTTGATTACAAGCAGTGTGATCGCCTACCCGTTTGACATTCGATGGTAACGGCTAAGCCCGTTAGCCTCTCATCTAACATTCTTCCTCTTAGCCATGTTTACAGGCGCCTCTAAGAAGATAATTACCTTTCTGCTGTGGCGGCGCTATTGGGGATGGTTGCTAAAATTTTCAGTAAAATCTTGATATTAGGATTTAAGTCATTGTCAGAAACTTCAATTGTAGAAGGGACACAAAACTGGCCACGTTTGAACTATTTTCTGCGAGCTCTCCCCTCCACTTTAAAATCCATAGCTGATACTCTGTAACGACCGAAGAAGCAGGAACTCCCAGATAATGGGTATAGAATTCTGCTGCCTCCTTCACATGTATTAGGTCACCCCCGGTGTATTCTGATTTTGGCATAAAAATTCCTAAGCCAAACAGGTTCAAAGTATCTTCAGAAAGGCGGTCTTTCAGATCATTCGTTACGCTGTCCAGTAATGGAATCTAAACAGTTCTTGGGTAATATTCTTCTTGGTTCGTGATTATAGCGATGAGTCTGTCGAGATACAGTACGTGGTGCAGATTTTTGGGGGGGTCATGACCCCTGTGACCCCCCCCCCTCGGACCGCGCCTGTAAATGATCATAAATGGAATAAGGAGTGCGCATCCAAAAGTGACATCTTCCCGCCATTCAAAAATAATTCAGATTATCTTGTGTTGTTATTCCTGAATATTTGTTTTTCTTCTGATTGATACTGAACCGTTCTTCAAAAATACACTAGAATGTCGCAACTCTGTTACACATTATTGTTGGCCTTGACAAACTCCACATTTGGTGTCATTTAACCGACCTCGTATCTCTCACCGTTAAAAAGATACCCATGGTGAGCATGGTAAGAGGGACACACTGTATATAATGTTGATATTTATGGAAATTATTTTTTAACAAGATGCTAAGATAGTTTGCGAAACACGTGTCGAGGCGTTTGAAAAATCGGTTTGGTTGGTGGTAAAACAGTAAAGTGTCTAAAAGAGAATGAACATATGCCTAATTTTCTTGCAGACCCTGTATACTGATATTCGACTCGCTGGCCGGCGCGAACAGGAGTCGCGTCGTCGCCACCCTCAGGGACTACCTGACTTGCGAGTACAAGCTGAAGATGGGCAAGGAACGGGTGTACAGCAAGGACGTGATCAAGGGCGCCAATCCGAAGGTGCCCCAGCAGAACAACTTCACCGATTGCGGGTTGTACGTGCTGCAGTATGTGGAGCAGTTCTTCAAGGTAATGATAATCTAAATTCTAAGCTAACATGATGATTTGTTAGGAGCATCCCGTGATGCCCAATTCCCACCTTCATGTCGACGATTACGAAGATTGCCGAAGAGTGCAACGTTGCCTGGTCAGGGGAAAAATTCATAAAAGATTTCCCACCATGGACACTTCATACATTCCTATGATGCCCAAATCCTACGATGCCCAATTCCCAGCATACTGGTTCCTTGGATTACCACCATGCCCACCTTTGTATTCCCACCATGATTGAGGTGGGCATTGTGGTAATTGGGTGGGGGGTATAGGAACAAGGCCTCAGACTACTTCACTTTCACAAATACAGAAACTCAGTCATTACCACAATAGTTCATAAAATGGACGAAAATGGTAGACAAAGAAACAAAAACAACTAATTCCCTGGGTATATGCCACGCAGAATATTGGATTACATCCTCCCGAAATCTATGCAATAATTCGTATAGACGAATGAAATCGCAAGTGTTTCCTTCTTAAATGCAGAGCTGCGCCTAAGTGGTTAAAAAACCCATGATTACCTGCAGACCGGTTTTGAGCTGTTGGCTCCCATCAGTGTAGGGCTGTCCCCGATACCTTCTTGACCGCTATCTGGTGCGAACCTGACCCAACAGAAACGCATCTCAGCATTTATACTCCACGAGCCGTTCAATGCCTGTGAAGGGAAAGCCAACGCCGAATACCACCTGGCAAGGAAAGAAACACTCCAACACAATATCTCATTTCAGGTGAAATGGGAGTGGCTGGTTGCACGACTGGCGTATTTTCAACTAGGAAAAAGACAAATACTCAAAGTGGAATTTGTGTTGACGTGCATCATGTCAACAGAGAGAACATCCTTTTTAGGTCCTAGGAGTGAAAGTTCAACTTTAGCTCCTAGAAACTAAGAGTGTTCCCTAGCAACACAGCTACCTATTTTTGTGTCAGTGATAGAACCATCAACTTCAAGAGCTAATTTTGGAATTAAAATGGACGACTTTTGAATCGGTTGCAGAAATACGGTATTTTTTGCTACCGGTGAAAAATCGCAACTTGATTGATGGGAGATGTAATTTTTTATTCTCGTAAACGTGCTTCATTGTTTGACAATGCACAAAAAAAAACAATTGAGAAAGAGGATCCGATGACTAACGCTAGACAAATAAAAATTCTGTGTACGGTGGTAAGGGGAAGGGGGACAAGAGATCATTGGGGTGATCACCAAACTGAGATTCCTGCGGCAGGACCATAATAAATATCTATTGAAATTTATGAAATATTCAATCGATATCCTATATCCTACCCCTTGGCTTGGATGGTTGTAAATAAAATCGTATACAAACCTCGGTAGAAAGTTTCATTCCTGTCTCGAAATTATAGCTAACCTCACGCCAGAAATGAATCACTTTCCACCTCGGTGTGTAATATACTATTTCTGAATGGTTTTGAGATCTGAAAAAAACATATATGGTCTCATTCAAATGTTGTAGATTGTTTGAAAAATAATAATCACTCGCGCCAACTCAATTCATAGATAACGATAATGATTATTCAATTTTTGTAGGATCCTATAAAAGACTACAATATACCCATTAAAGAGATTCAAAATTGGTTCGAGGAGGTAGTGGTTACCAGAAAGAGGGAAGAAATAGCTGATCTGTTGAGGAATTTGATGAGAGAGTATGGAAAAGATACGAGATTGCTTCCCGACATAAACTTTCCCACGGTGAACGGTGAGTATTATATGTTGATATTTTCAAGAGTGAAGTTGGCCCGAATATCAAAACAACGTTTTTTATGGAATTGGTCATATTAGCGAAAATGTATTCAAAACTGAAATGTATTTCTGATAACATACGATATTTTCATTTAATATTAGCCTAAAATACAACATTTGTTTGTAACAAAAAAATTATCGTTCAAATTGAAAAAAACCTCTGGTGCGCTAACTCTTCATTTCTATCATCAGACTGTTTCTTGATATAAACAATTGAATTTCTGACGATGACGTGGGGTTCATTTATTGAATGTTAGATGGCGTGATTCCTAGTGCGACTCAAGGTAGGTAGAACTTATGATCAATATCAGTTCTATCAACCTTGATGCTGCTAAATCGCAAAATGTATCCCCTATCTTCATTAGTCACAATCATATGTCTACTATTTCTTTATATAGCACATTGCCTATACTATACGATATCTCGACAAAAATGGGACCAAAATGAAAGGTACTTTTTGACTATGAGGACGGAAAATGAAGGATGGTTTGACAAGTTTTGTATTATTTTTCCCTACGTCGGCATCAACGCCTATTGGTCAATTTCGATACCAATAAAGACAGAAGTTGGCCTCCCTTTGATGAGAGCTATGCTTCATATATGAAAGGTAGTAGATATATGGTCACAAATTGTCACATTGATAGCTGTAATTTTGGCACGGCACCCAGACTTATAACGAATTCCATTGGCTGGAACTGGTGGAGTGTTTCTCCACTGAGTGTATATTCACCTCTGTCCAACACATGCGAGTAAGAAGGAAACATATACATTGAGTGCAGAAACTCTCCACCAGTTCCTGTCAATGGAATTCGCTATAAACTTAGGGAGATTCACCCACGCCATGTTATGTTTATCGAAGTAGGAAGTAGGAATTGTAAAACAGGAAAGGATTGAAGTGCGACAAGCGTTTAGCTAGAACAGCGAATCCCTCAAACCTTAAGGTTATCAGTGTTCTGTCCCTATAACTATAGTATTTTAATTTTCTTTTTTTTTTCATCATTATTTTATTTTTTACGTTTCAATATTTTATATAAACTAACATAGGTAGGTTATTCGTGTTTATAAGACTGATCAGATAATATGAGGGAGGAAAATCTTCTGCATGAAAAAGGCAAGTACTTCCAACCTAACTTGTCCTGAATGAACCTTTTTCCTGTAAAGTATATTGTTGAAAAATTAATTGAGTGAAAAAAAAATAACGCCTCGCAGGGATTGAACCTCAGCCACCAAAGTGGAAGTAAGATACATAGACCAATAAGCTATCGCTTCGCTCGTGGTAGCGCAGTTTCTCGATATAAATAAGGAAGAAATATTATGTGTTGTGGGTGACGTCACTTGACTTCGATGTTTGAAAGATTCGCTGGTGTAGCAGACGCTTCTTGAAGTGCGCACACCAGAGGTTTATTTCATCAATAACAGAACTATGCAAATAGCAGCAAATCACCACTGATGCGTTACATAGCCGGTTCGACCTGATTACTGCTTCCATGAGATCTGATGAAAACTCAATAATTTTGACAGTGACATCGATGCTATTCATATTTGACATCTGCTACCTTTGTAACAAACAGCCAACCTCACAATACCAAATGTCTAATCCATGAAAATTAGGGTCCCTTGATGCAAACTGACGTATTTGTGATCTAACAGGATACGGACAGATCATAGCTCCTTTCTCTTTCAATCATCTAGTGACTGGTTTCGTGTATTGGCGTCCCTGACATGACATTGCTGTCACGTCACATTCATAGGCGTTAAAAGAGATGTTAAAAAATTTTAATTTCATACTTTATCTTGATACGACACTATTCAATTCTGTTTTGGAAGGATGGTAAAATGTGCTGCGTTAGGCTGTATCAATCAGTTGGATGGCAAATTTGAATTTGTCAGCTTACCATCAAATGCAAATGAACTTAGAACATGGAAAGTGAAGTGACCGAATGGGGAAAATTGGTAAATACATCAGCAAAATATTCGAGGTGAACTAATACGAAATCACATATTATACTTTCTCATTGTGCCCATAATTATCCACTCCACAAGTTTTTGAATGCATTTTAGTAGAAACAGTTGGGTTTGAAACGGAGGATTAAAAGAAAAGGCATATGCCCTACATGAATATGAATATATACAGCACACACGACATATGAGCACATTAGTTTAAATACCCACATAACATTTTTCACCATTTCTCAACCATAAGGCTTAGTCTGAAACCAAAATTCATTTATTGATAGGTACTGCCTAAGAACAGTCCCATCTGGTAAACCGTATTAAACTTTCAGAAAAATTTGTTCACTGCCTCACAATGATTATGCTGGAGTTGAAAAATCAAAAACTCGAAAAGTATGATCATTTGGATATAATATGTAGAGTTGAATGAGAAATTACATGTGGAAACTACGTTTGATACGCCAATGTCCTCAATATAACCTAAAAAACAACAAATGTCAGAAATATAGTGTTTATCCCAAGAAATAAATGAAGATGGAACTATATAACTATTATACAAACACTTTAGAGTGAGAGGAGACGAGGATCTGTCTGTTAAGATGACAAATACGTCAATTTACATCAAGGGACCCTAATGAAAATATGTTCAATTCCAAAATGAAAATTTGACTACGCGGTACAGCAACGACCCCTTTAATCGATTCTGACCGACAAAAATTATTTGACAGGTAAAGTGGTCGAACACGATGCCGCAGAAGAAGAGGAAGAAGAACATGAAGCGATGGAGGAGGAAGAAGGCCCTTCAACAGCCGAAGAAGACGCCGACATGAAGGAAGGCTCCCTCCTTTCGAACAGCGGCTCCAAGTCGGACATGTTCTCTGAAGGGGGCTCGAGCGCGGACGAAACGAGGACGGACGGCTCCTTGTCGCCGCTGAAGCCCTCGAACGACGGCGTTTCCGGTGATTTTTTGTCGCAGACCGTGGTGAATCCCAAGCCGGACCTAAGTGAATTCCCCCGGCATACTAGCAAAGACACCCTGTCGATTTTGAAGGCGAAAAGGATAATCAGGCATAAGACGTTGGAGGGGCCGCAGCTGAAGCGGTCGCGGAGTGAACAAAACTGATTTTTTTAGGATGTTAGTTAGGAACTTTTTTGTTTATTGGTTATAATATTGCTTTTATTGTAATTACTTCATGTGTTTGTGGACTGTCAACGTCTCGGTTGCTGTTGGAAAGTATGGAGTGGGTTTTTATGAGGATGATACGATGAATTTTACTCTGCAGGGAGTTGTTGATAGTTTATGAACACCCGCGTTAGATTATAGGCGAACTGTATCTGCTGGAAAATTATTACAAATGATACGACCATATCATTGAGTTTTATTTCAATGTCCTTCTCATTGTTCTTATCCATCATTTGGTTGCAACCCCCTTACAAGCAACCCTCAAAAGTCTTCAAGAGACTTGTGCGAGCAAAGAATGAAGGGAGTGTTACGTTACCTAATCCCAAACACTTCCTTAGGCCATCAGAAAAATTTTCTGAGGTCGAGGTGGGAATCATAAACTCTGTTTTTCTCCATCTGTCATAATGATAGAATTATTCCTAATTTTATCTTGGTCAATGATGATAATAACTCCTACCCTCGATGATGAAGCCAAATTTGGCCTCAGTTCTTGGCTGTCTTTGTCTATAATATCGGAATCTGCTTGAGTGCAAGTTGCTGAAATATCTGGAATGCTAACACTGTATAGAGGTTTAAAATCAATTGAATCTAGAGTCCCTGTATGTATTTGACAGTTTTGCTGTAATTCCCGATAGAAAATAACACGTCGCCCCATCTGACGGCAACAATTTGAACACTTCTGATCGGTTTGTTGTGAAGGATTGACCAATGATCACACGAACGAAAAACAAATGTGAACCAATGAAAACAAAGTAAACATACCGCTTTGACAGCTTTCAAAAACTTCCATAGGTCGCGTACACTTATTTTCTATAGGTCGCGTGCACGAAGACCGACCCTGGAGGCAAAATATTGAAACACAACCTCATTCTTCTGTGCATTATTGAAACACAACCTCACTTTTTTATTTGGTTACAGAGGAATCAAAAGGTTGAAATAGTTTTTCACAATATTTTGGCATACGAATCGTGTTTCTTGCGTTATTCATTAATTCAAGCATGCCTTCGCATTGTGCTGTTGTACAATGCACAAAAAATGCAGCAAGAGACTAGGGAATATGATTTTTCAGGTAAATAGTAATCTCACATAGTTATAGCATTATGAAATGTTGTCATTCCTTATTAAAATTCCTTCTGCCTTCTGCCACTTCTGCAATACAAGCTAATGCTGCTAATAGATTGAAAATGTCTACAACACACACGATCGTCAGTATGTCAGACCAGTCCTACCGATTGATTGCATGAATCCAATCTTCTTGCATTATTCTAGAAATTTCAGGTATATTTCTATTAGCTGATCCTATTGCAGAAGGAATTCCGATGAGAAATCAGAGAAATAACCAAATTTCAAAAATGAAAACTATGTGAGTGTCTATAGTAGGTACTTACTTTTGAATCATAATGTACCATCCGGATTTCTTCATCTTCCGCTGCAGTTTTTGTGCATTTTACAACAGCACGATGTGATGGCATTAGCGAATTGATGAATAGCGGAAAAATACGATTCATATGCCAAAATAATTGTGGAAAACTATTTCGATCACTTGTAAACAAATATGTTTTGCCTCCAGGGTCGGTCATCTGACAGTTCTTGCACGCGACCAATAGGTCGCGTGCACGAAGACCGACCCTGGAGGCAAAATAATTGAAACACAACCTCATTCTTCTGTGAATTATTGAAACACAACCTCACTTTTTTATTTGGTTACAGAGGAATCAAAAGGTTGAAATAGTTCTTCACAATATTTTGGCATACGAATCGTGTTTCTTGCGTTATTCATTAATTCAAGCATGCCTTCGCATTGTGCTGTTGTACAATGCACAAAAAATGCAGCAAGAGACTAGGGAATATGATTTTTCAGGTAAATAGTAATCTCACATAGTTAGCATTATGAAATGTTGTCATTCCTCATTAAAATTCCTTCTGCCTTCTGCCACTTCTGCAATACAAGCTAATGCTGCTAATAGATTGAAAATGTCTACAACACACACGATCGTCAGCATGTCAGACCAGTCCTACCGATTGATTGCATGAATCCAATCTTCTTGCATTATTCTAGAAATTTCAGGTATATTTCTATTAGCTGATCCTATTGCAGAAGGAATTCCGATGAGAAATCAGAGAAATAACCAAATTTCAAAAATGAAAACTATGTGAGTGACTATAGTAGGTACTTACTTTTGAATCATAATGTACCATCCGGATTTCTTCATCTTCCGCTGCAGTTTTTGTGCATTTATAACAGCACAATGTGATGGCATTAGCGAATTGATGAATAGCGGAAAAATACAATTCATATGCCAAAATAATTGTGGAAAACTATTTCGATCACTTGTAAACAAATATGTTTTGCCTCCAGGGTCAGTCATCTGACAGTTCTTGCACGCGACCTACGGACACTTATGACAAGTAGTGACAGACTGCATAACCATAAAAATTTTTAAATGACATGACCAATTTGGCGGGCACTGACAGTTCATGAACGTACATGACATTGAATTATTTGAAAATTCAGTTTCTAAAAAATTAAAATAGCTATACAGGGTAACTCACGGTCGATGGTACGTTAGACGTTTATGGAGAACGGGACATAGGATCATTCTGAAATTTTGGTTACTCACGTAGTTGCTCTTGGTCTATCGATCTAAAATATTTTCAGCTCTGCGGCGTTGCCGCTTCTATCGAAAAGTAGCAACAACTTTTAATTTTAAATGGAACACCCTGTATTTCATTGCATTTTCAGATTCTCTCTGAAGAGCTGTTTTCATCGATCTATTACACTTGGGGTCTAGCGGGAATGATTACAGAGATATAGGGTGTGAAAAATCGACATTTTTCAACTTTAGGAATTTTTTTTGTCGAAACTATCAATTATTGGTCAAAACGGCTCACATGTCCCTATCTCAACTTTTGGTCAACTATCTACTGACATTTAATTGAAACAAATACAGGGTGGTGCAGAATTCAGAATCTTGATCACTCGGTTTATGTCCCAATTAAATATCAGTTGATAGTTAATCAAAAGTTGAGATAGGGACATGTAAGCCGTTTTGACCAATAATGAATAGTTTCGACAAAAAAAATTCCTAAAGTTGAAAAATGTCGACTTTTCACACCCTATATCTCTGTAATCATTTCCGCTAGACCCCAAGTGTGATCGATCGATGAAATTAGCTCTTCAGAGAGAATCTGAAAATGCAATAAAATACAGGGTGTTTCATTTAAAATAACAAAGTTGTTGCTACTTTTCGATAGAAGCGGCAACGCCGCAGAGATGAAAATATTTTAGATCGATAGACCATGCAAGAGCAACTACGTGAGTAATTAATCAAAATTTCAGAATGATCCTATGTCCCGTTCTCCATAAACGTCTAACGTACCATCGACCGTGAGTTACCCTGTATAATTGTTTAGTCGGAAACTGCAAGAATAGGAGAGAATCATTTCATTTATTCCATTTCCTCCATGATAAACAACAGCTACAGAAATGGAAATAAAATATGAAGCGGCCATTGTGAAAATTGAGTCAAAATTTATGATAGAGAATGATGAGAAATACAGAAAAAAATCAAAAAAAAAAAAAGGATGAACAGTTGAAAAATACCTTGAAATACTCTGAAACAAGACTGCAAGTAACGAGAATTCACAGTTGTTATAAGGAACTATCTCATCAAAAATCTTTGGAAGACTGTGAGGATACTGCGAATGCAAAAATGCAGGCAATTTTGAATCAAATCAAGACCCAAATGGATAGTTTCGGTATATATTTCAACCAAGATTTTAGTCAACTTCAGTATTTAAAAACGCGAATCCATGAAATCGATAACAAATTGAAAAGTATTCTGAATAATTCTCTATGAATTAAATTACAAACGATGACCCCTTTTGGCCAGTCTATCAGATGAGACACCACTGCTTTATGAAAAGAAAGACACCGCGGCAGTAGAGGAAAGAAGATCCAAAGTGCATGGGAAAGCCTCAGGGCCGGTTTATCAATTACAATTTATCTGTCAGTTAAAGCTTAACTACCAGTTTTTTTGACAAGGTCGGTTTATCTACACCAGGGTAACTTTATCCGGCAGTTAAAATGTCAAATATTTATCTGTAAGTTTTAACTGGCGGATAGTCGATATCTGGAGGTTAATATGCCTATACATAACCTCACTTTATTGAGTTGTTTTGATTTCCTAGCTTTCTGGTGTGACAAAATAGTTAAAAATGGAGAGTACTAGTAGTTCTACAAAGAAAAGAGGATGCAATTTCACAGCAGAGGAGAAAAATTTGCTGATTAAAATAGCGAATCAATACAAACGTGTGATTGAAAATAAAAAAACAGATGGGGCAACCTGGAAATCGAAAGAGGAGGCTTGGGTGCAGGTTGAAGCAGCCTTTAATAGCTGCAGTAGTGGCACTGTAAGAAAGGTTCACAATATCCTCGTCCTCGTCGCTATCCAGAATATAATCATTTAAAAAATTCATATTTATCAACAACCAAAAACTCATAAAACAGAAAACCTCGAAAACAATCAACAATAACCTAACAAAACGGTTGTGACTACTCGTGATAGTCGTGATCGGTCGTGATGTGACATGACCTTGTTCTTGTAACAACCAATGAGATTGCTTACATTTATTCATCAGCATTGCCAACTTTCATTATCTGGCAGTTGATTAACTGGAGAATAAAAATGAGCTGATAAACCACTTCCAAACAAACTGGAAGTTTATCTGCTAGATATTTTTATCTGACGGATAACTAACTGATGGATAATATTGGCAATTGATAAACCGACCCTCAGAAGCATATCCATGTCTTTGTTCAACCCTAACCAAAACTTCAAAGTCATTTCGAGAATTTGGGGTTATGCCTTCTGTCACTGCTTGTCATAAGGCCCTTTCTTTTGTACGAAAAGTGTAGCACATTCGTACACCTCCTGTGATTCAAAATTTTCTTCATTCATTTGAAATTCGTCGGTGTAGCTGCACGAATTATCAGCTGATTCATAGTGTAGTGCATTTTACACTTAGATCACACAGGATTTTACATGCCACTGAAAAGCAGACAAATGAACCTATGATGTCAGTACTCTTATTACAGCAAAACTGTCAAATACATACAGGGACAATGAATCTATTATAATTTCAAAATATAGTGGTTCATTTCTACTCAGTGTGGTTCCATATTCAGACTCCAATGGAAATAAAATCTGAAAATTGTATTCACATAAACTTTAATACAAACATAATAGCTGACAAAGGACCTAGTCCATAAAAATGTTAAATTCCTATATATTAAATAAAAGTAAGACTGAATAAAAGTCTTAGATAATCTCTGCAGAATATTTAATAGATGTTCAGTTTTAACTGACTGAAACAATACAAAATATAAAATAGTTATTTCCAATTAATGAATACTAAGAATATTTGTTATTAGAGTATCACAAATTGGTAATTTACTTACTATTGAGTTCAAACCTTGTTCAAACATAGTGGAGAAAGCTTTTTTGAAATTTATTCTGCCTGCCTCAATCTAGCAAGTCGTTGACTAAGTTCATCTTGTTCCTGGGACACTGTGGAAGTATTGCCAATTGCAGAACCTTGGGGGCCCTCAGGAAGTTCCATATTCAACTCCAATCTTTAAAAAAAATGAGAAATCAGTTCAAATAATAGGCAGAGGGAAGATTTCACTGTCTGAAAATCCCAGAAATTCCTTATTTTATATTAGGTTCAGGTGAAATTGTTATCACATTTCTCATGGAAGGTACCTAAATATCTGGAGTATTACCAGCATAATATTCAAGGATACTTAGTCAAATTGCAATATATTCCTACTATCTGTATATTTCCAGTGAGATTTTCAGCATTCCTTGATGTCATAACAATGATTTTCCCTCCACAATTTAAGACAAGGTGAATTTCTCATTTTGGATTTCACAATAATCTGAGACAATAACATGAGTCTCAAAAGTTCAATGGATCTTCACCATTCACAAAGACAACATGAATCTCAAACTAATGAATACTAAGATCTCTCAAGTCACCAATATCATCAAGTGAGATTATCATGAAAAATCTTTGGAAAAACATACCCAGCTTCATCAGCAACCTGTTGCATAAGAGAATCTACATCATTCTGAGGAACAAGAGTGGTAGTGGTCTGTCCCATGGTGTTCTCAAGCACCTCAGTCTGAACACCAAGGTCTTCAAATTGTGATTCAAACTTATCCATAATTCCTGAAATCTTCTCCAAATTCATACTCTTCATAGCTGCATCCATTGCTTTCACAACTCCAGCCATGGAATTGGTTACCTTCCTTGTAGTAACAGCTGATTGTATTTTGCTAGCAACTGCATCTACTCTGGCAGACATTCGGAGGTAGTTAACAGATTGGTTCTTTTGTCTTATTGCATTTTCAGCATGTATTCTAGCTACTTCCATATTTCCTTTTTGAATGGCTTGTTTGGTTTTGGCTTTCTCTTGTTTTTCTTCTTTTTCACAACGTTTTGAGTTCCGTTCAAGTTCCTTCACAGCAAATTTCAAATTGAATAGGTGTTCTAGATTATATTAAGGTAATAACTAAAATACATTATTCAATAAATGCAGTACTAATATAGGATGTGCACTGTGCCCTCTCTCACAAGTTAACTATTGTTGAAAAGGATACTTTCCATAGCAGTAGAAGACATTTCGTTGCCCATTTTTCTTCAGTTCAGGTCTCCTTGGACTAAAAAAGCAAATCGATGTTTCTACAAGTTTTGTACACAGGACTAGCTGTAAAATGATTTGGTCATTTGATTGAAGAATGTATGTTTATCGCTTACTTTATTTTAATCAATAGTGCAATATTTTGAGACTGTGAGATATTTTTTAGTTCCTATTTTACAAAAAAGAATCATAAATAAATACCGAGAAATACTTAAATTATTAATCATTCATTCATTAATATTGCCATATTGCCAGTTTTCTACGACTTATGAGTTCTGCGACAAAAAATATTTTGGTTTTTAGTTGAAAACATGTCAACTCCCTTAGACATTGTAATTTATGGTACTAATTCCAAATTTCATTATTGAATGATTTTTGAAACCAAGTATGTTGTATTTGCGAATTTTGCGATGAAATCTGGGATATAAAATATAACAAAACTGCTCCAGACCTCCAAAAAATTTTGTAACTTGGCATTACCGCAAATGTAGAATGAGTCACGAAATTAACGAAACGTCATCCTTGTCTCCTCTTCTCATTTCTTTCTAGTTTCACCGTTTGACTTCTGAAAAATGAAATATGACATATGTCGTCCGTAATGTCGAAAAACTAGGGATATTTCATTTTCATTTTCTGTCTCATTGTGGATTGGGCACTAAAACGTCAACGTCAAAAATTCCTTTTCATATTAGAATTTTGCCCAAAATATGGTAGGTTTTGTACAGTTTTAAAATTATTGTTATTTTCTTATTTCATCACTTACATTTTGTTCAATATTATTATTTGAATTTATTTATTTATCTATAGAAGCAGTAATGAGATGTGTATTTTCCCGATTCACCATATAATATCTTGGAAATAAATAATTGACCGTAAGGTTATGTTTTCTTTGAGTAGGAAATTTTTTTCTTCAAAAATATAGCGATTCAAGAATATCTCATCCAGTGTTCTCAATCGGTACGCTGAAAATACTAATCTAATTGTTATTTTTTTAATTTTCAGGCTCGAGGTCCCAAGAAGCATTTGAAACGTTTAAATGCCCCCAAGGCATGGATGTTGGACAAATTGGGGGGTGTATTCGCCCCTCGTCCATCCACCGGGCCTCACAAGTTGCGCGAATCCCTGCCTTTAGTGATTTTCCTTCGTAACAGGCTGAAGTATGCCCTTACAAACAGTGAAGTCACTAAAATCGTTATGCAAAGGTTGATCAAAGTTGATGGTAAAGTGAGGACTGATTCTAATTACCCTGCTGGTTTCATGGGTGAGTGTTCAATTTCATTATCTTGTGAATTATTTATCAAATGAATACTTTTTTTCAGATGTCATTACTATTGAGAAGACTGGTGAATTTTTCCGTCTGATCTATGATGTTAAAGGAAGATTTGCTGTGCACCGTATTACAGCTGAAGAGGCAAAAGTATGTACAATTCACCTTGTTATTATCTTCTTTGATCCAAGTATCACCTAAACACAGCTTCCATGATGCATTTTCAGTTTAATGGCATTTGAAATCTGATAATTGTGATTGCTCTCTTACTCATCTGATAATTGAACTAATTTCAACAAATTTTAAACTCTTCTCTGCCCTAGGATAATTTTCTGTTTTATTTTCAGTACAAGTTGTGTAAAGTAAGAAGAGTCCAAACTGGTCCCAAAGGAATCCCATTTTTGGTAACACATGATGGCAGAACCATTCGTTACCCTGACCCCAACATCAAAGTGAATGACACAATCCAAATGGAGATTGCCACATCTAAAATTCTTGACTACATCAAATTTGAATCTGGTAACCTGTGTATGATCACTGGTGGGAGAAATTTGGGAAGAGTTGGTACTGTTGTGAACCGTGAACGCCACCCTGGGTCATTTGATATAGTACACATCAAGGATGCAAATGGTCATGTTTTTGCCACCAGGTAAGTGATAAGAGAGATTGGTTGTTCCTGAATTGGTCATTGTTTTGATTTTCTTTTAGATTGCATAATGTATTTATCATTGGAAAAGGAGCAAAGGCCTTTGTGTCACTTCCTAGAGGAAAGGGTATTAAATTGAGCATTGCTGAAGAAAGAGATAAGAGGCTAGCAGCAAAAACACATTGATAATGTAGTGTTACATTATTTTCAATAAAAAACAAAAAATAATTATTTGTTTTACTCAGCAAGCAAAAACACGTTAATTATGTAGTGTTACATTAAATTTTGAAAAAACCCTGAAAATAGTATTTTTTATACTAGGCAGCAAAATAGTAGATTGCCACAGCTCACAGTTCATTGCCAAGCATAGCAAGGTTAGGAATTCAGCCATGGCAGTCAATCTACCTAACTGCCATGTGAAACAATAATTTCACCAAATGTTATATTATTTATTCATCTTTGTTTAGATATCTCACTCATGGACTTTGTCCATCAGTGGGTCCATCATTTCTAATTTTTTTTATCGCTTGGAGCGCACGAAAGGGAATCCCTATAA
The DNA here is from genome assembly GCA_918026855.4 of Phaedon cochleariae. Classification (NCBI taxonomy): domain Eukaryota; kingdom Metazoa; phylum Arthropoda; class Insecta; order Coleoptera; family Chrysomelidae; genus Phaedon; species Phaedon cochleariae. Next base: position 9,659,396 of record OU896715.1, on the reverse strand, counting down.
TGTTCAAAGAACATCGTGCGTTCCTAGGGAGGATAGGGATAGGAGGTAGGTATTGGAATTTTTTTTAACTTCTGGAGATTATAATATGTTGTTGGGAATACTTCCTCAGACAATGAATTCCAGAGCCTAGCCCTTCTGTGGATGAAAGGAGTTTTGATAAAGTGCTGTTCAACATCTTTCGAGGTTGACAACGAAAGGATGTGCTGACTGGGCTTGTCTAGTTCGTCTGACTGGTATTGCTAGTGAAGGGATGATAACAGAGATTTCCGAAGAACATTTCCCGTGGAAGTATCGATAGAAAACTGAAAGGTCGCCGACCTTTCTACGGTGTTCCAATGATGTCAAAGAGTGAGTGAGTGTTGCGTCACCCACCAGGCGGATGGCTCTTCTCTGGATGGAATCCAAGAGCATCAGCGTATGTTTTGGTGCTGAAGCCCATATGTGGGAACAGTATTCTAGAACAGGCCGTATCTGCGCTTTGTAGATCATGAGAAGCTGTTGAGGTGTAAAGTAGCTTTTCGCACGGAACGAGAATCCGAGTTTTTGCGAAGCAGCTTTTGCGATGGATCTGACATGATTATCCCATGAAAGAGTGTTGCTGATGGAAATACCGAGAATATAGATATGGTGGGCTTGGTGGTGCGAGACATTATACAATGTCGGGCATACTGAGTTCCGCCTTTCTAGAGAAAATACAGGCTTGAGTTTTGGTGGCGTTGAATTCAACTAGGTTGTTGGTTCCCCGCCAGGCTGTGAGGTCTTCATTGACCTGCCTGCGCCGTGAGTTCTTAGTTTCCTGGGAAGAAATGGGAATTCTGGAAGAGAACGCAGTATGGAGGGTACTATATATCATCTGCAAAGCTGTGGATAGGGCAAGTTATTGTTACTCCCAACAGATCATTGATATGAAGAAGGAATAATGTTGGTGCCAAAATTGATCCTTGTGGAACGCCGGAATTGATGCCGATTGTATCAGACGATACACCGTCCACCACCACATGAAGCGATCTGCCTGAAAGAAAACTCGATAAGAGATGGCATAGCTGAGGTGGTAAGCCGTATGATAGTACGTAGTTTGTGGAGGAGTCCTTCGTGCCAAACACCCCAGTTAACACAAACCTCTCTGAGATGTCGCATTCAGGTCACCAAATGTTGAAAATGCGAATCGAAATTATAAGTTGCTGTTACCGCTACGGGATACGAATTAAGATGAATTGTTCACAATGGAACTCACATTTTGGTCGATCCGAATCAAATATGAATGTGTATTTGTGAGTCTATCTAGCATATCAAGTACGTTCATCGAATGCGTTGAAAATAAATTTCTTTGGAATCTCTGTATCGTGTCTCAAGGATAAATAAGTGATTCGCATTTATTTTATTCCATGATATATAGCTATAGAGGTTTATCAATTTCTCTAACTTCTCAGGAAATTTTCATTTCTGACACGACCTTCCTCTCTGGCAGAATGACGACACATTGTTCAGTTGTGATTCAGAAGTGAATTTTTCAGTTGTGGCATTATACTCCAGCAGCAGCGATATAATGTAGAGCTTGCTTCGAAATCTATTTCTACAATTTCATTTCAGTTTATTTTCTCTACAACTACTGAGGAACATATGGACTTCTTCAGGTTTCTAACAAGTTGAAGCTCATCAGTCGACACCTTTACTCGAATGTTTATTTTGTCTCGCTGAAGCTCGGCAGAATAATTTTCATTCTTAAACGCAAAGTATCATTTCGCATTCTAGATACAAGAATATATGTTTCGAAAACTGTCTGAGATGTGACATTCTGTTTAAAATGTTAGCGAAGTTTCACGTTCTAGAACATGAAATAGAACGTAAATGTTGTACATTTTGTCATAATATGTCGGGAACTAATTTCAATAATGTATGTCAATTGAAAATAATAGAGAAAAATGAATCTGTCGAGAAGAAATTAATTTGATCGTATACATCAAAAAAAGTATCTCGATACATAGAAGACGTGTACCAAATTTGATGAAGGTATATAAACAATAGCATATAAACAGTTATAGTAGTTAATGGAAGATAAAAAATTTTTTCTGAAAATTTTACCACCCTGTATCTCAAAATTTAAGACGTTTAGGTCATAAGTTCATGTGAAGATTTTTCTCAAAATGGGTCCAAAGAATCACCCTCTGCATGTCATTAAGGAACACCCTGTATGGCATATATCCCCATCTATTTAGCATGGCCGATCAGTTATTTGTTCACCGGTAGACTCAAAAAAGCATGCATGTTGCGCACAATGTGCTCTGCACGTGGTCGTTTAGGGTCGTAGATGTTGCCGAGAGTACCATAATGCCCTATATACCCTGATTCATCGAGCTCATACTCGACTACTGTTTTTATCGACAATCAAATAAACTACTCATTTTGCAATGAAACAATTCATTAGTTCGACGTATCCCAATAACTATTGATATTAAGAACTTGAATATCGAATAGTAGTTCTAGTAGTACTTAGTAGTAATCGAAATACCTGGAAATTGTTCAAAAGGACTCTGATATTAGAAGGCGTGGCATCAGTGTGAATGTGAGATGGCCGGTTGCTGGTGTCTGTTCCTTTTTAGATTCATAGCGTATGATAGCGTCTATACTTGAACTCGTTTGATTTGGAATCAGAGAGTCGTGCTATTGCTGAGAGTGTTAGAATTGTTGATTCGTTGAGATGATATCATATAGCCATTAATAAAATAAGACTATATTATGTTGGCCAGCCTTGATAGATCGGTAATTTATACCTAGTTGTTAACTGCATGTTTTAAATCTACATTTCCAGGTTGAAACGTTCTCTATTATTGTGGTTTGGGAGGAGAAAACCGTTCCCGAGTTTTCCATGTTGGCCTGCGAATTTGGGACACCCTGTATACTGAAATTCCAAGTATTATACAGGCTGTTAGGAATTTTTGATTGAGGACGGTTATATCCGTTTTCCACGTTGAAATATAATCAGCTTCTTTGTTACCGTTTCATTTGTTGTAAAAGTTTATCATTTCAGGTTTCCAATTCACCAATCCTATACTCCCAATTATTCGTATCAGTGACTGAGATGCGATTTACATTATCATTCACAAATGTGGTCTGATAAACCCAATTTGTGAATTATCTGGCAACATCTGAAATTCATGTGTTTTTGACATGAATGAGTGTTACAAAATACTTCATCAAAATACATCTTTGATATCGGAATGTGACATATCCAGTGATACGGATTGTGATTCACATTATGTAATTAGTAGCGATTCATTCTACTTCACATTATAACATCAAAAGTACCCCAATGTGCATTCGATTTTGAAGGAGAAGTAGTAGGTCACATTCAGCAGATTTCGAGTCACATTAGGCATCGCATTGTAATGCCTGAAGCCGGTCAAGGGGGCCCCGAATAGAAGTGTTGGCGATACTAATGTTAGTCACATTTCGACTCACTGGTGTGATCTGTAACATGAAAGTGAAGCCTACGAACATCTCTGAGATGATTTTGTGTTAACTGGGACGGTCAAATGCTTTCGATATGTCCAGCGTGTTCCAATGTTCCCCGTGTTTTTCTAATGAAGCTTGCCATAAATGGTTGACGTAGGCTAGTAGATCTACAGTAGATCTTCGGTGGTGAAAGCCGTCATTGATGATTCCCGAGCTCTCCAGATATTTGATAAGCTCAATATTGATATTGATGGCTTTCTCCATCACTTTGGGGATTATTGATAACAGGGCAATGGGCCTGTAGTTGTTGGACAGGTTCTTGTTCCCTTTTTTGGGGATTGGTTGGACTCTAGCTGTCTTCCAGCACGAAGGAAAAATACCCGACCTGTACGAGACGGTAAACAACTTGCAGAGAATCGGTGTTAATTCTGGTGCACATTTTTCGAGGATAATGGGTGGAATTCCATCAGGACCGTTGGCATTATTCGTTTTGAATATTATTTTTATACTTGGTTCTCCCTACTTTGTAATTATCGAAAATAAAAAAAAAACTCATAACCTAGGACTTGCAAAGTAAAAATCCAAGGAACCTTGGAATAATACAAAGTGAATTTTTTCAACAGTGGTGGTTTTATTTATTTCAAAATACAAGTTTCTTCCTTGAAAATAAGCTCCCATGCTGTATACCTTCCTGCAAATATATTATTTTGATACATGCAAGCTCGAAAAAACTGTTAACTATTGGATAGTATTCATAAATGTTCAACAACAATTAATAGTACATCACCTCTTACTTTATAATTAGATGAGTATAAAAGCAAAACAAATTTAATATTAATTAATGTTCCTTATGTTGAAAACATAACAGCACTTTTGAGTTCCTACATTCCGTAATTTTCATCCAGCAATAATTAAATGATTAATATTTTTTACAGTAGGTTTCAGTTTGTAGACAGCCCATGAAGGAAGCTAAGGAACACGAGAATTCATAGTTTTTTTTCTTTTGGCAACAAAAGCCCTCCAGGAGAATGTGAAAAAATTATATTCCTATAGTTCCACGATTTCATTATGTTTGAAAATGGGTTGAACAGTGGAATAACGTGAAATTTGGTGAACAAGAATGTCAGAAAGCTATCAATTACTGAAAGGGGCTCTTAAAAATAGGGGTACAAACTTCTGTTTTGCATTTTCCAGTAACAGACACCCTAATATCAAAACTATGTGAACGTCATAATTACATTTTTTTTTTGTTTCCTTGCAATATATATGGTGTTTGCAATCTCGCCGATTTCCTCTATGGTGGATAAAATTCATAACTATCAGAAAATAATCAATTGAAAATTGCACCAGGGGTTTATAGTACATCAATGGAGGGAGTATATTCAGGGGCGAATCTAGGATTTTTCGGAGGGAGGGGGGGGGCGATTCGGTAATAACAGAGCCTTGATTATATACAAGATAATAATTTTCGAAGAAATATTTTGAAATAGAAACTGAATAGTGAAAAATAATCATATGTATTGCAAAAAATGCAAAATGACACTCCCTAGGGGAGATATAAACATCCGTCGCAGGGGAAACATCGGCGGCATTTTTTATTTCTTCGTCTTGTAGCCATCTGATTTTCTGTCAAGTAATGTTCATTTATTCGACCTTTGACAGAGCTGTCATTGCTTGAAATTTGAGATTCCATGAGCGATGAGATTTTTTTGAAATAATAACACAATGGAGTCATTGTGGTATCAGATACGGAAATGAAATTGATGACGTACACAGTACCTCATTGATGTATCCGAACACTGTAAAACAAGAGCAATTTTGTGTCATAGCCGTAGAAAAAAGAGGTTTGAATATGGAATTTGGATTGTGTAACTTGTTCACCACAAAAACGGAACTCTAGATAAAATTCGATCATGGTTTCGACAAAATTTGAATTTTAGTAATTCAAAGCATCAGTAAACATTGAAACGATTAACAGATATGTCATGAAAATTGTTAAAAATGTTCCTCATTTTCACGTATTCAAAGATTTATAGGACGAAAAAAAAAAAAATGGATACAAGCATACTCACCTCTGTACAAATTTGCTCAGTCTGGGCGTACAAAAAAAATAGCTGATCAAGTTCTACGCCCATGGACCCATGGATTGAAATCTCATGAGCTGTTAATTTTTTACAAAGTTATGAAGCAAAAACTATTTGGAAATTGTAAACTAAGCAACTTTGAACTGAGATAAGTTTCATTGCATCAAGTTGTTTTGACACCCTGTATACTGCTACCCAAATGTTGTTGAATTTGCGAATTGGCTTCGAATATGTACATGATAATAGAGAAAATCAGCCACGTTTAAAAATGAAATGAAAAATTACAGCTAGTATAATAAACCATTCTCATTCACCTAATTTTATATTCATTGAAATTGCTTCAATACAAACATACAGTATTAAAAATTGACAAAAAAAAAATACCCGGAAAAGTAATGCCAGTGATGATTCATAAATTGTTCAATGGTATAATACCTAATAACATTAACAGATGGTGTGTACCTATTGTGATTTGAGCAATATAATGACTATACAGGGTGTTCCTAAAAGGTCTGTACAAAATCTCAGCACATACTCCTGAGATCAAAATACGCCGATTCAAAGCAATTCACCTTGTTGCTCAGTTTCTGAGATACAGGTAAGACGGCGGCTTCCAAATAATTTCTTGTTTTTGTATAAATGACGATAACTTCGTTGTTATCAACACAAAACTATTACTGCGACATATCAACTGTAAGAGAAGAGAAAGTTATTTGTAACTAAGTCATAGTGAGCTATGACCTACATTTGAAAAAGTAAAGTTGGTGCTGATATCTCAAATTCTAGGAGAGTTGGTATGAATTTAATATTTTTTTCGAAATCACTTTGAAAAACTGCCATGAGAATGTGAAATTCCTATTTGAATATTTTCATAAATAAAGAAGCTACGGAGGAGACATGAAAATGATCAAAATCTGTTTTTTGCGTATAAAACAAAAACGAATAGATTTTATCAAAATATTTTTTCACATTATAGTTGGCCTTGACAAACTCCACATTTGATGTCATTTAACCGACCTCGTATCTCTCAACGTTAAGTGGGACACATTGTATATCGATATGAGGTTGTCACCATTGATTTTGTCATGTGAATTGATCAACAGGCACCGACATCAGTTTTCTCTATCTTGTATACGGGAATGACTTTCCCTTTAAAAGTGACCAATTTGGCCCACCCTGTACAGACCTTTCAGGGAAGTGAAACTACTGTTGTGCCTAACTTCCTTTGAGAATACCAATCTGAACATCCGCTAAACATCAAGTAAACGAGATTTATTCAAAGCATATCACTTTAGTTTGGTTAAAATATCACCCAATCCAATATCCACAGTGCTTTTTTAAAGTAGTTTTCCTCATGTTGATTGGACATTGGGGCTAACAAAAAAGCTGGGCTACATACAATAAAGCAACTTTTCATAAAAACAAGAAATCATATTCTTAGTCGCGAACCAAGCAAAAAATCTGGAAAAGTGAGAGAAATCAACTCCATCAGTCCATGAGAAATTGAAAAGCAGAATTTTAAAAAATAATTTGACACAATTTTCTCAAATTCAATATATTATTTCCTATATTGAGGAGATATCTCATGTCACTTACAGGGTACTGATTTTCATTAAAAAATAAACATTTCAAAACTGTACTGAAAAAAATTCTATTGATTTTCATTAGTTCAAGGAATTTTTATTCATCTACCTCACAGTTCATATTTCAGTAAATAGTTTTTTATACAATTTTGCAGGCCAAATAAGGAGAATGACTCCGAAAACCAGTCAATACGATTTTTCATGTCAGAAAAATACTAGAAATATTGAAATTCCATTTTCAAATCATCTTGAGGAGCTAGTATAAAGGAATTTTGGATTCTTGTGAAACAGTCGCTGACCAAAAAAATCATATTTATAATAAAATAAAAACATTTTTTTATTTCTATAAAATTCATGAGAGGTGTGAAAAGACACCCAAAAATATCAGTCGTTCCCCTAAAAAAAAAAACGACTACCCTGTAACAAGCATGCACACTATGGAAATGTGGCAATTGGCTCAATATTTCACGAATTTCACAGTAAATATCTCGAAAACTAACCAATCAATTCAAGATGTGAAATCTCAAGTTATAAGAACTTAGATATTGAATGGAATTTTAGCCACACACAGAAAATAATAATTTTTGTCAAACTTTTATGACTTGGTTAAACAAATTTGGCAGTTATTCTACTATCACATATTTAAATTGCGATTTTAAAAAACGTCAATTTCTAGCACAGGAAAATTGGAAATACCCTTGAAGTCTCCGACCTCTTCATGACATAAAATAATGGAAAAAATAAAACAAAGCGCAAGAGAGAAGTGAGATTCTAGTATTTAAAAAATGTCTACAAGATATTTCGAAATATCTGGTGTGAAAATCGTGAAGCTATAACCATATATGGTCACTTACCCATTCATATAATAATTATTCTAAATCTACCGAAAAATTTTTAGCGACCATAATACTGCCGTCATAAATGAAAAAGCCGTATGCGAAATAATTTGGTACATTTTCGAAATAAATGTATTCCACTTTACAATTTCACACTGTATATTATTAGATCATTGGTTCTTGAGATTGTGATGAAAATGCCTTATCCTACTTCAATGTTTATTGGCTTCCTGGCCTACTGGTAATGCCTCTATTTCACATTTTCACAGTACTGATTGTTTTGAAAAAAAACTTGAAAACCTCAGATATTCTTTCTTGCTTTCATACTTCAAATAAATCTATTCAAATATAGATCTTTTTTCTAGGCTGCCATTAAAGAGCGAGTTCTCAGTTTTGACGCAAAATTTCTGTTCTACATAAATACAGTAAAACCATAGATAAAATTACATATTTGGCAACGCTTCAATGGGAGCTAGTTTCTCCCCCGACTATTTATTTATCGCTGCCAGCGCGAGATCAATTTGACCAATTTTGACTGCAAACGGAGCCAATTTGCTTCAACGCTTTCAAAGATGACTGCGTCTTCGGTCAATATAGACTTCAACTAGATTAACCCAAAACCAAATCGAATGAAAATAACTTGCAATATCACAATTCCTGATGCATGGCGTGTCGTCTCGAATAAGCCCACCAAGTCGCAAGAAAATCGAAATAGGGTATTCTGAGATATTAATAAAAAAACACTATAACTTTGTTCCTAATTTCAATGAGTCGTACATATGACCTGAAATATGTTTGGCAGATTATAACTGAAACACCGTGTAGACCAAGACATGGTAGAGTTTTGAAAATATTCAGTCAGATAATCTGATCAGTTGCCAGACTGAAACGCTGTATACCTTTCGATGAATTCACCACCAACTCTAATATCACAAATCAGGCAGATTTTGTGTGACGAACAGCGCAAAAGCAACAAAAAACCTTTACCGCACATACGACCTTCTCCTGAAAGGTAAGCTCACGCTTACGCGAAATTCGCAAAATTTATGCGAATAAACTAGCGGCAAGTGTTTATACACACCCCAACAAAGTATATTATATACAGGTTGATCTTCCAAAGTGGCTCAACCCCCAAAACTTTTTTATTGTTGAAGGTAGTGAAACGAAATATTCGGGGGTTGTGAATTATAGGTCAATTGACATTTTTTGACCCATCTACTTGCTTTGCCGTACTTTCGGTTTGACCAGAAAGTACAAATTTTGCGAGTCTTAAGGCGTTCTCGGAAACTTACTCTGGGTTAACTCGATCCAGAGAGGTCACGTGACGTGTCAGGTTAGGAACACAGAATTTAATCTTTCAATTCAAGTACTTATTTGATATTACAAATATTTATATCTACCTCATAAAACCACAAACTTGACATCAACCCAAATTCTCTGCTCTATGAATTACTAAATCCAATTATGGAGATTAAAAAGAAAATTTATATCACCGATCGAAATATTTCCCAACATGCAAACTATTTTATTATTATATTGTTGTCATGGAGTGGTAAACTCCCGCGTTTTTTGATTTTACATAAATTACGTATAAATTGGTAATGCTCATGCAGTGTCCTTTGCAACTCTGAGACGTTTTTCATTCACATACCCTGTTGAACCCAGTTGAAGTATTTAGGGTCAGGTGGTGGGAGACACCTACGTCATAATGACGTCAACATCAACCGTTTCCAACGATCCTATTTCTTTCACATATTTTTGGTCTCTCTTGTTGCCTAAAATTGATTTCTAATTTCAATGTTAGGATGAAATTTTCCATATTTTTTTGTTTCGAGGTTAGAGTTTTGAAAACCAAATCATAAATCCTGAATATTTCCGATCTATGACACAATACGATTGAGTTGGTGACGCTGAGGCAGATAGGGGAGGTTAAACCAAACGGAAATGACGTCATGGAAAAACACAATGAAATGGGATTATCAACTTCAAGCGTGTCGGTTAATGTGAATGAAAAACGCCTCTGGCGACCCTGCTTTTGAGTAGGGTCACGAAAAACCAACCCAAGTTAGCAACACCACAGTATATTATCCTTTCACTCACCAACACTCAAGTTTCTGAACAGAGGTAGGTGACTCAGTTTAGGTAACCGAACATGTTAGGGATCCGATCAACTCGAGTATGTTTCTGAACAGAGGTAGGTGACTCAGTTTAGGTAACCGAACATGTTAGGGATCCGATCAACTCGAGTATGTTTCTGAACAGAGGTAGGTGACTCAGTTTAGGTAACCGAACATGTTAGGGATCCGGTCAACTCGAGTATGTTTCTGAACAGAGGTAGGTGAATCAGTTTAGGTAACCGAACATGTTAGGGATCCGGTCAACTCGAGTATGTTTCTGAACAGAGGTAGGTGAATCAGTTTAGGTAACCGAACATGTTAGGGATCCGATCAACTCGAGTATGTTTCCGAAAACGCCTAATTTTAACCCACCAACGACCTGTCAAATGACGTGATTATGGAATCATTAATGGAACATTGGAACATTAGGCTTTTTCGGAAACCTACTCGGGTTGACTCGATCCTCAACCTGCACGTTCTTTTACCTAACCCGAACACTAACTCAGGTTTTTTATTTTCCTCATTTCATTTTGGTTTCATTTTGTGTGTTGTTCGAGCTAAATAAATCATGAATAAAAGTAAAATTGAAATCTTTCAACACCAGATGCGTTTTTTGGATTCCCACCGGTGGCAGTAGAATTGACGATCAATAAAACTATGTGATACATTTTGAGAGTTGTGACATTCAGCATCTTTAGGTGTTATTCCGGAATCTTGCTGTTCATCCGTAGATAATTATAATTTATAATGTTCCCGATTTCTTGTTATCCTTCTTAGTAGGTGCATCGGTTAGAAGGCAAAATACATTGATAGTTATCAATGAAATTGGCCCCTTAAGATTTGAAAGGATTTAATAATTGTATGAGTCTTTTTATGTTATCTACAGGAATACTTGACTACATTTGCGAACAACTCCAAAATATTTCCTGTAGCGAGTTCACTTTTAGACAATTTTTAAGTCACATTTTGGGGTTAGAGTATCTGAATTCTGAAATACCGCCATTTCATACACTCCCTCCACAATTGATGCTATCTTCTTGTGAAATAATTATACTCTCCTAAACTAAAACGAGTTTGCATTCAGTGTTTTCAGATCCAACCCCGAGTGATCCGGCAAAAGATTTAGACTCATGGCACGCCAAGATCCGTAACCTAATACGATCGTGGACCATATTATCTGGGCAGATGATTTAGTCAGATCCGAGTGATCCGTCACGTGAACTATTCGGATTGGATTGGTGACCTGGAATAAGTTTCCGAAAATGCCTATAGTATACTCAAGGTGGATTTATGCAGCATCATTCAACAATTATCAAGTAACATTTATCATTTAACAAGTAGCAATTAAAAGTTGAACTTCCTGTTTTCAATGAAGGTGTTTATGCATACATTTAACAATTATCAATAATTAACAATTATCAAGTAAGAAGTTGGCCAACTTTTAACTTTCTTACTTCAATTGAACCAGGTTTTCTTCTAGTCTGCAACTAAACTGCCCCACATTTGAAGTGAGACACGAAAAAATTTCTATCATTTTCAAACCGTCATAACTTTGGATTGGATCGACCAATTATCAAATTCTTTCAAGATTCTGATAGCCTATTCCATTGAGTAAAACGTCAGTACTTTTTTGTTATTCCACCTTTCCGACATGAAGACTTACAAGGTGATATCTGAAAATGTGAAAATTTTCGAAAAGTTTAGGATCACCCCGTTTCACAGGGATTTATTTTTATGTCTTATTGAGGGCGATAAAATGAAGGACAATGAGTTTTCCCGAAATGGTTCTGAATTCAAGAGGATTCATACAGGATGTTTCGATGTATGGAATTTTTCACATTATATTGCAATTTACGGCAAATTTGAGATCGCCCCGTTTGGCAGGGATTTTCATTATGTTTCATTGAGGGCGATATAAGATGAAGCATAATGAGTTTTCTCGAAATGCTTTCCGATTCAAGAAGATCCATACAGGAAGTTGTGATATATAATTTTTCACAATATATTGCATTCTGATGTTCAACGTTCAACCCACATAAACTCAACTTCAACAGAACTTCAGATTAGCTTATCCTGCTCAACGCTATCACTATACAATGTGTTGTACATTTTCAAACATACCGGGTATCATCGAATTTGTCAGACAAACCATGGTTTCCAGATTACGATTACGAAGATATTCTCGTTCGAAATTTCAATATGCACAATAAGACGTGTGACAAAAAATGTTTTTTTTTTAGGCAATATTATGTTGTCTTCAAACTTCAGTGACAATTCTCGCACGATGTGGTAGTTCATTATTATTGTCATCAACCAGTATGAAATTGTCACCAACAGTTTTGGGCAACTGGAACGACAACTTCCCTAACACAATGAATGTCTTATTGATACTGAAGAGTATTCATACTCTTTCTCAATATAACCATCAACGTGGGGCAACAATTTATCATGATACCGCCCCATGTTAATTTTATATACTTATCATTTTCTCATTATAAATATTGTGTTGATAATAATTATTAAAGGCATTTTTTTCGTAATATCTCAATTTATTTCTACATCCCCTATATTCGAAAATGTACAACACATTGTGTAGTAATGGCGTTGATGATATGCCAATGTAAAATTCTGTTGAAGTTGAGTTTATGGTGGTTGAACATATCAGAATGCAATATGTTCTGAAAAATTCCATACATTCAAACATCCTGTATGAATCCTCTTGAATTCAAAACCATTTCGAAACAACTTATTGTTCGTCATTTTATTGCCCTCAATAAAGCATAAAAAAAATTCCCGGTGAAACGGGGTGATCCCAAACTCTTTGAAAATTATCACATTTTCAGGTATCACTCAGTAGATCTCCATGTCGAAAAGGTGGAATAACAAAAAAGTACTGACGTTGTACCCAATGGAATGAGCTATCAGAATGTTGGAAGGAATTGAAAATTGGTTGATCCACTCCAAAGTTATGACGATTCGAAAATGATAGAAGTTTTTGCTTGTCTCACTTCAAATGTGGAGCAGTTTAGATGATGAACGCGGATTGGTTTCATCGACTGGTAGAGAAGGCATGGATTGGTCAGACCAATGTCAGACCTGACTATCTGACAGATGCTATGAAATTTGTTTCAACATAAAATAATCGCACTCAACAAAATAATTGTCAATGCAAGTAACCCAGTCTCTTCCAGATCAGAAAACATTTTGAAATTTGAAATTTTAGCTCCTTATGTGAATTGTGAACAACGAATTTTTAAGGTTATGGCTTTGATAGCCTCGTTATAGGGCATATGCGCTTGCGTACTATTCATCCATTAATTGTTAATTTGGTTTGCATAAATGTCAATATTCTCATCACTTGTTAATTGATAATTGTTAAATGTTGCTGCATAATCCACCGTCAGTTGTTAGTTCTGCAGGGATTTCGCGAATTCGCATCAGCACGACCACCCCGCGAGGACGGCAGACCTCTACAACAACAACAAAAAAACCAAGAGGAAAAACCAGAAACCTCAGTCCTTGTTGCCCGACGTGTCCATCGGACTGGCCGGCTGCTGCGGCGCCGGCACGGCCGGCTTGACGAACCGCTCCGAAGGGCGGCGGTGAGGGGCGGGCGGACTGCCCGTGCCGCCCCCCGCCGCGTGCAGGGCGGCCGCAGAGGCACACGCGGCCGCCGTGAGGATCTGGCCGCACGAGTGGCAGCGCGGCGGGCAGGCGACCAGCGAGTCGCGCGGCGAAGGAACTTGGATCGTCGACAGACCTGGAAGGTATTCGTTTCTAGTCTAAGATCCGAACCTAAGTCGACCTTCACCGAGCTGATAATAGAACGAAATATATTTTATCATGAATTTAGTATATTAGAAAACATATTAAAAATGGGTTGCCTAAAAAAATCCTGGGCAGACTATTTTTAATTATTTTTCGAAAAATTATTTTTAATTAAATGTTGCAACATCAGGATAATAAAAAAATTGTGTCCTGACTGAAAGTATGAAACGTATAGAATGTGCAGCCGTTGGGGTGTCTACTATTTACCTGGGCGAACTACTGGGTTGTCAGGTAAACACAGGTATATCGATGCCAGTTACTTTCACTGGATTGGATAATTTAAAAAAATGTATATCATCATAAGCGCTGTTTAATTGCGAACACGTTGATATAGGGTTGTCTGCGAAAATTCCGGTCCGATTAGGGGTTTTTAATTTCAACGCGCGTGGAAGTGTGTGACAGAGAGATCCGAGGTAAGTATACTGTGTGATAATAAAGGACCCAACATCGCAGTCGCTTGTGATGGGACCCTGAATAGTAGAAAGTGCGCATGCTCGGTGTGTAAACTATGGAGGGTAGAGGTACCTCTACTACCCTTCATATAGTAAACAGTGCGTGTTATTTTGGAGCAACTGATATTTCAGTAGCAAAAAAAAATAATTAATTAATTACATAATAATTAAATATATTTAATATAATACTAATATATAAAAACAATATAATATCAGTATATTGCGTTATAACCATAATGATATATCTATAATCTATAATAGACAATAAAAATATCAAATACTTACTTTGAAATTTTTTTGCTCTTTCTGGAAATAGAAACAAAGTGGACCGCCAAAAATTTAAATTGAGAAATAACAAAAAAGATAGACTAGACATCTTGTATTACGATTTGAAATTTTATTAAAAAACAGTATAAATACAAAAATAATATTAATGAAAAATAAATTCTAATAAATATTTTCTATTCAATATCTGATTCATCAGAAGTACATTTTGACTCTCGAATTCGTCTGATTCATTAGATTCTTCCTCATTTGCTTCCATTTCGACAATGTCCTGGATTTTCAAAGGAGTTTGATCTCCGATAAAACCTGTTGGTTTTAAGAAATCATCAAAATGCCAACCATAGTTTTCAGGATTTGACTTCGCACACTTTCTACTATTCAGGGTCCCATCACAAGCGACTGCGATGTTGGGTCCTTTATTATCACACAGTATACTTACCTCGGATCTCTCTGTCACACACTTCCACGCGCGTTGAAATTAAAAACCCCTAATCGGACCGGAATTTTCGCAGACAACCCTATATCAACGTGTTCGCAATTAAACAGCGCTTATGATGATATACATTTTTTTAAATTATCCAATCCAGTGAAAGTAACTGGCATCGATATACCTGTGTTTACCTGACAACCCAGTAGTTCGCCCAGGTAAATAGTAGACACCCCAACGGCTGCACATTCTATACGTTTCATACTTTCAGTCAGGACACAATTTTTTTATTATCCTGATGTTGCAACATTTAATTAAAAATAATTTTTCGAAAAATAATTAAAAATAGTCTGCCCAGGATTTTTTTAGGCAACCCATTTTTAATATGTTTTCTAATATACTAAATTCATGATAAAATATATTTCGTTCTATTATCAGCTCGGTGAAGGTCGACTTAGGTTCGGATCTTCTACTATTCGAAAGGAGTACGTGATGACTTGGAGGAGAATGTTCAGTATTTATTCTAATCAATTTGTCAGGGCTGTAGGGTTGTTGACACTGCTGTTCAGACGTTTTTTGTATATTAGAGAACGGACAATATCGACAAGGAGTGACAGTGAGACATAACTAAAAATGATTTTGAACTGAATCATATGTTTTGTCAGACAAGGACAATGTTTTTCTCGCATCTTCCTTCCTGCACATAATCAGGAAAGAGTACATCGGAATGCATCCATATATCTTTCTCTGTCTTTCCTTTTTGAATGAGAGCATAGCGTCTCCTCGAGTGGATTATAGGGACATTAACCCTCTAATGCATGATGCCTACTAGAGTCCCTGTATGTACCTTAGACAAGAGTCCAGACACAGTTATACTTCTGTCCTTTTCTGTTTTCAAAAAATGCATTGATGATTGATTAAAGAATAAGACATATATATCGAGCTTTGTCTTTTCAATTCCCCTAGTATCAATGATTGTCAGAAACAATTTTGAGGGTTAGATTATTTGTCAAACTAGAAGTGAGAAATAGGGCTATTTTAACTAGAATAACTATTAGATTCTCAAATAATGAACAACAGGGTGTTCAAATTTCGAATCGATAATTTTCATAATCAATTCCTGAGATGCCTATTGCAAATTTTCGTCATCAGATATTTCTTCACTTCATCAGATATAAGAAAGATAATAGTGTTCTAGGTGGTATCACATATAGCCAAGAAAATATAGTTGTTTTCTGTTGGGATATAAAAAAATAGAAGATATATAATTGTTACAATATAATTTTCTCCGATTCTCTCAACTTAATAACACTCAGTAGAAATAAAAGTGACAAAATCAAAACAACAAGATATATACCTATATGCCTTATAAACATTGATTTTTGTATTTATCTAACATTAGGGAGACAAACAAAGATCAAATTGATAAACTTTCTTTCTCTGCGATCGTATCATTCAGTAATTCCCAATACGATGACGACGGAACTCTTTTTTTGAACGTCTCTATTTCATAAATCTACGGCACAGCAGACTCTATCAATTTGAAATCCATCAGCTTGAAAGAATCTCTATCAAAATGGGCCTAAAATTCATCCTTTTTGTACTGTTTTCACAAGTGAATTTGAATATTTACCTCATATATTTCATTGCATTCTTCCATGACATTATCTTTGAAGGATCATTCAGAAAATTGAATGACTTGAATCCCTTTTCTAATGAATTATCGCAATAATGTACGCAGCAGGACATTGAAATAATTTAAAATGCTAAATATTTAAAAAAGCGGGCGGGACGACTATGGTGTTTCGTCACATTGTCAGGTGACCAAACTAAATGAAAAAAAAAAAAAAAAAAAAAAAAAACCCCAACGGCTGTCAGTTTTGTGTCAGGACCATATACGTATTAATAAACAATACGGATCATAACGGGTAGCAGGATGAAGCCAAAAATATGAAACAAATGAATATCCATAAGGATTTGGTGGCATGATACGCATGCGCCATGAGCTATTATAGTAGTCATCAAAGACATGCGTTTCGGTGGACAATGACGTTTACTAGGCTTTCAATCAAAGCAGTATGTGTCTAATCGTTTCAAAACTTTTCCTTATGGATAGTCATTTGTCTTCAAAAATCGGCTTCATGTTTCGCTATGGAAACAGATAGAGATTATCCGTATTGATTATTAATACGTATATGATCCGGACTCTTGTCTTAGGTATATACAGGGACTCTAATGCCTACTACAGGTGACAAGAGGAATAAGTAGTTACAAGCAATAGTAATATTCCATGT
This sequence comes from Phaedon cochleariae, assembly GCA_918026855.4. Taxonomy (NCBI): domain Eukaryota; kingdom Metazoa; phylum Arthropoda; class Insecta; order Coleoptera; family Chrysomelidae; genus Phaedon; species Phaedon cochleariae. The sequence goes on along the minus strand of OU896715.1, from coordinate 9,642,037 downwards.
TACATCAAAAACTATTTTTGGTTGTCAATATTAGACATATTTTGACATATCCCCAATGTTACCATTTTCTGGGAAGAAAATCAGGGGTTCATTCTATATGTTGAATCATATTTGCAATAATGCCGTTCATTTCATGACCTGATTATTTTATTTTTCGTTCCTAGGCCTATCTTTTTGATGATAAATTGATGAATTCAAAGCAATTACCGACATCCCGGAGGATTCAGAAATTATAATTGCTTTGTATTCCTTCCCAGAAACCAAGTCGGGTCCTGAATTTTTTTATTCGATAATGCCTTTTCTCAACTCTCTGTTGCTATATCAATGATATGCAAAAAAAATGATTTGAATACTTTTGGTCGAATGTAGAGAGTAGATAGTGTGCCAGGACCAAATCGAAGAAATATTCATCAGAATTTTGTTCCATATTTTTTTACCAAATCGGTCAGTGTGCCATACAGATTGAAGAGCCACGCGTTTTTTCTGATTTTTCTGAGTTGGATAATAGTTTTTGAAGAATACGATCCAGAAGGTCAAAATTTTGACATCTACAAAGGAAATGAGTTTCCCAAGTCCGGCTCTGGATTTTCTTTGCGATAACATAGACGTTCCTCAAATATCGTTCATGAAAGTTTCGGTCTGATATCAAATAATGCCCTGTATTTTTGTTACAAATCGGCAAAATATATTTTCACATATACAATATCAACCTCGATATCAACTCACCTTGACTTCCTCACCCTGTACATGTTAAAGGTGTAATGAACCTCTTGCTGTCCTGATTGTTTCAAATATTCCCATACCATCCTTTCAAACATGAATGGACTATAATGATCAGTGTTGACACAACCTATATAATTTTTAGCGAGCCATGCTGTCAAAATCGAGCGAAATTTTAATGACGAAGTTACGTTTAACAGATTTTATTCCAAACAAAAATTAGATATTCTATCTTGCCCATTTTATTTGTGAATCTTCGCAAATACTATAGTCATCAGAGATGAGTCAGAGTGATATCTGTCAACAGTACTACATCAGATATTAGTCACCTAAGTCACCCACTATATACTACATTGAATTTTCATAAGTTACAGGATCTACCAGGTGCTACCAGGTTACTGCTTTTACACTGGTCAACTCTTAACAAACCTCATAAAAAACCGATTGAAACATAATTATATGTGAACAATAATAACACATAGTATAGTAAAAAATAATATAGGATATAGATAAATGAAAAACTTGTCCATTTTCATTTCCAACTTCCTATGAATTACGTAGTTAATTTCAACTTTGAACTTCTCCGTTCATTTTCAAAGACAAAATACAATCATCTTTGTTTAATCCTTTGCATCTGCGCTATAATATGAACTGTGAGTTCTGTGTTTACTATTGAGTTTTGTGGTTCTGTGGTCCTGGGAATCCTGGGCTGGGATATTTTGTAGTCTAACTTCAGCTTGTGCCTTTCGTCTTACCTTACCACAAAACACAGAACACTTAGGGTTACTGTGGTCTCACTATGATTCTGTAGGTATTGCCCGCTGACACAGATTACACAGAACAACATAATCAAGTATTGCTCAGTGACAGAAATTCTTTGGGTCAGTCAACATCAACAACCACTGTGGAAAATCGAGCGAGATTTGACAAAGATGAGTGCGAGAGTAAATCAAAGAAGGAATGAGCGAAATCTCGCTCGATCGAGCGAGCTGTGGCAACGCTGATAAAGATTCTCAATAGCGCCTCGAGTGTATTCTGTAGCAGCTTACATCACCAGCCAGCTGTCAACCGAGAAATCTTTTGGTGATGTCACTTTGTATAACCTTACGACACTCAGGTCAAAGTGTCGTCACAGAACTTGTCGCGTGCAGGCGATCTAGAATGTATTTTTTTGAGAGGAGTACATGGTAACTTGAAGGAGGAATAATACTGAATACAATACTTATAACTTCTCTATCTGTGAATGTCTGCAATTCTCCAAGTAAACATACAGTATACATTTCTAAGAATAGCGGTTCCTGCTATTAATTTGTCAATTATTTTGAATGATTGATTGGGCTTCATTACCAAAAGAAACATTGTTGTTTATAGTAGGGGATATAAAACATAGTATTTATGATGAACACAATCGCCGATGCGATAGGCCGTTAACATGTTGACAAGAACTATGAAAGCGTCTATGAAAGCTACCAAATTATCCTGCCTTAATCCATTTATATTAGAACTTGGACCAAGTTGTTCATGTTACGAGCTTTTGTTTTCAAATTTGCAATTGAAAAAAACCAAATAAATATTTCGTGTGGAATAAAAAAAGTCGTTTGATATGTATTGACCGGCTAATACTTACTGCAGAATATTTTAGGTTAAATCATATATTTTTTCGGAATTTCATAACAATAAATGGCTGCACTGTCTGAGTAGGTACTCGCTAAAATAATGAGCGTGATTTGTTCGATATAGTAGCTACTATATTCCCCCTTTCATTCAGTACAACACAATGTGGTTTTTCTTGTATCCTCGATCTCAAGGAAATTAACTTCAACACACTTTTGTTTTCAATTTGTTGATATCCATTGTTGAGCACTATATTTTCAGCATACCTATGTTGACTAATTGGCAATCGATACCTTTTGTGGGTGAATAGCAAAGAAATAAACACTGTTTCGCACTTATCGCCGGTCGGCAAAGACACTGCCATGCCAATAACGTCAACACCTGCGTGTGAACACCTGCGTATGAACACGTGCTTTTTATTTCGTTGATTAGTTATCATGGATGAGTAAAAAATGACGCATAACATTTCAATATATTCAGTCGGCTAGCCTTGTTGGTTCTCATAGAAGTTAAAGTTGAATAACAGCAGAATGAACAAAAGGAACAGACTAAATTGATGTTGGGTTATCAAGTAACCCTTATCATGTTGACAAGCAGATCTCAAATGGAGGCAAAAATCCACTATCAATTACTTTCGAAGAATGAATAAATCTTAATGTGGCAGAATTTTGAAGCATTCTAAGAAAAATACAAGCTAAATCAACTAAAAATTGTTGATTTTTGTAATGTCGCTTCATACAACCTTCAAAGTGTTGTGCTACTAGAGGTCTGTGTCGCCGATCGCTCAACAGCAGGAAACGGACTTGCATTTCAATAAGTTTCCGAATCATTTCCATAAATGTATGTGTAAATATGTAAGTACATCGATAACTGAACTTACCTGGGCTCAAAGGTCTGCTGTGACTCGGAGAGGGATTATAAACGGGGACCGGAGAAACGGTATGCTGCCTAACGCCCAAAACTTGTTCATTGTAGTGTCTCTCTTCTTCCATTTCTAAGGAACTTTCGCTTTCAGAGAGATGGCGACACAATGCCTCGCGTCTCTCTACTTCCAATTGCAATTTCCGCTGAAGCCTGAAAAATAACGGGAACCCCAACTCAAACAAGAAAATAAGGCATTCTTCAAAGAAGAACACAAAGAGTTGCATCAGCTGAAGTTTATGCATATGTTAAGTGGTCTGTGGAATCCTATTATCACAGGAGCCAAGTTACCTGTGAGGTTGAGCCATCGTTACAGTTGAAGTGAAATGTAGTTGTTCCAGGGAAAGATATACAGGTCCAAGACTGCAAATGAGTCTGGAGCAGGAATATACTCTAAACACCCAGACACTGAAGAGTTGCATCAGCTGAAGTTTATGCATATGTTAAGTGGTATATGGAATCCTATTATCACAGGAGCCAAGTTACCTGTGAGGTTGAGCCATCCTTACAGTTGAAGTTAAATGTAGTTGTTCCAGGGAAAGATCTGGTATACAGGTCCAAGACTGCAAATGGGTCTGGAGCAGGAATATACCCCAAACACTCAGAGACTAACCTCAACTACTCATTGGGGAAGTACACCTCCGTTTCTCAAGCAGAATTGAGGCTTGCAGCTCTTCAAGGTTATTATTGTCTCTCTTGAATACTTCGTCTTTCAAATATCCAAAAAGGCAGAAATCCAAAGGCGTCAAATCTGGAGAACGTTTGGAAAAGAAGGATTAACTCCTCTACTTATCACACGGTTGCCATAAAATTCTTGTAAATATTCTAAAGTTGCACCTGTGGTGTGGGCAGTGGCCACATCTTGCTGAAAATAGCCATAGCACTATCAATGGTGAAAGGTACAGACAAGTGATGTTAGAACCATTCATCAATCAACTTGATGATGCAGAAATTCGAGTTGGCTATTTTCAGCAAGATGTGGCCACTGCCAACACCACAGGTGCAACTTTAGAATAATATTTAGAAGAATTTTATGACAACCGTGTGATAAGTAGAGGAGTTAATCCTTCTTTTCCAAACGTTCTCCAGATTTGACGCCTTTGGATTTCTGCCTTTTTGGATATTTGAAAGACGAAGTATTCAAGAGAGACAATAATAACCTTGAAGAGCTGCAAGCCTCAATAATACATTGCTGCCAAAATATTGGCCCGGAAATGCTGAGGAACATTTTCGACAACAAACGGCGAAGAGTTTTGAAATGCTTGGAGAACAACAGAGAACATTTTGAACATTTGATGTAGGTTAATGAAATAAACCTTTATGTATTACTGCTTAAATACATATTTTTGATTTGTTCCATTATTTTTCGAACTCCATTGGACTCTCCTTTCTTTGAGATACATTTCCATAGTGTATGCAAAACGATATAAAGGAGATTCTGTATGGTATGTGATCACTTCCTTTCTTTTTGGTCGTTAAATGTTGTTAACAGCATTAGAAGAAAGCGGCAAATGGAAAAAATGTCAACAGCCACTACGATGTTACGATCATTTATAGAGACCCTGTACAAAAATAGTAGATTGTTTTATTAGGATCAAAAGTGACACTTTGTTTGACAAGCGAATTTTGCATTTGCGAGGCGGAGCGTTTAGCGAAGCCGAGCGAAAGCAAAGTTGCGAGTCGAACAAAGTCACTTTTGATCCGAATGAAACATGCTATTTTTTCTGCAACCGAAACAATTAACTCAAATAAACATGTGAAGTAACCACCAATGCCGTGCCATAAGTATGCAATGCAACAAATATTGACAAATAATCCATGTTGTGAGAATATTCTACCTGCATTAACAGCAGGTTAGGTTTTCTAAGATGTTCGAATTGTAGTTTCAATATAAGTACAACCACAGAGTGACATATTTGTGTATGGACCAGGTGCTCTAATGGCAAATACCGCGCCAGTGCCAGCTATAGGAACAAGACGTGGAAA